>CM034235.1:49412233-49987762 GCA_019916065.1 Vitellaria paradoxa | reverse complement strand
TATTTATCTTGCTTTTTGTAAAATTATAAAATTACTGTGTATGTATCTCTCAAATCATATTGGGTAAATATGTCAAATGAAAAACAAATTAACACACTAAACACGCGTGCGTGCAGCGCGCTCACCAAAAAAAAAAAATTAACTTCTTGTTTGAAATAAGTTCGACTTATTTTTTCTTCCGAAACCATATCTAATATACGCAACTTAACCTCTGTCATATGTTGAAGTCTTGACTAGGGGTGTAACTCAAACGAGCCAAATGATTAACGTGATTCTCCTTTAATTTAGTTTTTTTGAATTAACGGGACGGTTGGAATAATAAAAAATTGAAAATAAAATATGATTTGAGTTATTTTTTTGATATTTAGAGTTGTAACTCATAAACTATCAAAAAAAATAGAAAGAATTGTACCGTTTGACATAGATTTTAGTGGAAACCTTTTGGCTTTTGTGTCACAACTTTTTAAAATTTGTAGAAATGTCATTGGAAATGTAAAAATTTGTTGAGATTTGCTAGGTATATATATGTTTAAAGAGATTTATAGAGGTTCACATAATTTAAATTAAAAAAAAGTTTTGTAAAAATTATAAAGACTTTTAGATTTTTTTAAAAAGATTTTTGACTCTTTTCAGTGCTCCAAATAAGCCTTAAAAGGTCTGTTTACGGTTTTAAAAATAAAAAAAATCAAAAGATTTAGTTCAACTTACAGTTTAAAAAAACCGATTAACCAAATTATTTGATACTATTAAATAAATAAATTAAAAAATAAAAAATTCCATTACATACTTCTTTAAAACAATATTGTATGAGAGCTTTACCTTCGTCCATGGCTCATTCCTCTAAACTGTATTGAATAAGAGCCAATGATTGTTGCAAGAGTCTTATTAAAGCATATATTTGTATAAAATTTATTACAGTTACACAGTTATTGCTTATAATTTTGGTTAAGCCGTATAAAATTGTCAATTAAAGAAGAACGGAATTGAAATTAGTAGTTTAGTTTCCTTAGTTGAACAATTTGATTGTAGTTTAAAAAATTTTCAAACCAATACCTTGCAGTTTGATTTGGATTTTGACGCAAAAACTATACTCCTAGTCTTGTCATGCATGGAATGAGCATTTTTTGTTTTAGAGAGTGTACCAAACTAGGCCTAAATGCCTGGATCACTCATGCCTTAAAATATTGGAACTTTTGCCAGAGCCGTAAGCAATTAAAAGTGTTTCCAACTCTATGGATCTAATATAGCCAGAAAGAAACTTACCAAGAGCTAAATTTTAAAACGCCCAAAGCTCGCAGTAATAGCGAGTGAGTCTTATTTGGGTGAACGACGAATACCAAAGTTAGGGGTTGTGTGCGCACATGCGTGTGTGTGAGAGAGAGAGAGAGAGGTGCTGGTGCTGGACAACCATCGCATGACAAAAACCACAGAGAGCGACAGAAGAGAGCTATGAGAGAAGTTAGGGCTGTAAATGGAGGGAAGAGAGAGAAAATGAGAGAATTATATTTTCTCTAATGTCTTGAGCGTCACTGATATTTTATTATCCGAGTTAGGAGATTGTTCAAATTAGCATCTATTAGAATTTAGAAGTGATCGCTATCCATTAACATTTGTCTGTTTCTTAGGTTGCAAAAGGTTTTCTTTTTAATAGTAAACCGTAATTAAACCATTCAATAAGAAAATTGAACTAAGTCGTTAATTTTGGTTTCATTGGTTTTATTGAAAATAATTTATCAACAAAAAAATTTATGTTTTAAAGATTTATGATATTATTAACATATATCATAATCAATGTTATAGGTAAAAACGTTGTTATTTTCAAGTCGTATCTATTTTCTCATACTTAATAGTTTAAATATTCACAATTGCAATAAGTAATCCCCCTATAAAGATAAGAAAACTTTAATGTGCATGCATTTATGAATTTGTAATTTTTCGTAAATATAACATATATAACCATGTAACTTTCAAATTAAGAGTTGCACCCCACATTTTTCATTTTTTTTCCTAAAAACATATTTGACATATTACAAAATATGTATTACATGGTATTGGTTTGGCTTGATTTAGTTAATTGGCTCCTAAAAACACAAGTTGAACGATCTGCTCGATTTTATAATTTTCTAAACTACAACCAAACTATTTATTCAAGAAAACATAATCAAACCAAATTAAAGGACTTACTTTGTTCGATTTCATGGTTTCGCAGGTTCAGTTGTTCGCCTTTATTTAATAAAAAAAAAAAAAAACAAAAACAAAAACGAGGAGAATTTGTTGGAAACCCAACAGCAAATGCTAACAGTAGTGGGGGCAAATATCATCTTAAAGATCGTGACTATGCGCGCCTTAAAGTCATTTATGATCTTTCTTATTGCACTGTTTTGCTAACACTTATGCTAGAAAATTAGAAAAAGCTGTAAGCAATTATGCAAGGTTGAAAGGCACCATTACTTTGTCTTTCAATATTTAAAATATCTAAACTCCATACTTAGTTTACAGAAATCTAAAAACAGATTGAAAGCAAACATTGAAAACATCCAAAGAATTGAAATAGTAGGGAAATACAATCTTTCAATAGTTTTTTAAGTGATGAGTACCTTAAAACAGTTTATGAAGCTAATTTAGCTTAATTATTTTGTACACCATAAGAAGGAAACAAAATATGTATTATAAAATTCTGAACGTGTAATTGGACTACAGATTTAATCTAAAACTCAGCAGGTTAAGGAGGTGGTCTTTAACATAGCGGTAGCTTGTGGTGATACACACTTCAACAAGTCCAAACCACGTTTCCCGCCAATATGGATTTATGTACAAAATTAGAACAATACTCAGGAACACAATTATGTAAGACACAACAAAACTCTCATAGAACCCATCCATGTCCATGAAACTCTCATCTTCTTCTTTACCCTTTGATGAATCTGTTGGCGTTGATGAGTTTGCTTCGATTCCAACGCAATCCTTAGGTAACGGAGGCCCACACAGAAGGGGGTTCCCTTCATAGCTATTTTCTTCAAAGGTGGCAAACTGAGATTTCATCTCCGGTGTTGTTCCGGACAAGTTGTTTTGAGCGACACTGAAGACTGCCAAAAAGTACAATTCAGTGAGCTGAGGGGGGATTCTCCCATTGAAGCTGTTGTAGGAAAGATCCAAACTCTCTAGCTGCCCTAAGTTGGAAAATGTTGATGGAATTGATCCTGTTAGGCCATTATGGGACAAGTTCAACGCATGGATGTTGCTTAAATTCCCAATTCCATGTGGGATTTCGCCTGCTAATTGGTTGCAAGAGAGATCAATTCCCGACATGAAATCAAGAATGTCGCCCGTGTAAGAGTAGGTTCTCCTCTTTGTAGGGAATTCGACCTCTTCTTTCACGTTGACTATTTCATAACCACTACTCCGATTGGAGAATATTTTTTTCTTTAACAACTGTGAACACTTTCTTGGACCGAAATACTTTTTTATCGCATTTATGATAGACTCCCAACTTACAGAATCAATCGCCATGTAAGATTTACCAATGGTTGCCTCAAAGCTAAGACTACTCAAGCAAGGGGGGATTGGACCAGAAAGAGAATTTTGAGAAAGGTCCATTATCGACAATTGGCTCAGCTTACAAAGTTGAATGGGAATTTCGCCTTCAAAATGGTTAGCCTTTAACAAGAGGACACTTATCATAGGAAGGTTGCCCATCCAACTTGGAATCTTCCCTGAAAAATTGTTCTCTCTTAGATCTAATGTCACTAAAGAAGAACTATTGTGAAATGCAAGTGATTGTGAACCTTGCAAGTTGTTATTATTGAGATGAACATGTTTAAGATTTGGTGGATTGAAACAAGATGGTATAGAGCCCTGCAAATTGTTCGCTGAAAGATCTAAGAACTCGAGCTCATTGAGGTTGCAAAATTCTACTGGAATGGAACCATGAAAATTGTTTTGGGGCATGACAATCACCTTATCTTCTTGTTATCTCCCCTTTCCATCATGGGAGATTGCCGGAGAAATGGTTATTGCTAAAATCCAATGCTGACAAATTCATGGTGAACAAGTTACTAGGTATCTCTCCAGAGAAATTGTTCCCATTTGCAAACAAAAATCTCAACGCAGTAAGACTAGAAATTTTAGGAGGTATTTGTCTGTGGAAGTAGTTGTTTGATAGTCCAAGGAACCTCAACAATGGGCAACCAGAAACCAATTGCTCTAGTATATTTCCTGACAAAGCATTGTTGGACAAGTCTAAAGAATCCAAGCGCTTCAAACCATCGAAACAAGATACTACGTCACCGGAAAACAAATTTTTGGACATGAGTAACACCTCTAAATTTGGAAAGACTGAACTCATATTTTCTGGAACTTGGCCTTGTATGTGATTCATGGAGATATCTAGAGTAGAAAAGTTTGGATTAGGATAGGATGGCAAGTTGAAAGACCCTGTCAAAGTGTTTTTTTAAAGTACAGTTCTTCTAGTCCTGTGTTGTTCCTCAGCAACCATGATGGGAATGTTCCACTTACGTTGTTGTGGGAGAGATCAAGGAACCTTAGATCATGTTGGTAATAGAGAAAGTCAGGGAGATTGCTCGCCATACAATGTACCATAACAAAAATCTTTAGTTGAAACATTGGAGCCCTATTGGAGAACTGATCATCCAAAATGCATTTGTTGTGGTCAGCTAAGATGACCTTAAGCTTTGAATGGTTATAAAATGAGTGAAATGAGAGTGGGATTTGGAAATGGTTTTGGGAGAGTTTAAGGAATTCAAGTGATGTGAGATCCCTAAGGGGAGACGAGGCGATATTTCCAGTGAATTGGTTGAAGGAGAGGTCCACGAGTACAAGAGATGTCAAGTTTTCCAAATATGGAATTGTCCCCTCAAATTCATTAAAACTTATATCGAGCTTTTGGAGATTTTTCAGTTCACACAGGTCTGCAAAATGAATGAATTATGTAGTGCTCATCAAAATTCACACTTTATAACTATTAAAAAAATTTAAGAATAAGACATGAATACTATATAATCAGATTTATGAAGAATAAGGTACGAGGAGAAACTTAAGAAATGAATAAAGTTTAAATTTAAGAAATTTAATATATATATATATATTTATAATATCTTTCAATTAATTACCTTGGATGCGTTCAAAGTCTTTGATGTAATTATCACTTAAATCCAACACCTCCAAACTAATTAAGTCTTCCAACTCTGCAAATTCCAAAGGCAAAAAATTAATTAATATGATATGGTTGAACATATATTTCCAGAAAAAAAAAAAAAAGTAAAGTTGAAGAAAATAAAATTAGCAGCTTGTGTTGTTTTGTTATGTTTAACTAAGAAAGAATAAAAATTCTTTATTGATTTTTCCAAACAAAAAAAAAAATTAAATGAATTTGACTTTTTCATTTTTTTCCTCGCATATTCCAATTTCCATATTCGAATTTCCAAATTCAACCTAAGGAAATTTGGAAGCATTTAAAAAAAAAAAAAGAAAAGAGAAAAACTTACGCCCTATTAGAATACTAGTGCAAAGCATGGATTTTTTTTTTTCTAGACAATTTTTGCACATTAAATCTTACTTAAAAATGAATAGATGCTGGTATTCAACTGATTATCTGACAAGTAAAGAACCTCCAAATTGCTTAATCCTTCTAGTCTCCCAAAACCTGCAATTATAAACAAATTATCAATATTTATGAGCTTATGATGTGATCTTCAACTTGCACATCAATTAATAAAATTTTCTTATTAATAATATATATAAGAGAGAGTATAGGCACAACTGCCACTGTATAATTAATACAAAGTTTTGATTTCAAAAAACAATTACGCTCAGCAGTGTCCTAAGACAAAATACAATGGAAATGCTACACTTCGAACACAATATATATAGAGAGAGACTTACTGTTAACAGTTTCTCCTTTCATGTCATTTCCTCCTAGATCAAGAAATTTCAAAGATGGAAGCCCACTAAAGGATGACAACACACTGATGTTAAATTTATTATCACTCAAATCAAGTTCTTCAATATTCCTTAACTTCGAGAGTCTTTCAAACCTTGTAAAAAAAATTGATAGTTTAATACCAATCACATGCATGAGAGAGAGTAAGAAAGAGAGAGGTATAGCTATTGAAACTGAGTAATGGCAAATTAATTACCTTCATTTTCAATCCAGCCAGTCAAATTATTGCCTGGTAAATATAGATTTTTAAGCTCCTCAAAGGGAAGAAACAGAGAAGCATTGAAATACCAATCTCCCAATTCCAGGTCCCTAGTATGATTAAGAGAGAGTATAGTCACGCGATCTGTGGTCAAATTGCACTCAACACTTTCCCATTCACAACAATTGGAATATTTCTCTTCATGATTCTCCCAAGATGGCAAAGAAGTGCCATTTGGGTAATTGATGTTGGATTTGAGTTGCAAAAGAGCAATTTTCTCTTTCTCCAAACACCCATAGCAGCACCACAGTCCCCCCAAAACCAAAGTCATCACACCCCGCAACCAGAGAGTAATACGTCTCATCATGTTTGTGTGACCAACAGCTCAGAGGTTTGGATTTAAATAGATGCATAACTCATAAGGTGTCTGCTTGCTTTGGCTCTGCGGGTCAATTCAATTGTTGAAAGAACTCACATTTATCATTGGGATGTTTGAAAATAGCGGAATAGTTGCCCACTGATGTGAACTCATGAAAGAAAATCAAGATCCAATTTGAGCCAAGTGCGACTTTGCCACATACGCATGTGTTTAAAAATTCCTGAATTTCTCTAATTTTTAATTTTTTCGAAAACATTCTTCAACTTTTCTCCATTAAAATTGGGTTGGCAAAAAGTTTAACATATACAGATACATACGAGTAATGATTTAGCTCAACGATAAACGACACCAAATTTACCCCCCCCCCAAAAAAGCTTCAATTTGTTCCTCGACAATAATTTTTTTTTTTTTTTTGGGCGAGACTTTTTTCTAACCAAACTTTGCCTGTTGTAAGATAAACATTACCTTCCCCGGTTGAGAACAGTTTTGATCATTAATATTTTTTGTGACTAACATTTACGGACCAACCGATAATCAAATTCTTAATCGCTAATTGTGTGAATTGCTATAGTGGGAAAATTTTTTCTTGAAAATAAATTATTTCATAGGTCCAACCTATCTAGGTGAAACTATTGTAAATTCGAATATGCTATTTTAAATTCGATTCATGAGTTTTATAAATTAATCCAACAGTCTAAATTATCATAATTCTAACTGACTAAGAAATTTACACGTGAATTCAAAATAAACAATAAAAACAACTAATAAAATTTATATGTATCATACAATCCCAGGTTATATATATATATATATATATATGATATATGTTTAGAACTTTTATGGATTGTGCATATGTAGGTCAGTAGTTCAGCAAATTCTGCTACTTGAATTTTTTTTTCTTATTTGTCAATTCAACCGTGGAAAAAATTAGATTTGATTGAAAGCAAGTTCGAAAAATATGGTCATCGTGGTCTTGATGTAATCAAAATTACATTTGATTCAAAGCTAGTTTGAAAAGATTGCCATTCGGGGTCTAGACCAATGTATATATGTCAACTGTAGATAGATGAGCGATGACTAATCATTGCATAAATATCAACTACGAAATGAAGGGGGAAGACTTACAATCAAGACGAATTTAAGGAGTCTCCTGGATGACCTGTCGTGGAAGTTAGCGTACGTTTACGGGTGTGTGACCCTTTAGACCAAAATATCTGCTTTCCAAAGTTATACAGTTATATTGACAAGGGTTTGTTTGGTTTCCAAAAATAAAAAACTATCCAGCTTTTTTTATATATTTTTTTCGTCTTATAAGGGTTTTTTTTCACCAAAGAAATTGGATTTCCCCTTTGAAAGAGGTAATTTTTAGGCATATTAATGGCTTTTGTAAGAAACAAATCAAAAAATTCTTGTCTATTTGAGTAAAAACTATCTGTTTAGTTAAAGAAAACAACAAAAAAGTTAGTAATTTTTTTCTTCTTGCTTTGCCCAAATGGATGTGAATTATTTATTTATTTATTTTTTACAAACACCTCTAAAAGTTATAATTTCTAAAAAAAAATTAATTTTTTATTAAAAAAAATGTAAGATAAAAAAAAGTTATCAAAAATGTTGGAAGTTATTTTGAATCCAAACGAAGCCTAAGACATGTTTGGCAAACAATAAAAAAAAATTAACATTTTAATATTTTTTAATTTTTTTAAACTTTTTCTAACTTTTTCTACTAAAATTTATCGAATATTTTCTTCAACTTTTATATATTTTAGCAAATATCAAACTTTTTTTCAAAAGTAACACGTGACAACGTCAGAATAAAAGTTACAAAAAATTTTATTTGTTGGTACTCTAAATACATACTGAACGTCTGAATACTATAAAAACAAAATGAAAGTTTAATGGATACATCAAATTAAAAATATGTAATACAAATTTCATTACTAAAGTTATTTTTTGTGAAGCAATATTATTGTTATATAGTCGATATAATAAGTCCGGCACTAATAAAAAAAATTGTACTAAAGGTCATTTTATTTCATCAATAAATTATAATTGTGACGATGAATTATACTTTATCATTAATTTTAATTTTTTTAATGATAATTTAGTGGGATCGTTAAACATATTAAAATTTGCGATGGAAAACAATTATCATCACCTTATATTTGTGGTGTTGCACCTATTGTAATAATCTTGCCAAAAAACATTAATAATTAAATAAATTTTTATTCTTAGTAATGAAATAATTTATCATTAAAATCCAGTGATAGAAAATTTTATTTTTAGTGATAAAATATTTTTTATAGTACAAATTGGTAATTTTTTCATTGCATGGTGAGAATATGTATCGTGTTTCGTTTATTAAAATGTAAAAATATTTATTTTATAATCTCAATTTTTTTTTTCATCATCTTTTATTACTTTTCTATACTGAATAATGTTCCAATCGTAGATTGAATATCTTTTTCTTGTGAATGGACATTAATTGAAATATATAGAAAATAAAATCTGAAAAACTAGTTTGTCTACATTTATGATTTATTGATGTTCTCATTTTGTTTAAAGTTAATTATCACGTCCAATGGTCATATAGAGAGGGATAATCCTAAACAAAACAATAAATATTGTGTGACAAAAAAATATCTCCCCGACTATAATAGTGTATGCCCAACCATAATAGTGCATCCTCGACCACATTATTGCTCCCTTAACCAGAGAGGGTATAATCGAGTTGGATTAGGACTATTTAGTCTGAAAGTTACGTCATATAATTATTTCACTTACTTACACTCAAATGTATCAAGAGACAAGATTTGTAAAATATATACAAGAAAGTTAATTCTTCAAAGATTCCAAGGCTTACATCACCAACCATTTTATACTGCTGCCATATAATCAAATCAATGTAAAGCACTTCGGACTCTTCCTCTATAAATGATAGAGGCGCAGTTAAGGGAAGGGCTTTTTCTTCTCTCCTTTTCTCTCTCTATATGACTCTCTTTCTCTTTCTTTACTTACAAGAGGTTATTATCTATGTCAAAAACTGACTTAAGTATCAAAGAGTTTTCGGTCGGGGACCAACTCCGATCGTTTTATTTCACACCAGAAGGGAGTTTATGGAAACAAGGGAGAAGGGGAGTTTACGGAAAAAAGGGTCAAAAATTTTTCCAAATAAATATCAAATTTTTATATTTACGTATAGATTAAGGTATCGAGGCACACGAACTTAGTAAATGGCGATTGAAACTAATATTAATCAAGTAATATAGCAGGAGCATACATCTAGAATTTATACTTAGCTATTTAGTTCACTGGGTCCCCTGCTGGGGAGATAGAAATTACTAAGACATCCTTCTAGAGTTTAGAAGCTCAATGGACAGAGTCACCGACTGATTTGCTAGAAAAAATAGAAAGCCCATGAGGCGACTCAGATTATCTAATTTTAACATCACTATCATATTATTTTGTAATGAGACATATTTTCCCGACTTGTCAGCTTAACAAAGTGGATCTTGCAGCGGTCGAATACCGAGCACTTTATATCGAGCAGAGATGAACAAACCAAGGATTGGCCGAGCTATCTGACGAGCAAGGCTTGGCTTGGGACGTGATCACTGTAACTCCGTGATTCGTGCCTAAAATATAGTGATTACCATCAATACATGATCACCATCAAATTAATTCGGATATAATATTTTCCTTATCTAAGTAAGGAAATATCGGTAAATCAGAGAAATTCCCAATCCCATTTGACATTTACCATTATCAAAGATCATTATAAAAAGAGGGCTAATTAACCCTAAAGGGTACACAACCATAAATCTATCATTACTCTACTAAATTAAATTTTCACAATTCTTTGTTAACTTAAGTTTGAAAAGATTTTTGACAAATACCACACCGGTATCAACAGAGCATTTATTAAATAAGAGTGAAAATGGGATAAAATAATTTTGAATAAAATGTTCAATCCATTTCTTTATTTGATTGTAGCAACTCATAATTCAAATAATTAATTCTTAGGTCCCTTTGGCACAAAAAAAAAAAATAACGAGAAAAGCGAAAAATGTGAATTGGAGAACTTTTTAGAGTTTAACGCACATCCACCAAGCCACGTTTTTGAAAGATAGATAGTGAAATTTTTTAACTTTTGTATTAATTTTTTGAAGAAAAAAACCGTCCGATCAGTTTTTTTGATTCCATCAGAACGATTTTGTATCAGAATTTATTAAAACTAGTTAAAAATTTTTTGGGAATTATAGAAAAGTTATTGAGATTTGTAAAATTTTATTGAAGTTTTTAAAAAATTTATTGAGGTTTGTAAAATTTTTTTAGCATGTGTAGATATATATAGATTTACAAAAATTTTACGAAGTATGAGGAATCCAAAATGTTTAAAGAATTTAGATATTTTTAGAGATTTTTAAAAATTTTTAAATATTTTTACCCTTTTTTGGGCGCTAAACAGGCCCTTAATTCATGTTTACACGGAGTTCCAAACTTCCAATACATGTTCTTACCCGATCAGCAGTTGAGAGGAGGGAGCACCGTTGATTTGCAAATATTTCACAAAAAAAATAAATAAATAATTAGACAAACCAGGTCGAATGCGATTTTTTAGAAATAAGGATTTCGAAACAGAGGTAGATCTGTAAGAGAAGAATGGGAAAGGAAGGAAGGAGGGCGAGAGCAGCAACAGCGCAAGCATAGATCGGTGATGAAAACGTGGTAGTTCATAGGGTTGAGACCAACGTTGGCGTACTCCATGGTCACCATGTCCTTGAAAGCCATCACATCCCTTTGAGGTACTTACTTTTCCTCTCCCTATCTGTTTATCTCTACTCTCTCTACATATAGGCATATTTACATATAAATAATTGCTTTTGCGGCTAATTATGTTTAATATAATTTGAGGTATCGTTGGGAATCAAGCCAAAATACTTACTTTTATTTCATTTTGTTTTATTATTATTTATTTTTTTTTTGCTTTTCGTTAAATTATAAAAATTACTATCTGGCACCTCTTAGACGGGTAAACATGTCAAATGAAAAAAAAATAACTCACGCTAAACACCCTAAAAAAAAATAACTTCTTCTAACTTTTTGTTTGAAATAAGTTTGACTTATTTTTTCTTCCGAAACCATATCTAATGTACGCAACTAAGCAGCCTATCATATGTTGAAGTCTTGATCACCGAGGGGGAACTCAAACGAGTCAAACAACTAACGTAATCTTATTTGATTTAGTTTTTTAAATTAAGAGGATGGTTGGAGTTACAAAAGTTGAAATAAAATGTGATTTGAGTTAATTTTTTATATTTTGAGTGTAAATCACAAACCACCAAAAAATAGAAAAGAATAGTTTCCTGCGAATAGATTTGAGTGAAAACTTTTTAATTTTTGTGTCACAACTTTTTAAAATTTGTAGAAATGTTATTAAAAATTGTAAAAATTTGTTGAGATTTGTAAATATATATAAATTTAAAGAGATTTAGTAAGATTCACGTAGTTTGAAGTGCGAAAAGTTTTGCAGAAAATTATAAAGTTTTTTAAAGATTTTTGACTTTTTTTAGTACCCCAAACAAGCCCTAAAAGATCTATTATGGTTTTAAAAATTAAAAAAATCAAAAGATTTAGTTCAACTTACAGTTTGAAAAATCGATTAACGAAATTAAATTGACACTATTAAATATCATAAATTCTAAACATATAAATTAAAAAAATAAAAAAATTCCATTACTTATTCCTCTAAACAATATTGTATGAGAGCTTTACCATCGTCCATGACTCTTTCCTCTAAACTATATTATTGAATGAGAGCCAACCATTGTTACTAGAGTCTTATTAAAGGATATATCTGTATAAATTTTATTACAAGTACAAAGTTCTTGTTAATAATTTTGGTTAAGCCGCATAAAATTGTCAATTAAAAAAGAACATATATAATTGAAATTAATAGTTTAATTTCCTCAGTTGAACAATTTGATTGTAGTTTAAAAAATTTTCAAACCAATACCTTACAGTTTGATTTAGATTGATTTGGATTTTAACGCAAAACTACACTCCTAGTCATGTCATGCATGGAATGAGCATTTTCTGTTTTAGAGAGTGTATCAAACTAGGCCTGAATGCCCAGAACACCTCTACCTTAAAATATTGGAAACTTTTGCTAGAGCTGTAAGCAATTAAACATGTTCCAACTCTATAGAGATTTAAATGACATTTGACGAACATGATTGTTGATTGGTTTTTGAAAATTTTCTAATACAACCACAAAGAGCACGGAGGAAACTTACCAAGAGTTAAATTTTAAAACAACCAAAGCCCATAGTAATTGCAAAGAAACCTAAAAGCAGATTGAAACAAACATCGAAAACATCCCCAGAAATTTTTCAGGTGAATTGCTTTATGCAATTTAAAAAGGAAACATGACATGCATTGTAAACATGTGTGTTTTATCAATTTAGAAGATTTGAGTTGTCAATTTGGAAGATCTGAGTTACTTTTTTAACGACTTATTAACAAGTGAGTCATACTTGAATTAACGACGTATACCGAAGTTAGGGGTTGCTCGTGTGTGTGTGTGTGTGTGTGTGTGTGTGTGTGTAAGAGAGAGAGAAAGAGAGAGGTGGTGGTGCTGGACAACCATTGCATGACAAAGACCAGGACGAGCAAGAGAAGAGAGCTATGAGAGAAGTTAGGGTTGTAAATGGAGCGAAGAGAGAAAAAAATGAGGGAATTATATTTCCTCTAATGTCCGAGCGTCACTGATAAGTTGTTATCCGAGTTAGGGATTGTTCAAATTAGCATCCGTCAAAATTTAGAAGTGATCACTATCCAGTAGCATTCACCCATTTCTTAGGCTGCAAAAGGTTTTCTTCCTAATAGTGAACTGTAAAATTGAACTAAGTCATTAATTTTGGTTTCATTTGGTTTCATTGAAAATAATTTATTGACAAAAAGAATTTATGTTTTGAAAATTTATGATATTACTGACATATCTTATAGTCAACATTATGAGAAAAGTTAAAAATGTTGCTATTTTTTAAGTCAAACCTATTTTTTCATACTAAGTAGTCTAAATATTCACAATTGCAATAAGCAATCTCCCTATAAAGATAAGAAAATTTTAATATACATGCATTTATGAATATATACTTCTTCATAAATATAACATATACAACCATGTCACTTTCTAATTAATAGTTGCAGGCCACATTTTTTATCTGTGTTCCTAAAAATATATTTACCATATTATTATATATGTATTAAATGGTATTGGTTTGGCTTGGTTTAGTTAATTGGCTCCTTAAATTACAAGTTGAACGATCTGCTCGATTTTCTAACTTTCTAAACTGCAGCCAAACTATTTATTCAAGAAAAACATCATTAAACCAAATTAAAGGACTTATTTTATTCGATTTCATGTTTTCACTGGTTCAATTGTGCACCTTTATTTAGAACTGGCTAAAAAACAAAATAGAGACGACAACAGAGGAGAATTTATTGGAAACCCAACAGCAAATTCTAACCATAGTGAGGGCAAATATAATCTTAAAGATAGTGACTATACACGTCTTAAAGCCATTTTTGATCTTTCTTATTGCACTGTTTTGCTAACATTTATGCTTGAAAATTAATATTGGAAACTTTTTTCTAGAGCTGTAAGCAATTATGCAAGGTTGGAAGGCACCATTACTTCGTCATTCAGTATTTGAAACATCTAAAGCCCGTACTTACTTTACAGAAACCCAAAAACAGATTGAAAACAAACATTGAAGACATCCAAAGGCTTGAAATAACCGAGAAATACAATCTTTCAATAGTTTTACAAGTGATGAGTACCTTAAAACAATTTATGAAGCTAATTTAACTTTATTATTTTACACACCATAAAAAGGAAACAAGATATATATTACAAAATTCAAAACGTGCAATAGGACTACGAGTTTACTCTAAAACTCTAGCAGAGCTTAAGGAGGTGGTCTTTAACATAGCGGTAGCTTGTGGTGATGCACACTTCAACAAGGCGGAACCACGTTTCCCGCCAATATGGATTTATGTACAAAATTAGAACAATACTCAACAACACAATTACGTAAGACACAACAAAGCTAACGTAGAACCCATCCATGTCCATGAAACTTTCATCTTCTTCCTTACCCTCTGACGAGCCTGCTGGCGTTGATGAGTTTGCTTCGACTCCAACGCAATCATTAGGTAATGGAGGTCCACAAAGAAGAGGGTTCCCTTCATAGCTGCTTTCTTCAAAGGTGGCAAACTGAGATTTCATCTCTGGTGTTGTTCCAGACAAGTTGTTGTGAGCAACGCTGAAGACTTCCAAAGAGTAGAGTTTAGTGAGCTCAGGAGGGATTCTCCCATTCAAGCTGTTGTGGGAAAGATCCAAACTCTCCAACTGCCTTAAGTTGGAAAATGTTGTCGGAATTGATCCCGTTAGGCTATTATGGGACAAGTTCAGTGCATGAATGTTGCTTAAATTCCCAATTTCATGTGGGATTTCGCCTGCTAATTGGTTGCAAGAGAGATCGATTCCCGACATGAAATTAAGAATGTCGCCCATGTAAGAGTAAGTTCTCCTTTTTGTAGTGAATTCGACCTCCTCTTTCACATTAATTGTTTCATAACCACTGCTCTGATCGGAGAATATTTTACTTTGTAGCATTTCTGAACACTTTCTTGGACCGAAATACCTTGTTATCACATTTATGATGGTCTCCCAACTTATAGAGTCAGTCCCCATATAAGATTTGTTAATGGTTGCCTCAAAGCTAAGACTACTCAAGCAAGGAGGGATTGGACCAGAAAGAGAATTTTGAGAAAAGTCCATTATCGACAATTGGCTCAAATTACAGAGTTGAAAGGGAATTTCACCTTCAAAATGATTTGATTTTAACAAGAGGATACTTAGCATAGGAAGGTTGCCCATCCAACTTGGAATCTTCCCTGAAAAATTATTCTCTCTCAAATCTAGTGTCACTAAAGAAGAACAATTGTGAAATGCAAGTGATGGTAGGCCTTGCAAGCTATTATTATTGAGATGAACGTGTTTAAGATTTGGTGGATTGAAACAATATGGTATAGAGCCACGCAAATTGTTCCCTGAGAGGTCCAAGAACTCGAGCTCATCAAGTTTGCAAAATTCTATCGGAATGGAACCTTGGAAATTGTTCTTGGGCATGACAATCACCTTTATAGTTCTTGTTATCTCTCCTTTCCATCGTGGAAGATTGCCCGAGAAATGGTTGTTGCTAAAATCCAATGCCGACAAATTCAATGCGAACAAGCTACTAGGTATCTCTCCCGTGAAATTGTTCCCATTTACAAACAAAAATCTCAACTCAGTTAGACCAAAAATTTTAGGAGGTATTTGTCCATGGAAGTAGTTGTTTGATAGTCTAAGGAACCTCAACAACGGGCAACCAGAAAACAATTGCTCTAGTATATTTCCTGACAAAGCATTGTTGGACAAGTCTAAAGAATCCAAGTGCTTCAAACCATCGAAACAAGATACTGCGTTACCAGAAAACAAATTTTTAGACAAGATTAGTACCTCTAAATTTGGAAAGACTGAACTTATATTTCCTGGAACTTTTCCTTGTATGCGATTCATGGAGATATCTAGAGTAGAAAAGCTTGGATTAGGATAGGATGGCAAGTTGAAAGGCCCTGTAAAAGTGTTATTTTTCAAGTGCAATTCTCCCAGTCTTGTGTTGTTCCTTAACAACCAAGATGGGAATATTCCACTGACATTGTTGTGGGACAGATCAAGAACCCTTAGATCATGTTGGTAATAGAGAAAGTCGGGGAGATTTTTCGACATACAATTGACCATAACAAAAATCTTTAGTTGAAACAATGGAGCCCTATCGGAAAACTGATCATCCAAAATGCACTTGTTGTGGTTAGCTACGATGACCCCAAGCTTTGAATGGTTATAAAACGAGTGAAATGAGAGTGGGATTTGGAAATGGTTTTGGGCGAGTTCAAGGGATTCAAGTGATGTGAGATTCCCAAGGGGAGATGAGGCAATATTCCCAGTGAATTGGTTGAAGGAGAGGTCGAGGTGTGTAAGAGATGTCAAGTTTTCCAAACATGATGGAATTGTCCCCTCAAATTCATTAAAACTGATATCGAGCTCTTGGAGGTTCTTCAGTTCACACAAATCTGTAAAATGAATGAATTATATGATACTCATCTCAATTCATACTTTATAACTGTTAAAAAAATTTAGAATAAGACATGGAAACTATGCAATCAGATTTTTTAAAAATAAGCTATAAGGAGAAATTTTAGAAATGAATAAAGTTTAAATTTAAGAAATTTGATATATATATATATATATATATTCATATTATCTTTTAATTAATTACCTTGGATGCGTTCAAAATCTTTGATGTAATTATCACTTAAATCCAACACCTCCAAACTAACAAAGTCTTCCAACTCTGCAAATACCAAAGGCAAAAAATTAATTAATACCAAAGAAAAAAGTAAAGTTGAAGAAAATAAAATTAGCAGTTTGTGTTGTTTTGTTAAGCTTAACTAAGAAAGAATAAAAATTCTTTACTGATTTTTCCAAACAAAAAAAAAATTAAATGAATTGGACTTTTTCATTTTCTTTCCTCTCATTTTCTTTCCTCCCAAAATCCCATATTCCAATTTCTAAATTCAACCCAAGGAAATTTGAAAGCATTAAAAAAAAAAAAAAATTACCCCCTCTTAGAATACTAGTATAAAGCGTCTGATTTTTTTTTCTAGACAACATTTTGCACATTAAATCTTACTTAAAAATGACTGGATGCTAGTATTCAACTGATTTTCCGGCAAGTAAAGAACCTCCAAATCGCTCAATCCTTCCAGCCTTTTGAAACCTGCAATTAAAAATGAATTATCAATATTTACGAGCTTATGATGTGATCGTCAACTTATGTGTCAATTAATAAATTTTTTTATTAACATTGATTTAAGTTATATATAAGAGAGAGTATAGATACCGTTGCCACTGTACAATTAATGAATAGTTCTAATTTCACAAATATAATTATGCTCAGCATTCAGCAATGTCTTGAGACAGAATACAATAAAAATGTTGCACTGAAAACACAATATATATATAGGAGACTTACTGTTACTAGTTTCTCTTTTCATGTCATTTCCTCCTAGATCAAGAAATTTCAAGGATGGAAGCCCACTAAGGGATGACAACACACTAATGTTAAATTTATTATCACTCAAATCAAGTTCTTCAATATTCCTTAACCTCGAGAGTCTTTCAAACCCTGTAAAAAAAAATTAATAAGTTTAAAACCAACCACATGAGAAGGAGGGTGAGAGAGAGAGGTATAGTTACCAAAATTGACTGATGGAAAATTAATTACCTTCATTTTGAATCCAACCAGTCAAATTATTGCCTGATAAGTAGAGATTTTTGAGCTCCTCGAAAGGAAGAAATAGAGAAGCATTGAAGTACCAATCTCCTAATTCTAAGTCCCTAGTATGATTAAGAGAGAGTGCAGTCACACGACCTGTAGTTGAATTGCATTCAACACTTTTCCATTCACAACAGTTGGAATATTTCTGTTCATGATCCTCCCAAGATGGCAAAGAAGTGCCGTTTGGGTAATTGATGTTGGATTTGAGTTGCAAAAGAGCAATTCTCTCTTTTTCCAAACACCCGGAGCAGCACCACAGTCCCCCCAAAACCAAAGTCATCATCACACCCCACAACCAGAGAGTAATACTTCTCATCATGTTTGTGTGACCAATTAACCTACACATATAATCTTTCTTTCTAACAGCTCAAAGGCTTGGATTTAAATAGATGCATAACTGATAAGGTGTCTGCTTGCGTTGGCTCTGCGTGTCAATTCAATTGTTGAAAGAACTTATATTCGAGTGGTGCTTGGTCAGTAAAAATTTAGTCAAAAAGTATAATAAAAGTATAAAAATTTAATATAAAAATAATACGTAATAAAATTTAATTAGAAGAAAATATAAAAAAAATTGATAAAAATTAATAAATTTTAATTAATTTTTTCTAACCAAACACGCCCTTAATAATTGGGGTGCTAGAAAATATCGGGATCGTCGCTGCTGACGTGGACTCATGAAAGAAAATCAAAATCCAATTGGAGCCAAATGAGACTTTGGAATAAGCGCCGTTTGGCTGCAAGCTAAAAATTTCTGACTTTATGTAACTTTCAATTTTTCTTAAAACTTCCTCTAACTTTTCTTAACTAAAACTGGCTTGGTAAAATGATTAATATATGCACATATATAAATAATTACTTAGCTCAATGGTAAATTATACTAAATTTAGCTTCCGTTTAGCGAAAATAGTTGGTAGTTAGAGTTATCAATTACTAACTTTTTGACTTTTTTTTAAAACAATTAAGGTGCGTTTGGCACATCAAATTTTGGTAAAAATCTTTGAAAATTTCTAAAAACTTCTAAAATCTCTGAAAATCTCTACACATTTTTACACATTCTCACCTTTTCAAAATTCAAAAAAAGTTTAATACCTTTAAAAAAAAAAGCCGATAACTAGAATTCGGTTAATCAAATAGCAAAAATTTTTTCACCATTCTCACCATGAACTTTCAAACTACCAAATGACACCTATTTTAACTATTTTTTGTGGGGTCATAGGAACCGTTCCAACGGATTATAAAAACTGTTCCGACGAATTCGCGGATACAACTTTCGTCTAAACGGTTTTACCATCCGTTTAGACGGAAACTGTTTAGACGGATTATAGTGCAATGAAGTCATGACTGTCCAAAATTTTAAATTCGTCCAAACGAAAATTCAATCTGTCAGAATGGGAATCTCATTATTTATCTATAAAAAATACGGTTTGAAATGTGTGCACCAAACGTAAAAAGTTTCTCCAAACCACATTTTATCTCACTTTTTGTCACTCCAAACTCACTCTAAATTTATCCTCTCACATTTTAAATTTCTTTTAAACTTTGGAGGGTAAAAATATTAAATTAAAAAAAGTTAAAAAACTTAACTTTTTTCTCTTCCTAAACATAAAAAAGAACTAATTTTTAGTAATTTTTTAATAAAAAAATAAAAAAAATAAACCTTTTTACTTTCCAAATCAAGTCTTAAGGAAAGACTTGAGGATTGTTCCTCGGTAACAAATTAATTTTTTTTTAATGAAATCTTTTTCCAACCAAACATTGGTCAATAAAAGATAAAAGTTACATTTCTCCGCCAAAAATGTTTTTGGTCACTAATGCTTTTGCTACCTACATTTACTGTCAATCAATGGTCAAATTTTATTACACTCTAAATTATCATAATTCTAATTACTCAAAAAATTTACGCCTTAACTCAAAATTAATAAGAGAAAACAACTAAAAATATTTAAATTAGGGTGTGTTTAGACTGATAAAAAATGAGATAAAGTGAGATAAATTGTAAATTCGTAATTCATACAGTAAAATAAAAAGTAAATAACTTTTAAAATTTTTTAAAATTTTTTTTTTATTTTTACAACAAACTAAAGAAAGTCTATATCATAAAAACCAAGGTTATATATACATCTGATACATGTTTAGATTTTATTGATATATGACTATTTCCTTTTTTTATTACTTGTCAATTCAACTGTGGAAAAAATTAGACTTGATTGAAAGCAAGCTCGAAAGTTACAATTATCGTGATCCTGATATTCATTGGCAAACGGATGAGTAATAACTAAGTGAAAGCAAGCTTGAAAGTTATGGATTGTGGGTTACATATATATATATATATATATATGATATATGTTTAGAATTTTTATGGATTGTGGGTCTGTTGGTCAGTAGTTCAATAAATTCTGCTTCTTGAATTTTTGTTATTATTTGTCAATTCAACTGTGAAAAAAATTATATTTGGCTGAAAGTAAATTTAAAAAATATGGTCATCGTGGTTTTGATATACGTGAACTATAGTCGGATGAGTAATAATTAAAATTACAAAATGTTTGATTAATTAAAATCAATTAAAATTTATTAATTTTTTATTAAATTTTATTACATATCATTTCTTACGTTGCATATTTTATTTTTATTGTATTTTTTTTATCAAATTTTTACTAACAAACACTCCTTACATTTGATTCAAAGCAAAGTTTGAATAGATTGCCACTCGGAGTCTAGATCGTTGTATATGTTTGAACTGTAGACAGATGAGAGATGACTAATCATTCCATAAATATCAACTACGAATGCCGGGGGAAGACTACAATAAAGAGGAATTCACGGAGTCTTCTGGATGACGTGCCATGGAAGTTACGGAGTCTTCTGGATGACCTGCCATGGAAGTTGGCGTACATTTATGGGTGAGCGCGACCCCTTGGACCAAAATATCTGTTTTTCAAAGTAATACAAGTAGCGTTTGAAATGGTTAAAATAAAAAAAAAAAGATAAATTAAAATAAAATGTGATTTTGAATTAATTTTGATATTTGTTATTTTCTTTTTAAATTGTGTAACAAAAAAGATGATAGTAGCAAACCGTTAGGACAGTTTCTCAAATTCGTTCTAACAGATTTAAAAATTAACACTAAATATTCTGCATAATAGTTCTACTCTCTTTCTCGATAGCGGTAAACCGTTAGAACGATTTTTCAAATCCGTTCTAACGAATTCAAAAAATCTCTTTGGAGATCTACCGCGCCAAAATCGTAACAGATTCAAAAAAATTCGTATAAAATAGTGATAATGGTACTCGTTTAAAAACTTACAGTGATAATGGTACTCGTTTAAAAACTTTCAACTCGAAGAATATAATTGTCAAAAAAATTTACACATTCAATTAATCTTCTTCTAAATTTTTTGTTTTTTAGTGAAACATTAAAATTTTTTGAAATTAATAAAGATGAGAATATATAAATGTATAATAAAAAATTTTAATATTTTATATAGATTGTTATAGATTTATTTTATTTTATTATATTTCTTGGCGCTCCAAAGTTTGAAAAGATCGCCACTCGGAGTCCGGATCGATGTGCATAATCATTCCACAAATGTCAACTACGAATGCGGGGGGAAGACTACAATAAAGACGAATTTAAGGAGTCTTCCGGATGACCTGCCATAGAAGTTGGCGTACATTTACGGGTGAGTGTGAGCTAGCCAACGAGCACGGCTTGGGACCCTATCACTGGAACTCCGTGATTCGCGCCTAAAATAAAGCGATCACGATCAATACATGATCACCGTCAAATTAATTCAGATTTAATATTTTTTTTTGGTAAGTCAGATTTAATATTTTCCTTATCTAAGGGGGTGTTTGGAAGCAAAATAAAACTAAAAAAAACTCAAAAAATTTCAAAAGTTTTCAAATCTCTCCAATTAAAATTTACCACTTATTATTTTTACATCACATCAATATCAAAAGTTGAGTTTTTTTGAGTTTTTTTTAATTTCCAAACACCACCTAAGTAAGGAAATAGCCGTAAATTAGGAAAATTCTCAATCCCATTTGACATTTACCATCGTCAATGATAAAAAGTAGGGGTGGATTTAAAAATTTTGTTGAGTGGAGGTAAAATTTAAAAAAAATAAACATTAAAAATTTTTAAATAACAACTAAATTTTAGTTAGGGTAATTTATATATTTATATATTAAAAGAATAAAAAAATTTATGCAAAATATATATAAAATATACAAACTTTTAACAATCAGTGGGGGCAGCAGTTGCCCCCACTCCCCCACTCGCACCTTCATGGATTCGCCCCTGATAAAAAGAGAGTTAATTAATCCTAACAGGTACGTAATTATAAATCTGCTATTAATTAAATTCTCATAATTCTCTCCCACTTAAATATCAAATAATTTTTAACAGACATCACACTGGTGTCAAGGAAACACTTATTAAATAAGAGTAAAAATGAGATAAGGTAATTTTGAAAAAAATGTTCAATCCATTTCTTTATTTGATTGTCACAACCCGTAATTCAAATAATTAATTCTTAGGATCCATTTGACGCGGTAAGAAAATAATAAAAAAAAAGCAAAAAATGTGATTTTTTAGGTGTTTACCGTGCAGCTGCTAAACCACATTTTTCAGAGATGAATTGTGAAACTTTTTAATTTTTGTATCAATTTTTTAGAGAGATGAACCATCCGAACAATTTTTTTGGTTCCATTAAAACGGTTTTACGTTAGAATTGATTAAAAGTGGTTAAAAAATTTTTGAGAATTGTAGAAAAGTTATTGAATTTTATAAAAAAATTTATTGGGATTTATAAAAATTTGTTAGGATATGTAGATATATATAAATTTATAAAAATTTTACAAAGTACGAGGAGTACAAAATGTGTTAAAAAATTTTATAAGTTTTCAAAGATCGTTAGAAATTTTCAATATTTTTTGTCATTTTTGTAAGTACCAAACAAGCCCTTAATTCATGTTTACACGAAGTTCCAATACAAGTTCTTACCCGATCAGCAGTTGCGACGAGGGAGCACCGTTGACTTGCAAATATTTCGGCAAAAAAAAAAAAAAATAATAAATAAATAAATAGACAAATTTGGTCGAATGCGACTTTTTAGAAATAAGGAATTCGAAACAGAGGTCGATCGGTTAGAGGAGAAGGGGAAAGGAAGGAAAGAGTACGAGAGCAGCAACAGCGCAAGTCAAGCACGGAGTTAAAGATTTTTTTTTATTACTCCAGACCATATAGAGATGATTTTTTTTTTTCGTTATAAATAATTATTAATTTAAATACATTAATTTATCAACTTAATTATAAAATATTCAATCTAAATATATAAATATTTTGAACACACAGATGTAAATTTGTTAACAAATATTTTATATATATAATACAATACATAAATATATAGTATATAAAAGATCTTTGTTCCTTTCTTTCCAGAAGAATCAAAACCCTATTAGTTATAGTCTTTTGCTTTCCTTCGAAAAAAAAAAAATGCAGAGGAAAACCTAAAAATTCGGTGAGAAAGCGAGGGAGATGGAAAAGTAAAATTTAGAACTAAGAGTTAGGCATCGTTTGGAAAGTTTTACTCAAAAGTTAAAAGTTTTTACTCAAATAAAGGTATGTGCTCTTGGCCTTTGTCTTAATTTTTTATTTTTTTGGACTTTAGAACTGTTAATTTATTTTTTATTTGTAAAATATATTTGGACTATATGTTAAATATTGCATGGGTTATAAATAATTAGACTAAAACTTAAAACTCTATTTGAACTACGAGTTAGGTATTATCCAAGTATAAACAATTAAACTAAAATATTATTACTAAAAAAATTTTTTGTTAAAATTTTATCTGCACTGCAGCTCTTATAGCCCCTTCATGCCTCCGCACATGACACAAGCGTAGATCGGCGAATGAAAACGTGGTAGTTCACACGTGTTGAGACCAACGTCGGCCCACTCCGTGGTCACCATGTCCTTAAAAGCCATCACATCCCTTTGAGGTACTTACTTTCCCTCTCCGTATCTATTTATCTCTACTCTCTCTCTATGTTTGGGCATATTTACATGTATATATATATATATATATATACTAGCAATTACTTGTATCTGAAGGTACAGAAATATAATTTAGTGTATAAGTAACACAATTTTAAATTTATAAAATAAACTTACATAAAAAGGTATAAAAATCAAAAACATTAATCAAAAGAGATTAAGATATAAAATTTTATTATTTATTACAAATATTATATATTTTTTTAAAATATCAATTTAAATTCTTTTATATAAAAAGTATTCAAAAAAAAATATGAGAAGAGTAAGAGAAAAAAAAATAATCTTGACCATTTAGTAAATTTAACAGTTGAAAATATCCTAAATTCAAAATTTTAAACTTTCTTATTATATAAATGACATTTTTTATATAAAAATTATTAAAAAATTATGGAAGAGTGAGAGGAAAAAAATAATACTGACCATTTAGCAAATTCAACAGTTAAAAATATCTTAAATTCAAAATTTTAAACTTCCTAATTATATAAATAACACATAGTATAAAAGTGTATATATGTATAATTTTACAAAATATAATATATATTTATTTGAATTTCAAATTTCAAATTCAAATGATGTATTGTATTGTATTTATTATATAGATATATATAATAAGAGATGACGTGGCAAAATTTAGTGATAACTGAACAAATATCAAATTAAAGAATGTGTTTTATTATATAGACATAATAAGTGATGACACGATGAAGTTTAGTTATGATTGAGACAAATGTCAAATTAAAGTATGTGTTTTATTATATAGATATAAATATATATATATATATATATATATATATATAATAAGAGATGATGTGGCAAAGTTTTAGTAATAACTAGAACAAATTTCAAATTAAAAAATGTGTTTTATTATATAGATATAATAAATGATGATGTGGCAAAGTTTAGTGATAACTAAGATAAATGTCAAATCAAATGATGTGTGTTATCATATAGATGGGATATTTAATTGACAAAAGTTTAAGTAAAAAATACAATAAAAATATAAAGATTTAATGCAAAAGTGATATGTGATAAATTTGATTATAAGAAAATATAAAAAATTAGTAAAAATTGATAAATTTTTGTTAATTTTAACCAACCAAACACCCTCATAATTACTTTTGGGGCTAATTATGTTTAATATAATTTAAGGTATCATTGGGGCATCAAGCGAGAATACTTACTTTTATTTATTTATTTATTTTTTTGTTAAATTATAAAAATTACTATGTATGACATCTTTCAAAAGGTAAATATGTCAAATAAAAAAAACTAACTCACGCTAAACCCCCAAAAAAAATTAACTTCTTTTAACTTCTTGTTTGAAATAAGTTTGACTTATTTTTTCTTCCGAAACTATATCTAATGTATGCAACTAAACAGCTTATCATATATTGAAGTCTAGACTAGAGGTGCAACTCAAACAAGTCAAATGATTAACGTAATCTTCATTTGATTTATTTTTTTGAATTAAGAGGGAGATTGGAGTTACAAAAATTAAAATAAAATGCGGTTTGAATTATATTTTGATATTTGAAGTGTAAATTCACAAACTACCAAAAAAAATAGAGAAGAATACTTCTGTTTGAACGGATTTCAGTAGAAGTTTTTTGACTTTTGTGTCGCAACTTTTTGAAATTTGTAGAAATATTATTGGAATTTGTAAAAATTTATTAAGATTTGTAAATATATATAAATTTATAAAAATTCATAGAGATTTACGTAGTTTGAGGTGAGAAAAATTTTGTAGAAAATTATAAAATTTTTTAGAGTTTTACAAAGGCTTTTTTGGCATTTTTGGGTGCTCCAAACGGGCCCTAAAAGGTCTGTTACGATTTTAAAAATTAAAAAAAGGTCAAAAGATTTAATTCAGCTTGCAATTTGAAAAATCGATTAACCAAATTAAATTGACACTATTAAATATAATAAATTTTGAATATATAATTAAAAAATAAAAAATTCCATTACTTATTCCTCTAAACAATATTGTATGAGAGCTTTACCATCATCCATGAATCATTCCTTTAAACTGTATTGAATGAGAGCCAACAATTGTTACTAGAGTCTTATTAAAGCATGTATCTGTATAAATTTTAATTTCATTCCAAGTACGAAATTATTGTTTATAATTTCGGTTAAGCCCTATAAAAGTCAATTAAAAAAGAACAGAATTGAAATTAGTAGTTTGATTTCCTTGGTTGAACAATTTGATTGTAGTTTAAAAAATTTTCAAACCAATAACTTGCAGTTTGATTTAGATTGATTTGGATATTAACGCAAAACTACACTCCTAGTCTTGTCATGCATGGAATGAGCATTTTCAGTTTTGGAGAGTGTACCAAACGAGGCCTGAATGCTCGGATCACTCCTGTCTTAAAATATTGGAAACTTTTGCTAGAGCTCTAAGCGATTAAACATGTTCCAGTTCTATGGAGATTTAATAACATTTGAAGAACATGCTTGTTGATTGGTTTTAGATGATTTTCTACTATAGCCACAAAGAGCATGGAGGAAACTTACCGAGAGCTAAATTTTGAAACATCTAAAAGCCCATACTTACTGTAAATAAACCTAAAAACAGATTGAGACATACATTGAAAATAACCCAAGACTACAAAAATAACATGGAAACAAGACATGTAGTGTAAACATGTGTGTAGCAGGACTACTTCTTTAATCTAAAACTGGACAACTTAGGGCGGCGGCGATACAAGCCTGTGGTGATACAAGCTTCAATGAGGTCAAACCACACCCTCCACCAATATAGATTTATGTTCAAAGTTAGAACAAAACTTAACAACACAATTGTGTAAGTCACAAAAAAACTCACATAGAAGTCATCCATTCTCATAAAACTTTCATCTTCTCCCTCACCCTCTAACGAACCTGCTGGCGTTGATGAGTTTTCTTCAGTTCCAACACAATCATTAGGTAAAGGAGGTCCGCAAAGATATGGATTCCCTTCGTAACTGCTTTCTTCAAATGTGGCAAACTAAGATTTCCTCTCTGGCGTTGCACCTAACAAGTTGTTGTGTGCCACACTAAAGACTGCCAAAGAGTACAATACAGTGAGTTAAGCGGGGATTCTCCCATTCAAATTGTTGTAGGAAAGATCCAAACTCTCCAACTGCCTTAAGTTTGAGAATGTCGCTAGGATTGATCCGGTTATGCTATTGTGGGACAAGTTTAGGGCATGGATGTTGCTTAAATTCCCAATTTTAGGTGGGATTACCCCTACTAATTGGTTGCAAGAGAGATCAATTCCTGACATGAAATCGAGGATGTCACCCTTGTAAGAGTAGGATCTCTTTTTTGTTGTGAACTCTTATCTCTTCTTGCTAGGGATGAGACCGGAGCAGATCAGAGACAGATATGGTAAACTCTAAATCCAAACTCCAAATTCTCCGTTTACCTCCAAATTTACCCCGAACTCCAAACAGATATTTTTTGGACCTTCATCCCCGCTCCAAACGGAGAAACGGATATATCCACGGATATCCAAAA
Source organism: Vitellaria paradoxa (assembly GCA_019916065.1). Classification (NCBI taxonomy): domain Eukaryota; kingdom Viridiplantae; phylum Streptophyta; class Magnoliopsida; order Ericales; family Sapotaceae; genus Vitellaria; species Vitellaria paradoxa. The sequence goes on along the minus strand of CM034235.1, from coordinate 49,960,216 downwards.
CTCCAAACCATTTGTTCACCTCCAAATCTGCCCAAATCTGCCCTTAAGTTGTATGTAACCTATTACTACCAAATAAGTTGCATTCTCTATAGATTTTTAAAAAAATAATTTCCATTATAAAAAAATATTGAATGTTTCGTGAAACATTTTAGCTAAGCTATTTCAAAAATCTATTTCTAGCGAACTCTTTTGAATATCAATATTGAAAAGTTTAGAAATATATTTTAGCTGAAAATGTTGAAAATTCAGAAGAAATAATAAACTATTCAAAGTTCAAGAAAATAGTTACTTAATGAAACGGTAATCTTTTGTACTAAAAAGAGGAAAAAAATAAAATAAAATAAAATAGCAAATAAAATATTTTAATTAGTTTTTTAAAATTTGTATCTAGATATTTTTTGAAATTGTATAAATTAATATAAATTTATAAAAATTATAGTTTCATAATTCTTGCAGTGAGTAAAAAATTTTAATTTTGTATGAATTTATATAATTTTGTAGAGTCCCAAATGTTATACCTTATAAAATTTTAAATTTACCTCTTTAAACTTTCTTAATTTTTGCGTATAAAAGAAATAAATTGAACTTTTAAACTTCAATTTGCACAAAAGTAAAAAAAAAAAATTTAATTTATAATTTATTTTCCAAACACACCCTAATTAATACAAAATAATGATAATTTTTGTTTTAAATTTATTTATTAATATTCATTTTAATTATAATAATAGTGAAGTTCAATAAGTTTATAGTATTATGAATGTGAATATTATTTGTCATGGTATAATGACAATATTGTCATCATAGTTCCAAATGATTCGGGGTTGTTCAGATATTTTTTGAGACAGATCGGGGCAGATTGGAGCAGATTCAGATTGGATATCAGATTCGGGGCAGATCGGGGTGAAGGCAATCTCATCTCCATATCCGATCCAATATCCAATTTTTTTTTAAAAATCAAATCCAAATCCGATCCAATCTCCAAAAGAAAATTCAACTTTCACATCTATTCGGATCGGATAACAGATCGGATTCGGACGGATCGGCCGAGATGCCCATCCCTACTTCTTGCACATTGACTATTTGATAATCACTACTTCGATCAGAAAATATTTTTTTCTTTAGCATTTGTGAAAACTTTCTTGGACTTACAAACTTTTGTATTGCATTTGTGATAGTCTCCCAACTTATAGAGTCAATCCCTATATAAGATTTGTCAATGTCAGCGTCAAAAGTAAGACTACTCAAGCAAGGAGGGATTGGACCAGAAAGAGAATTTTGAGAAAGGTCGATTATTGACAATTGGCTTAACTTACAAAGTTGAATGGGAATTTCACCTTCGAAATGGTTAGCTTTTAATAGAAGAACGCTTAGTTTAGGAAGGTTGCCTATCCAGGTTGAAATCTTCCCTGAAAAATTGTTCTCTCTTAGATCTAGTGTCACTAGAGAAGAACTATTGCAAAATGCATGCGTTAGCGGACCTTGTAGTCTATTATTATCAAGATGAACATGTCTTAGCTTTGGTGGATTGAAGCAAGATGGTATAGAGCCCCACAAATTGTTCCCTGAAAGATCTAAGAATTCGAGCTCATCGAGTTTGCAAAATTCTATCGGAATGGAACCTTGAAAATGGTTTTGGGCCATGACAATCACCGCTATAGTTCTTGTTATTATCCCTTCCCATCTTGGAAGATTGCCTGAAAAATAGGTTGTTGCTAAAATCCAATGCTGACAAATTCACAGTGAACAGGCTACTAGGTATCTCCCCAGTGAAATTGTTCCCATTTATGAACAAATATCTCAACCTAGTCAGACCAGAAATTTCTGTAGGTATTTGTCCATGGAAATAGTTGTTTGATAGACTAAGGAACCTCAACAATGGGCAACCAGAAACCAATTGCTCTAGTGTATTTCCTGACAAAGCATTGTTGGACAAGTCTAAAGAATCCAAGAGCTTAAGACCATTGAATCAAGTAGTTACTGTTAAAATGCAACTCCAGCTCATGGAATGGAAGTCCAGCTGTCAAGTTCATGAAGATTTATTTTGTCCAGGTGTCCAGTTTGTGGAAGACCATCTCGTTTGAATAAGTCTTTAGTTAGTTATGATTTTTTTAGTTTGAATTGTTTTTTGCAATCCTGTTTTGTCCTATTCTTTAGTGGATAGTGGGTCTTATCAGTAGCAAATTAGTTCCTACAATTTTGGGTATGTAAGTCTATTTAAAGACACTTTGTTTTGTTGGAAATTAATTAATAAAGAGAACATCAGTTTTTTTTTCTCTTCATATCAGATTACTTTTCTTTCTATCAGTTGTGGCACATTGTGTTCTACATTGTGGTATCAGAGCAGGACATTGGGGGATTTTTATCTTGGCGAAATGAATGATCTTCAAGTAGTGGCTGGAGTCAAAAAGCTCAACAATCAAAATTACAATACTTGGTCCACATGTATCACGTCATACATGCAGGGACAAGATTTGTGGGAAGTTGTTAATGGTAGTGAGGTTGTGCAACCAGATGATGATACAAATGGAACTGCTGCGGAAATGGAAGATTAAAGCAGGCAAAGCATTGTTCATTTTGAAGACAACGGTTGAAGAAGAAGTGCTAGAGCACATTCGAGATGCCAAGACTCCCAAAGAAGCCTGGGATACATTAGCCAAGTTGTTTACTGAAAAAGAATGATACGAGACTCCAATTGCTGGAGAGCAAGTTATTGTCGGTAGCCCAACGCGACATGACTATCGCTCAATATTTTCACAAGGTGAAGACATTGTGCCGGAAAATTTCTGAGATGGACCCACAAGCTCCAATTGGGGAAACCAGAATGAAGAGGATAATCATTCATGGTTTGAGACCTAAATATAGAGGCTTTGTTGCTGCAATACAGGGATGGCAAAATCAGCCATCACTTGTTGAGTTTGAGAATTTGCTTGCTGCTCAAGAAGCTTTGGCCAAGCAAATGGGAGGAATCTCATTGAAAAGTGAAGAGGAGGCACTTTATGCTCACAAAAGCAAGCGGAATTCCAAGTAGCACAATAATGGTGGGTCGAAAAGAAATGAAGATAAGGCAAAATATCAACAATATGAAGGGAGCAATCGTATAGGAGAAGCAGCAAAGAACCATGGCAACAACAAGAAGTTTGAAGGGCAGTGTCACAACTGTAGAAGAAAAGGTCATAAGGCAAAGTCTTGCTGGTCAAAGAAAAAGTCCATAGAAAGTAATGTGGTTACTTCCAAACCTGAAGAAGAATGGGATGCAGAAGCACTCTTTGTTACAGAAGAAGAGAAGTTAGCTCTCATTGCAAAAACATCCAAGAAAATTGATTACGAGAATGACTGGATTGTCGATTCTGGCTGCTCAAATCATATGACAGGTGAGAAGGATAAGTTGCAAAACTTGTCGAAATACAAAGGAAGCCGTGTTGTGGTGACAGCGAACAACTCAAAGCTACCAATTGCTCACACTGGTGATGCAGTAGTCTCTCCTCAATGTGATAGTGAAGTATCTCTCCAAAATGTCTACCATGTTCCAGGTATGACTAAAAATCTACTTTAGTAGCACAACTAACATCTTCAGGTCATTTGTCTTGTTTGGCCTATAAGATGTGAAAGTGTATCGAGATCTCAAAATTTCAAAAAAACCAATGATGGAGGGACAAAGATTAGAGTCAATTTATGTGATGACAGCAGAGACTACGTATGTCGACAAAACCAGGAAGAGTGAAACAGCATATTTATATCACATGAGATTGAATCACGTTAGCTACTCCAAGCTAGATGTGATGATGAAGAAGTCGATGTTGAAAGGGCTTCCTCAACTTGAAGTGAGAACTGACACAATTTGTGCAGGTTGTCAATATGGAAAAGCTCATCAGCTACCATTTAAAAAGTCAAAGTTTCAAGCAAAAGAACCATTAGAGTTGATACACTTTGATGTGTTTGGACCTGTCAAACAACCATCAGTTTGTGGAATGAAGTATATGGTGACTTTTATAGACGACTTCTCGAGGTATGTATGGCTTTATTTTGTAAAGGCAAAATCTGACATCTTTGCAAAGTTTAAGGAGTTCAAAGAAAAAATTGAAGCAGAAGTTGGTAAGAGAATTTGTTGCTTGCGTACTGACAATGGTGGAGAATACAATTCAGAAGAATTTAGTCAATACCTTCGAGAAAGTCGAATACATCACCAGTTCACATGTGCCAACACACCACAACAAAACGGCGTCGCAGAACGAAAGAATAGACATTTAACAGAAGTTTTTCGAAGTATGCTTCATGCAAAGAATGTACCTGAAAGATTTTGGGCAAAAGCAATGAATACTGCAGCCTTTGTGATCAATCGGCTTCCTCAACAAAGGTTATGTTTTCTTTCACCTTTTGAGAAATTATGGAGTGTGAAACCTACTGTTGGTTATTTTCGAGTTTTTGGTTGTGTATGCTATGTATTCATACCTGACCAATTACGTAGCAAAATGGACAAAAAGGCTGTTAGATGTATTTTTGTAGGATATGACAGTCAAAGAAAAGGATGGAAATGCTGTGATCCTACAATCGGTAAATGCTACACGTCCCGGAATGTGGTGTTTGATGAAGCCTCTTCATGGTGGTCCTCAAGTAAAGAAGTGTTGCCAAATGTTTTCAAAGATGTGGTTCAATCTTCTCAAACTCAATTGAGAATTGATGATACTAAAGATGTAGATGGTGATGTTGAAGGAGGTGTATCTCAAAATCCATGGCAAACAGGTGTGCACCATCAACCAAGTGAAGAAAGTGGCGCAGTTCCACTTAGGCGATCAACTAGAGTCAGAAAGCCGAATCCCAAATATGCTAATGCTGCAATTGTAGAAGAAATGGATGCCAAAGAACCAGAGACATTTGAGGAAGCATCTCAGAATCCAAAGTGGATTGAAGCTATGGAAGAGGAGGTTGTTGCATTACGACAAAATCAAACTTGGGAGCTTGTGCCCAAGCTAAAAGATGTACAGCCTATTTCGTGCAAATGGGTGTTTAAGATAAAACGCCACATGGATGGATCGATTGAAAGATACAAAGCTCGCCTGGTAGCTCGAGGGTTCACTCAACAATATGGATTGGATTACGATGAAACATTCAGTCCAGTTGCAAAGCTTACAACTGTTCGAGTCTTACTTGCACTTGCTGCCAGCAAGGATTGGAGTTTATGGCAGATGGATGTCAAGAATGCGTTTTTGCATGGAGAATTGGATCGAGAAATTTACATGAACCAGCCAATGGGTTTTCAAAGTCAAGACCATCCTGAGTATGTGTGCAAACTTTGAAAGGCTCTATACAGAATTAAAGCAGGCGCCGAGAGCTTGGTATGGTAAGACTGCTGAATTTCTTACTTTTAGTGGTTATGTGATGACGCCTACTGATTCTAGTTTGTTTGTCAAATCTAATGGAGGAAAATTAGCTATTGTGCTAGTATATGTGGATGATTTAATTGTAACAGGAGATTGGGAGGAAGAAATTCTGTGTACAAAGAAGAATTTATCTGTTCGCTTTCAAATGAAAGAACTTAGACAACTTAGGCATTTTCTTGGTTTGGAGATTGATCATATTGAAGAAGGAATTTTTCTTCATCAGCAAAAGTATTCTAGAGATTTGTTGAATAAATTTGGAATGATAGAGTGCAAGCCAATCTTTAATCCGATGGAGCAAAATTCCAAACTATATGCTTATGAAGGAAGAGAATTAGAAGATGCAACGATGTATCGACAATTGGTGGGTAGTTTGATCTATCTGACTTTAACTAGGCCTGATATTTCTTATTCAGTTGGTGTAGTGAGTCGATACATGCAAAATCCAAAGAAGCCTCATTTAGAAGCAGTGCGGCGAATTCTGAGATATGTGAAAAACACACTTGACTATGGTGTTTTGTATAAAAAAGGTGGAGATTGCAAGCTTGTTGGTTTTTGTGATGCTGATTACGGGGGTGACCATGATACTGTACATTCAACTACTGGGTATGTCTTTATGTTAGGGTCTGGAGCAATCTCTTGGTGTAGCAAATGACAACAAACTGTGTCTCTATCAACAGCTGAAGTAGAATACAGATCAGCAGCAATGGCAGCTCAAGAAAGCACTTGGCTTATACAATTACTGCAAGATTTATGTCAACCAATTGATTATGCAGTTACTTTGTATTGTGACAATCGATCAGCAATATGCATGGCAAAGAATCCTATTTTCCATGCAAAAACTAAGCATGTGGCAGTTCGTTATCACTTTATCAGAGAAAAGGTTTTGCAAGATGAAATTGAGTTAAAGCAAATTAAGACAGAAGACCAAGTTGCTGATCTATTTACGAAAGGTTAGAATGGCAATAAGTTTGCAAATTTTCGTTGTCAGCTTAGCGTGATGAGAAAAGCAGAAGCTGGTGTTGAGGGGGAGTGTTAAAATGCAACTCCAGCTCATGAATGGAAGTCCAGCTGTCAAGTTCATGAAGATTTATTTTGTCCAGGTGTCCAGTTTGTGGAAGACCATCTCATTTGAATAAGTCTTTAGTTAGTTACGATTTTTTAGTTTGAATTGTTCTTTGTAATCTTGTTTTGTCCTATTCTTTAGTGGATAGTGGGTCTTATTAGTAGCAAATTAGTTCCTACAATTTTGGGTATGTAAGTCTATTTAAAGACACTTTGTTTTGCTGGAAATTAATTAATAAAGAGAACATTAGTTTTTTTTTTTTTTTTCTCTTCATATCAGATTACTTTTCTTTCTATCAGTTGTGGCACATTGTGTTCTACGGTTACATTACCAGAAAACAAATTTCTGGACATGATTAATACCTGTAGATTTGGAAAGGCTGAACTCATATTTCCTAGAACCTGACCATGTATGCGATTCTTAGAGATATCTATAGTCGAAATATTTGGATTAGGATATGATGGCAAGTTGAAAGGGCTCGTGAAAGTGTTATTTTTCAAGTACAGTTCTCCCAGTCGTGTGAAATTATTCCTTAACAATTAATACGGGAATGTTCCACTGACATTGTTATGGGATAGATCAAGAAACCTCATGTCATGTTGGTAATAAAGGAACCCGAGGAGATTGTTTGACCTACAATTTGCCAAAACACAAATCTTTAGTTGAAACAGTGGAGCCCAATTCAGGAAACTCATTATGGTCCAAAATGCATTTGTTCTTATCAGCTACAAGGACCCCAAGATTTGAATGGTTAGCAAATGCCCTAAATGAAATTGGGACTGTCAAATGGTTGTTGGAGAGTGAGAGATATTCAAGTGATGTGAGAATTCGTAAGGGCAGAAAATGCAATATTCCCAGTGAAATGATTGTAGGAGAGATCAAGCACATTAAGAGATGTCATGTTTCCCAAACATGAAGGAATTGTCCCCTCAAATTCAATAAAACTGACATTAAGCACTTTGAGGTTCTTGAGTTCATACAAACTTGTAAAATGAATCAATTTTGTGATGCTCATTTTAATTTTAAATTAAAGCAAAAGAAAGCACAGAAGTCATGTAGAAGGAACTATGGACGAGAAGGAGAAATTAGAAACAATGCATGAGAAATTTAAAAATGAATAAAATTTAAAAAAGAACAAATTAATTATATTTTTACCTTAAATGAGTAAAGAGTCGTTGAGCCCCCACCTTAACAGAGACACAGCTTGAAAAAAGTTATTATTCTTAAACTCTTTACGAAATTGTTGTCAATTTTGTTAGCAATTGTAACATTAGGAAAGTACTTTTGTGCCATAATAAATATAGTTATGTATTTTCAAAAAATATCATTATTTAATATTTGATACCAACACATCCACGAAGGAGCATAAAGCATTTCCATCCTTTCTTCCAGCCAACTCTCACATGCTTGAGGAGATTAAATTGGTATTCTGAGAAGGTTGCAGATTTCAGTTTTGTTCCTTCATTCTTGGCAATTTCTTTCTTCGTTGATCGAACTTATGAGTTTGGATTTTGTACAGTTTAATATTCTCCCTTTGTTGATCGAATTTAAACATTCAAGTGTGAATTTATGTCTGGTTTGTTGCAATTTCAGCACAGTCTTGGCATTATAAATGTAGAAACGTAAAATTATAGCAGTCACATTAATTTTCTTTTTATGTGAGACATACATTATTTACTACTCAAAAATCTCAGCAGTAACCATTTACAATTTAGCCTATATTGTACAATTATAGTGTTTCATAGTACACTTCCATATTATTTATGATTTTAACATATGACCAATTCTGATCCTAAAAGTTATTTAAAATGGTTTATTATCGTTAAAAATTAAAATGTGTTAATAATTTAAATCTATTTTAGTGCAATTCTATGAAAAGAATTGTAAAGTTGCTATTATAAGAACTTTTCTTCAATAGAAAGAAATAAGTTATGCTATATAAGATGGGACAAAATAAGATCACGGTAGAATACTAACAACTCCTCTTGTATGTTAACCAAAACTTACCTTAGGACACAAAAGCACACAAAGATATATATATATAAAAGAAAATGTTGAAGTAATTATCACTCCAATCAAGGACCTCTGGATTGCTTAATCTTATTAGTCCTCTTAACATTTATTGGATTGAGTAATTTCATCTTTTAGCCAATATTTCCCTACATTAAGTACCCTGTTTTTACAACAATTATATATATATATATATATATGCCTAACAACGAAAATTGAGGAAACTAAAGAAGTTGGGAGCAAGGGAATCTTAATTTCTTTTTAATATAAAATTTAGTCTAAAAGCTGAGTCTCGAAAGTCCTTAAAGGATGAAAAACATGCTGTTGTTCAACTAGTTATCAGATAATTTGAGGACCACTACATTTCTCAGTGGTAATGCTTCTTCCAAACCTGTATTGATTTTTAACAATTCATCTCAACTAGTCTAGACTATTGAGCAACTCCAACAAAATAGAACCAAAAAAGAAAATGTGGAAAAAAAAAATGAAGCTTTGGACTGAATCACGTATCTTGGATGAACTTGAAGTTTTGGATGTAATTATCACTTAAATCAAACTCCTTCAAACTGACAAAGTCTTCTAACTCTGCAAATCCCAAAGAAAAAAATTAATTAAGGAAATTGAGAAGCATAAAAAAGCTTACCACCATTTGAACCTTTAGTTACTATTAGTCAAAGATGTAGTTTTTTTTCCCTTTTTTCTTTTTTTTTCTTTTTTCTTCACGTGGACGAAATATTTCACACATTAAATCTTACTTAGAAATGATCGGATGCCGGCATTCAATTGATTATTCCCCAAGTAAAGAACCTCCAGATTGCTCAATCCTTCTAGTATTCCAAAACCTGAATATAATTAAATAAATGATTAATATTTCCATGTTTGTGACATAATCACATAACATGTATATCAAACTTCTTTAAGTTGGAAATAAAGTTATTAAATTTTCCTTATTCACATTTATTTAAGTTACAACATAAAAGGAAGTTCAGTCACCGTTCATCTCGTGAGTACCATTGTGGATCCACTAGAATGTTGTGATTAGACAATTGCAAGTGTTCTTAGCAATACCCTATAACCAAATAAGGCAAGAAAGAAGTATTCTTATGTGGGGGAGATAGACACAGTAAACATGCGGACTTACTGTTAAAATGAGCTTCTCCTTTCAAGTCACTCCATCGTAGATCAAGAAATTTCAAGGATGTAAACGCACTAAGGGATGACAGCACACTAATATTAAAGCTATTACCACTCAAATCAAGTACTTAAGGTTCCTTAATCTCGAAAGTCTTTCAAAACCTGTAGAAGAATTCAATAGTTTTGTATCAATCACACGAGGAAAAAAAAATTGAAAAAGCTACTAAATAGATCTTGGAGCAAATTTCACATTGCTTTGAGTTTCACCCGAAATCTCATTTTAGAATTTGAGGTTTTTTTTTTTTTTTTTAACAATTAAGAGTGTGTATTTTATAATTAATTGCTATGTCACCCACTAGTGGGCATTTTGCTCTTGAAAATTGAACAATTAATGGTAATAGTTCAAGGATAAGTCACTAATTAAAAGTTTGGACTAACGGTGACAATTTGGGTTCACATGTCTAAACGTGATATACTATGAGGTCTCTTTCAGCTAACCACCGTATGAAAATGCCTAAACTTTTGAAAAATAGTCCCCTTTAGATAGACTAACATCTAAAAGAAAAGAAAAAAAAATTACGTACTTTCGAATCAGTTGTCGAATAACATCCTTATCATTACTGCACACAATACCCCCTTTTGGGCAGGTATTTGCATGTAATAACACAATAGACATAGTCATGTACCGTATATAAGAAAATTGGATCTCAATGGATGTACCCCTTTGGACAATAACATCCATTTCAACCCAAAACCTTGTAATGACATTATTTTACATAAATTGCCCTATGTCACACTTAACATACTAATATGCTAGTAATCACATCTTTATGAGCGCCTAACAAAATGCACCCTGTGATCTCAAATATATTGTCAAATCATACCCAAAAAAATTATTATAGTGTCCAACATAAAATAATAATCTTAGGCTCCTAAAATAATAAGTAGATGAGAGTATAAATTTTTTTTTTATTTTAAGGAGTGTAATTGGGAAGAACACACATCACCAACAGATTCAAAGGCTCAAAAATTAATTACCAGTAAAATTTTACCCAAAAAGGATGCAAAGTTTTCAAAAAATTTATAAAATTAAGCACAAAATAGGCTTAAATAAATACCAGACAATGTCTAAAAATTATATATAATATTTTGAAGTCTGTAAATATATTAAAATAAATAAATAAAACTTTTCGAAATACAAAAATTTCTCTCACAGACCCTCACACGCCTTTAGAAAATCAAACTCGAATCATGGTGCTAGTATTTATTTATTATTCATTATTTTAATCTTTTGCTAGGTTCTACCAAACTTGTAGGAATCCCCTGCATTCAAACTATATAAAAAATATATATATATGTCCAGACAGTTATATATATTCCCACTGCAACAAAAATATATTTGTATATATATAGCCACTGTTTGTGGTAAAATAGAATCAAGACATCAAAAAAAAAAAAAAAAAGTGGAGCGGATTCCCCCTCCCTTTTTTTTTTTAATTTTTAATGAGGTTTCCTATTCAGTTTAGCTTTGCCGTCCAAGCAAAACTTAGGAAACAAAATCCTAGAAGTTCATGGATTTAGCAATGTGTAGATTAACAAATCACACAATTCAAGATATTATTTGTATTAAACTACAAATTACTTTCAGTCTGTAAAAATAAAACTACGAGGAAAATATACATATAGATATATATATAAATTTCATTAATTTTTTTTAAGAACAGTGCGTGAGAGAGTACACCGTTCTAGAATGTTCACAAAATTTAAAAATTAGTTGCTCATACAAATTAAAAAAAAAATTCTACACAGTTTTTTAAGAATTTGTAAAATATATATATATATTTAATGAAAATAAAAGTCCTCGGTCTTTAGGGGACTTAGAAACGATTTTGCTAGGCTTATATATATATATATATAGGTCCGTGCCAAGTATTCTATGAGCAAAGGCAGTTTTGGCGCACACAATGACTAATATATAATAGGATGGAATTGGGGGCTGTGTTGTCAACTTACATAAAGTGAACTGAAGTTGGCAGCACGTATATATATATATATTATATATATATGTATATTTATTTTATTAATGAAAATAAAACCCCCGGTTTCAATTCAATTTGGAAAGTGATGTAAGGTTCCTTTTGCCTCACGGATTCCAAACCCAAATGGGATTTGTCGGATTGGGATCCATCCGCGGTTAAGCCAGCTGAAAGCCTTTTTTTTTTTTTTTAATATTGTTGTCGAAAAAAAAAACACAAACAATGTTTACAAAGCCAAACAATTCCTACAACCGCAATAGGCACCAAAAGCCAGCACATTGAACAATGAAAACTACTTAAAGAACTGGGCCTCGGGTAACAATTAACGAGGGAGAAACAGAACAATCCAAACTGATTATTCAACTCCAAATATGAAAATTTTGAGAAAGCAGAGGAATCCATAGTAGATTCGTGTCTTTGGGAGGTACCCAGATTGTGTTCTGGACAGCAAAGGATTTGTGACTTTTTGCGAGCAGTCGTAAAGAAAAAACACATAACAATCAATAATGATTCGAAAAAGGACTACAGATTCATAAGAAAAAAAAAAAAATTAACTACATGAAATCATATAATGAGTTCTTAATCTATATACAGTATGCTCTGATACCACATGTAATATTTAAAATAAATTTATATATGAATTTAAGAATATCAAAATTATACATTCACTAATGCGAAAGCGTATCTATTTGTTCTATAATTCTTGAATACGAACGGAAAAGATTTTCAAGTTCAATAAAAAACTTTAGCGGCTATGGATCTTCCTCTCTATACCCTATGTCTATATGACGGATTTTCAATAGGGTGTATTCTGTCTATCTAGGCTAAAGAGATGACCTAACCATATATTTGTAGGGTAAATCTTAGCCTCACTGGACCTTCCCATAAAAGGCTTACAGTGGGCTTCTTAAGCCCACACTAACCGTCTAACCTCATTATCTCTATTAAGTGCACATAAGCCCAAAAATATAAATCACAATAAAATAGGCCTTATCATGTTCGTTCTCATATTTAACTAGGTTCCAACCCGTTTTTAATAAAAATAAAAATTAATTAATATATGCTCAATATACAAAAATTCCAACATGTAAATCACAAACCACCAAAAAATAGAAAAGAATAATTTCGTTCGAACAAATTTTAGTAGAAACCTTTTGACTTTTATGTCATAACTTTTTGAAATTTGTTGAAATATTATTGGAATTTATTAAAATTTTGTTGAAATTTGTAGATATATATATTTTTATAGAGATTTATAAAGATTCACGTAATTTTGAGGTGAAAAAAGTTTTGCAGAAAATTATAGAATTTTTTAAAGCTTTCCAAAGATTTTTTACTTTTTTTTAGTGCTCCAAACAAACCCCAAAAGGTCTAATATGGTTTTAAAAATTAAAAAAAAATCAAAAGATTTAGTTCAAAAAATCAATTAACCAAATTAAATTGACACTAATAAATGTAATAAATTTTAAACATATAAATTAAAAAATAAACAATTCCATTACTTATTCCTCTAAACTATATTGTATGAGAGCTTTACCATCATCCATGACTCATTCTCCTAAACGATATTGAATGAGAGCCAACGATTGTTAGTGAGCCTTATTAAAGGATATATCTGTATAAGTTTTATTACAAGTACATAGTTATTGTTAATAATTTTGGTTAAGCCCCATAAAATTGTCAATTAAAAAAGAACAGAATTAAAATTAGTTGTTTAATTTCCTTAGTTGAACAATTTGATCGTAGTTTAAAAAATTTTCAAACCAATACCTCGCAGTTCGATTTAGATTGATTTGGATTTTAACGCAAAACTATACTCCTAGTCTTGTCATGCATGGATTGAGCATTTTCTGTTTTAGAGTGTGTACTAAACTAAGACTGAATGTCTGGATCACTCCTACCTTAAGATATTGGAACTTTTGCTATAGCTGTAAGCAATTAAGTGTTCCAACTCTATAGTGATTTAAATAACATTTGAAGAACATGATTGTTGATTGGTTTTTGAAAATTTTCCAATATTGCCACAAACAGCACGAAAGAAACTTACCAAGAGCTAATTTTCAAAACACCCAAAGCTCATAGTAATTGCAAAGAAACCTAAAAAAATCTGGGTTACCTTTTTAGCGACCCATTAGCAGGTATTATTTGGGTCAACAACGAATATCGAAGCTAGGGGTTGCATGCGTGCGTCTGTGAGAGAGAGAGAGAAGTGCTAGTGCCAAACAACCATCGCATGATAAAAACAAGGGAGAGCGAGAGAAGAGAGCTGTGAGAGAAGTTAGGGCTGTAAATGGAAGGAAAAGAGAGAAAATGAGAGAATTATATTTTCTCTAATATCTGAGCGTCGCTGATAAGTTGTTATCCGAATTAGGGATTGTTCAAATTAGCATCCGTTAGAATTTAGAAGCAATCGCTATCCATTAATATTTACCCGTTTCTTAGGTTACAAAAGGTTTTCTTCCTAACAGTGAACCATAATTAAACGATTTAATAAGAAATTTGAACTAAGGGCTCATTTGGAGTCCCAAAAGAAATAAAAAAAAAAAAAAAAACCAAAAAATAGGTTTGATGTGATGTAAAAGTGGCAAAATGTGATTAAAAAGATTTGAAAACTTTTGAAATTTTTGAAGTTTTTTGATTTTTTTTTTTTAGGCTCCAAACGAGCCCTAAGTCATTAATTTTTGTTTCATTTGGTTTTATTGAAAATAATTTATCAACAAAAAGAATTTATGTTTTGATGATTTATGATATTTTCGACATATATTATAATCAATGTTACAAGAAAAGTTAAAAATGTTGTTATTTTTTAAGTCGGATCTGTTGTCTCATACTTGATAGTCTAAATATTCACAACCTGTAATAAGTAATCCCCTATAAAGATAAGAAAACTTTAACGTACATGCATTTATGAATTTGTACTTTTTCATAAATATAATATATACAACCATGTAACTTTGTAATTAAGAGTTGCAGACCACATTTTTCATCCTTGTTCTTAAAAACATATGAAACTTATTATGAAATATGTATTAAACGGTATTGGTTTGGCTTAGTTTGGTTAATTGGCTCCTTAAAAAACAAGTTGAACGATCTGCTTGATTTTCTAATTTTCTAAACTGCAATCAAACTATTTATTCAAGAAAACTAATCAAACCAAATTAAAAGGCTTATTTTGTTTTATTTCAGGGTTTCGCTGGTTTAGTTGTGCACCTTAATTTATTTAGAACTAGCTAGGAAAAAAAAAGAAAAGATAGAGACAAAAATGGAGGAGAATTTGTTGGAAACCCAACCACAAATTCTAACAGTAGTGGGGGCAAATATCATCTTAAAGTTAGTGACCATACACGCCTCAAAACTATTTCTGATCTTTCTTATTACACTAGTTTGCTAACACTTATGCTTGAAAATTGATATTGGAAACTTTTTTCTGGAGCCGTAAGCAATTATGCATGGTTGGAAGGCACCATTACTTTGCCTTCCAATATTTAAACCATCTAAACCCCATACTTAGTTTACAGAAATCTAAAAACAAATAGAAAGCAAACATTGAAAACATCCAAAGAATTGAAATAATAGGGAAATACAATCTTTCAATAATTTTTCAAGTGATAAGTACCTTAAAACAATTTATGAAGCTAATTTAGCTTAATTATTTTATACACCATAAGAAGGAAACAAGATATGTATTATAAAATTCTGAACGTGTAATAGGACTACAAGTTTAATCTAAAACTCACCAGCTTAACAATTCACCCTTTTAACAATTAAAAGCTTAACAATTCACCCTTTTAACTAATTCATTATTTACTATTTGAGACGCTTTTATCAACTTGAATAATTTTTATTTAAAATAAAAAATAAAAATTACAATAAAAAATTTAAAAAAAATTACACCCATAATGCGTGCTCAATTCTAATATAAACATAAGGGAATTACTATTTGCACTCCACTTTTAGTTTCTTACACTCCATCTTCTCTCACAATGAATAATACTTATTTGGAGTGTAAAAAACTAAAAGTGGAGTGCAAATAGGCTCACCCTAAACATAATCGTTTTTGTAGCTAATTATGTTTGATATAATTTAAGGTACCGATTAGGAAGCAACAAAAAAGATTGCTTTTTTTTTTTTTTTTGCTTTTGGCAACATTATCAAAATTACTTTGCAAGACATATCTCAAATTATGAAGGGTAAATATGACCATTAAAAAAATAAAGAAAAAAATAGCTCATGCTAAAAAAAATAAAATAAAATAAAAACGAACTCTATAACTTCTTGATTAAAATAAGTTTTGGCTTATGTATTTCGTAACCATATTTAATTATACACAACCAAACAGCACGACAGATAATTAAGTCTTGATCGAGGGTATAACTTAAATAAGTCAAACCATAAACGGGAACCTCGTTTGATTTAGTTTTTTGAATTAAATAGTCTATTATGATTTTAAAATTAAAAAACCGAAAGATTCAGTTCAATAGCGATTTGAAGAATCGATCAAGCGAATTAAATCAATACCATTAAATAAATTATTGCCTGGTAAGTAAAGATTTTTGAGCTCCTCAAAGGGAAGAAACAGAGAAGTATTAAAGTACCAATCTTCCAATTTTGGGTCCCTAATATGATTAGGAGAGAGTGCAGTCACACGACCTGTGGTCGAATTGCACTTGACACTTTCCCATTCACAACAGTTGATCCTCCCAAGATGGCAAAGAAGTACCGTTTGAGTAATTGATATTGGATTTGAGTTGCAAAAGAGCTATTTTCTCTTTTTCCAAACACCCAAAGCAGCACCGCAGTCCCCCCAAAACCAAAGTCATCATCACCCCCCACAACCAGAGAGTAATACCTCTCATCATGTCTGTGTGACCAATTAACCTACACATATAATCTTTCTTTCTAACAGCTCAAAGGCTTGGATTTAAATAGATGCATAACTCATAAGGTGTCTGCTTGTTTTGGCTCTGCGCGTCATTCCAGTTGTTGAAAGAACTTACATTTATCATTGGGACGTTTGAAAATATCGGAATAGTTGCCAACTGATGTGAACTCATGAAAGAAAATCAATATCCAATTTGAGCCAAATGCGACTTTGCCACATACGCATGTGCCTAAAAGTTTCTGACTTTTCCCTAATTTTTAATTTTTTTCGAAAATTTACGTCAACTTCTCTCCTTAAAACTGGGTTGGCAAAATGTTTAATACATAGAGATACATACAAGTAATGATTTAATTTAGTGATAAATTACAAAGTTCATTTTGTAAAAAAAATTATTTTATTTTATTTTGTTTATTGACCCTCCAAACTCCAAAATTTGAAAAGATTGTCACTCGAAGTCTGAATCGATGTATATATATGAACTGTAGATAGATGAGGGATGACTACTCATTCCATCAATATCAACTACGGCCCCGTTTGACCTACCAAGGTTTACCAAAATTTATTAAATTCTAACTACTTTTTGTATTTTCTTCCAATTAAATTTTAAGTAGATAAATGAGGGATGACTAATCATTCCATCAATATCAACTACAGCCCGTTTGGCCTACCAAGATTTATCAAAATTTACTAAATTCTAACTACTTTTTGTACTTTCTTCCAATTAAATTTTAACATTTATTACTTTTATATCAAATTTTTTCTTTTTTATTATACTTTTTAACCAAAATTTGACCTACTAAACGGCCTACAAAATGCAGTGGGAAGACTACAATTAAGACGAATTTAAAGAGTCTTCTGGATGATTGTCATGGAAGTTGGCAGCGTACACTTATGGGTGAGACCAAAATATCTGTTTTCCAAAGTTGTACTGATAACTTTTGAAATGGTTAAAAATAAGTAAAAAATAAGATAAATTGAGATAAAATATAATTTTAAATTAATTTTAGTAGTTGGTATTTTTTTTTAAATTGTATTTTTTTGAAATAAACAGTAACAAACCGTTAGTTAGAATAATTTTATTAGTTTAGTTTCAAAAAAAAAAAATCCAACTTTTTCATTATTTTTTTCATCTTGTAAGGATTTTTTTATTAAAATTTAATTTTCTTTTTAAAAGAGGTAACTTTTAAGCATATTAATCACATTTATAAAAGAAAATTCAAAAATTCTCGTCCATTTAAATAAAAACTATCCATTTAGCTAGAAAAGTAATGAAAAAAGTTAGTATTTTTTTCTTACTTTTACCCAAATAAATGCAAATTTTTATTTATTTTTATTTTTATTTTTTTACAAACACATTTAAAAGTTAAAATTTCTAAAAAGAAAATTGAATTTTGGTAAAAAAACAAACAATATAAGACAAAAAAAAGTTACCAAAAATGCTAGAAATTATTTTGAATCCAAACGAAGCCTAAGACGTGTTTGGCAAACACTAAAAAAACTTTATTATTTTAATAATTTTTTTTAATTTGCTTCAACTTTTTCTAACTTTGTCTACTAAAATTTACCAAATACTTCTAACAACTTTTATAAGTTTTAATCAAATATCAAACTTTTTTGAAAAGTAATACATGACAACGCTAGAATAAAAGTTACAAAAATTTTTAATTTTTTGACACTCTAAACACATACTAAACCTCCCAATACTATAAAAGCAGAGTGAAAGTTTAATGGATATAACAAATTAAAAACATGTAATACAAATTTCATTATAGAGTTATTTTTTATGATGTAGTATAATCGTTTTATAGTTGATATAATAAGTCCGACACTAATAAAAAAATTGTATTACTTGTTATTTTATTTCATCAATAAATTATAATTGTGACAATAAATTATACTTTATCATTAATTGTATTTTTTTTTTAATGACGATTTGGTGTGATCATTAAACATATTAAAATTTGTGATAAAAAATAATTATTATCACCGTATATTTGTGGTGTGGCACCTATTGTAATAATCTTGTCACAAAAATAGTGATAAATAAATTTTTATTTTTAATAATGAAATAATTTATCATTAAAATCCAGTGATGGAAAATTTTATTTTTAGTGATAAAATATTTTTTTGTAATGCAGAACATATATCGTGTTTCGTCTATTAAAATGTAAAAATATTTATTTTATAATCTCATATTTTTTTTATCATCTTTTATTGCTTTTCTATACTGAATAATAATGTTTTAATTATAGATTGAATATCTTTTTCATGTGAACAGGTATTAATTCAAATATATGGAAAATAAAATATATAAAAATAGTTTTTTTACAATTATGATGTATTCATGTTCTCATTTTGTTTAAAGTTATGGTGTCCAATGTTCATAGATGTGTATCTATTATATGTTGTTATGTTTATATTTTTAGAGAGTGATAATCCTAAATAAAACAATAAATATCAAATTTTTGGGGACCGTTTGGTTATACTGTCGTTTTTCTGTTTATGTTTATATGTTTATGTTTTCTATTTTTTGTTTTTTGTTATCGTTTTCTTTTTTTGAAATGAAAACTGAAATTGCGTTTGGAAATATAATTTTGTTATAATTACTAATTTTATATTTTCATAGAATATTTATTTATGGGCATTGAAATGTGAGCGCATACTTGCAAGTGGATAACTCTGTAATGGAACTAATCATGGCTCTGGGCTCTGAGCACACGAATCTCACCTAAAAGGGAAAACATATACACTTATATGTAAAATGAAAAGGAAATATTGAATGCTATAAAATTACTCCATACCTCAGTTTCTCGAGGCTGATTTGTTAGATCTCAAGTGGTCCCATTTCTATACTGATGTGCATGATATCTGTAACAAACATGTAATGCTATAATCATTTATCCTTTTTTTTTTTCCACCTGTCTTTCTCATGTTATTTTCACAAAATCATTTTATCTACTCTAATATTGAGGATTACTATACCTTTGTGATGCATCTTTTGCACGAGGATCTTTCAATGTTGAAATGTCAGACAAGTTCTGGTTGTACGCGGCTGTAGCCTCAGCATCATAGAAACCCAATATAAACTCTTGAACCGCCTGTGACATGATTTACAAACCTATGTCACACCTTCAGGGAAAGCAGATCTTGCATGCTTGCAAGTAGTGCATACACCAGAAAGAAACTTCTTAATCTAGTATTGAAATTCCTAAAAGGAATCAAACCTCGGACATAAACTTAAGAATCCCAAACCACTATGTTATAGCTGTGCTTTGATACATCTGCTGCTTAATTTATTCTTCCAATAGTTTTTTTTTTTTTTTTAAATGAAATTTGGGAGGGTTGACAACTAATATCATTCGGCATGCTCGACAACAATTTAACCTAAAGGATACTTTCACAAACTGACTCCTATTCTCCTGCTTTCGCACCAAGTTTTGATAATAAACAACTAGATACGCACTAAAAAGTATAGATATGGACATGGGGAGGCACATATGACACAATATAGACAGGTAAGGACAACCTTAAGAAAAAAAATCAATACTGAAACAACAAATATACAACTTTCACATATACACGAATATACTAATTAACCATTTTCCATAGTTTATGTTACAAATACATCTATATTTTAATTTTTGAATCTGTCACAAACTCCTTTCAATGCTTCTCAATGTTTGACGGAATATATAATTCAATAATTGAATCCGTCATGGATGAAACTGTAAGCCATTTAACAGCAGGTGCAAAGATCACTTTAGAAACTTTAAACACGGCACAAAAAGTTCAGGAACTTCCTCATAAGCACTCAAACATAGTAACTTCTGAATTGGTTAGGCATCCTTGGAATTATACAAAAAATAAAATAAAATAACAACACTCGGAAATTACTTTCACAGAACTATAACAGTAAACAACAGAAGTAAAACATCTGGAAAAGGATTAGTAGCAAAAACTCAATTTTCAATTGTGAAAAGGTCGAAGATTGAGAACAATTCCAGAGGCACTTTAAGGGATTACCTTTTCATCTTCCAAATGAAATTGCCGCAATTTATGTGGATAACAAAATTCATATGACCACCAACCCTATTGCTGCAAAAAAAAAAAATTACACCACATAAATGTTTTTCTTGAACACAAAACTATTTTAGAAGTATTTTTATATAAATAAAAATATTTTAATAGTCGTGAATTGATTGAAGCTATTAACTGATCAAATTTTCTAAGAAATAAAAAGGCGTTAAAATTAATTTTTAAATAATTTCAAATGTATAAGATATATTTTCGTGCATGGATGTATGAAAAGCTAGCATTAGCCCTGTTGGGTGATAGAGACACTGACTCTGACAAAGCATCGGTCCCTAAGTACTTCCAGTAGCTCATCCGGTGTCTTCAATTTAATGCGTTTCTCACTTTCCACAATCAAACTGCTAGTATTATGTTGAGTGGCTGGCTTTCCAGTTTTCGATTTCTCCACCTTAGGAAGAAAACATAAAAACTTCTCCCCATTTTTATTGGTCATTACCATGGATTCCCGGTCTTCATCCTGCAAAAGCAGAAATATTGCCTGAATGTCAAATCATTACATATACTTTTCTTTCTGCAGCAAAATGAGAAAACTCACACCCACAGGATATCTGGGGAAAATGTATATAGTTATTACTAAGTTAGTGAATAGATGTGAAGTAGCAGAATTTTCAGCAACCTTTTTGACCCAAATCAAGAATGATGAGATTTTCCACAGATTAAGAGTCATGGACAAGTTTGATAAAGAACTTGCTGAATGCTGTATCAGAATTTACAAGGCAATAAATTGATGAATAAAATTTTTATAGATTATCAAACATAGTCTTTTAGAAAACATATCATTCAGAATGTGCAAACCCCATCACAGATAAATGCGGGATTCGAATTTTTACCCAAAAAATGCTGTTCAGGTGTCTTACTCAAGATTTTTTATATATAATTTATGATCCTCGAGTACTTGCAGTGATATGGAGGCAGCTTGCAAGACATCTGAAGATATAATGTCGAAATTGGGTTACCAGGCTTGAGAAATAACAAAAAAAATAATAATAAAAAGAAAATAATAGCATTGCCAAATAGCCCAAATCTGCACATGCCAATGAATGAGACCTTCTCTAAAGCAGTTTTTTTCATTTCAATTGCCAACTCAAAGGACACTAACATAAGGGAATGTATGTGGTTGAAATGAAAGAATATATCACGCATTTATTCCTAAAGGATGAACTCAGCAACTAGGAAACATGATGTCGCGTAGCAGCACAAGTTGAAACCCTTTTCTCCAAAGAAATTATTTTTCAGTTGCCAACTCAAAGGACTCTAACAGATAGAAATCAAATGGATAATATGTAAAAAGATCATACATTTACTCTAAAAGATGAACTCAATAGCCAACAGGCAACTAGTAAGTAGCAAATATGATGCCACAGAACGGCAAAGGTGAACTCCTCTAAAGGTTTATCTCTACAAGACTAAAAGATGTGACAGCATGTATCTTCAGTCTGGCAGGATGCTTCAATAACCAGGCATAATAAAAAATACCAAACATCAAAATAGAATAAAAGTTATTATGCTTACAGGATGAGCTGGCGAGTCTTCAGAGTGGAATTCAATTTTGTACTTTGGTTCTTGAGAACTGCGACCAAAAGTCCCACCTGATGATCAACATTCAATTTTTTTTTTTTTTGGGGGGGGGGGGGGACATAAGTACCGTAGCATCAGAAACAGTTACAAGCAAGTAACATCTCTCACTAGAGCCAACGATAAAGATGCTTACATTGCACCAAATCCATTATCCATTCAAATGGCTTTTGTAGCATAAAAAATAGATTAACTGATTCAGTTTTACAAAAACCACTTATTACTACTGGAACTATCACCTCCAGTCCTCCAAAACTTGAGGATTGTAACTACCATGATGATAGACAGGTGAATGAACAAAGCATTACTGCATCCCTGTAAAAATATACCGACCAGAAAGTGGGCATCTGGCAACTCCCACTCTATGCCCAGCATTTTCCGCTAATATTAGCCTACAGTTTGATCTTGATCACACACTATCCCAGTTTTCCCCTTGAGAAGTCTTAAACAATCGTCCAATAGCACAAAATTATGAAAAGCAAACATAGAAAAACAAAGAATATTTTTGGACCACCAGGATCGTAACAAAACAATAAGATCCTGACCACTAGGCAAAGCATTCTACAATCAATGTAGTTTTCAAACCAAGCTATCTTAAACACAAGCAATCCTTACGGGTGGTATGGACCATATCAGCATCAACTCTAGCCCACATACAATTATGCAAACTTTACCACATGGAAACTGTGACTTGAACCGAATTTGAGTGAAAGTGAAAAAATGCATAGTCAATTTCTATAATTCCACCCACAAAACGATAGACACACGCATACACCACACAAGCGATGATGTAATTTAGACAAAGAAATATCTTATTCTCAAACCAACCCAGATCAACTTTCAAAATCCTTCGTACTCGCAGCAATATAACGATGGTATGTTTGCACATCAAATTCTCATAAACAACCTTTTGAAGTCTTATGTTTTTCCAAACAAAATAAATAAATCATCCAAACAGTGACAGAAGTGTGATGAGTGGTCGCATGCATAGAGAAGGACCTCGTGTAGCCTAATTAACAACACCCCACTTCGCCCAACAACTTGAGTTACTGCTCCGTTTGTCAGCTAACAAAATGCAAGAAATTATAAAGAAATCCAAATCCTGAATCCTAACCGAAAAAAAAAAATGAAATATAAAGGAATACAAAACTGTTGCTTTCCGCTACTTTTTTTCTTTTTTCCTTTTTTTCCTTTTTCTTCGGAAAATGAAGTGCGGGTTCACATTCTTTACCTGCGTGAGCTGCGAAGATCTGATCGGCGAAAACGCCGAGGTTGAACAGATTGATTAAGAAAAATAGGACCAACCAAAACACCAATCTCATCTTCGCTAACGCTGCTCTTCTGCAAATTGGAACCCTAATTGCTGTCAGAAGATGACGATCGGTAGCCTGCGATGCGAAGAATTTTTTCTCACTCAGTCTCGGCTTAGCTTTCGCTTCGACGGAGGAGGAATTGACGCGCTTCGATGGTAATTATCCGGTGCTGAGCAGCGAAAGCAGAATAATAGGCTTTCAAATCAATTGGTCAATCATGCAACGACCCGTTTGCAAGCTGAGGGCTTCGGGTTTGAGTTGCTTTTGGTTTTCGGTGACGTGGCGATATGTTACTGGTGTTATTGACGTGAAGGCGGTGTGTTCTCATTCAAGTCGGACTTGACCTTGCCTCGCGGACTCAGTGATGGCCCCGATCATCGACTATAGCTGAAGAAGCCCCGTCCATTAATCGGTGAGTTGACGTCCAAAGTAAGCCCGTGGTTGTTCGATCCCAAGGAATTGGATTTGTAATTCGGTGAGATCCACAAATTCCATATTTAACAACAACAAAAATAAAAGGGATAAGTAATTCTCTCGAATTGTTAATGTCCCAAAATGGAGTATATACCAGTTGGAGTGGGATAATATATCCCCAATTTCCATATTTAATTTTCACTAAAATCTAATGGTGTAAATTTATTTCCCCTCATATGTCATAGTTAATCACATTTTTTATCTTATTTTTTATCCCACCAATCAAACACATAAAAAATTAATATCATATTATATCTAATCTCATATATATCTCATGTATTACTCATCTCCTATTATCTAATTTTTCCAATCAAATGTAGTCTAAAATCATGTTTGTTTTGTAAAACAGGATAAGGTAAGATATAACATTTGGGGAGACATCATTAGGAGATATTATACCAAAGTAAGCCCTATTCTTCATTTTGTGTTGCATGAATAACATATATAGACGGTGTTTGTATGACCAAAAAGTATAGTAAAAATACAAAAAGTTAACATAAAAGTAACATATGTAAAATTTAATTGGAAGAAAATAGAAAACATTGATAAGAATTGATGAGTTTTGATAAGCTAAACACCCCCCATAGTATGATATATCCTATCCATCTAACATTTTCTTAAAGAATGAATGTAATAGGATAAGAATTCAAGCACTAAAATATATATTATTAGGTAAAGTACAGAAATCATTCCTATAGTTTACGCCGCATTCTATTTTGATATTTGTAGTTCTAATTTTAACAATCTGGTCCTTACAATTTTTGTCAAGTGGCACTTTTGGTCTAATTAGTAGAGACTATTATTTTCATGTACTAGGATTTACATAATATACTTTTTTTTTCTAGTTTTATTAAACCATGTAATTTAAATTTTTATTCATTACATGATTAGTTTTTGTTTTATAAATGTGAAAAAAAAATTGCGTATAGTATATGCATACACAACGAATAAAACAAGCCAAACAATATTTTGAGATCTAAAACCAGGATTTCAATTTTATTTTATTTTTTTATAACTAAAAATGTATTTAGCTTCATTTTAACTTTTACCTCTTTCATTAAAGTTTTTTTCATTTTATATTACATGTACTAGCTAGAACTTAAGGGGGGGGGGGGAAGGAAAGAAAGACCGGTAATTTGTTATTAGGAAGTACTCTGACCTTCTGGGTTGGCCAATCCACTGATTTTGTTGCCAGGGAGATGCAATTCTAGCAAGTCTGGAAGCTGGGCAAAGAAACTCAAGTCTGGAGACCACGGGAGTTGGTCCTCTTCCCTGGCATTGTCCAAGAGGATCCTAGTAACACGAGAGGTTGTGGGGTTACAGTTAACCCCATCCCATTGGCAACAATTATCAGATAACCAGCTTGAGAAAACTGATTCTGGCTGATAGACCACGGAATCTCTTATTTGAAGGAGAGCCAAATTTTCTTCCTCCAAGCAACCTTTACACAGTCCAATGCACCAACAATTCATGATCAGCATCACAAACATTATTACCATACAAGCAGTATTGGCTTGGCTATTACGCTCCATGAATAGCTTATCCGGGAGGGAAACGCGAACTACTCTTTCTAACTCCCACCTTCTTTGCATTCTTTTTCTTTCTTTCTTTTTTTCTTTTCTTCTTCTTCTTCTTTTCTTTTCTTTTTTTTTTTTTTTTTTTCGGTGACTTTATTATGAGTACTATATATCTCTATATCATCACAAGATTTACTGCATTGTTCACACCAATTTTTTATTACTGCACTGTACATATTAGGATCTTGTAACAAAGTCTACTCCGGGCATGACTTGGCAAGCTCAAGTCAAGTAAAATAGGTAAGCATTAATATTTATGTGAATATAAAAACATCAATAGAATAAATTAATATAAAAAATATGCATGTTTGCTCTATGATGTTATTTTTTGAAGATGAAGTAAACCTGTGATTCAATTTGTTTAGCTTGTATATAGTGGTTACTATCTTTCTTTATGTAGTTTAGTCTGTATTAAAGTTTCTTTATGGAAAACTATAGATCCTATGGAAGAGAGTAAACCTAAATTGTATTTATGATATATAAAAAAAAAAAAAAAAAAAAAAAAAACTTTCAATGGTTCAATAACCCCATTCTAAGTAACAGTTGCCACGTTAATACACTAGCCCAAAGTAATATATCACTAATGTGTAGGCTTACCATGTTTTGTCTCATTCAAATTTGAGTCCAATCCGATTTATTTAATAAATAGAAAACCAATTAATTAAGAATATTTTAACAAAATATACATATACTAGTTTATCTGCTACATGTTGAGAACGAGAGAGGTTTTTCATAATCAGAAAGTTTAGTGGCTAATTAAAACCATGAATATTAATTATAATGCCTATACTAGGTGTTAAGATATTTTTAACTTCTGTCACTACCCTGAATGCAAAAGTAAAATTTTAAATCTAAAATAGAAAAAAAAAAAAAAAAAAAAGAGAGACAGAAAGAGAGAGTTATTGAAAGAAGAGAGTTTCTACCCAAGTGGGCAACGTGCCAATGACTCTAAAGAAAGACTAAATGAGGTTCATTGAAATTTCTTGGCGAGACCATGTTGGTGGAAAATTGAGTGATGCTGCAAATTCAATCTAATGTGAGTTACCCCCAAATTCAAAGAAAGACTGATTTATTTTCAAAGCATGACTGGGAGAAGAGAGACTAAACAAGAAACTAACCGGAAAAATACCATGAAAGTTCTTGCAAGAGCATTTCTTTTAGTCATGTGTTCCTACAACTGACCACTTGTTTATAAATTAGCTATAAATGTAAAATTTACATATTTCAATTGCATTAAAAAATAAATAAATAAAGCTAAATAGTAATTAAAAAATGTTAAAACTTATTTCTCTCATGATAACAACTTTCAATATTTTATAAATTTAAAAATACGAAAAATTCCTAAATATTAATTAAGTTTGTGAGTAATTATTTTCTAAATTTTAATTTTAAATTTAAATTAGTCATGTTGACCATATTTTTGTTACAAAGCAGATAATATATTATTAATAATAATATTTTTAATTTGAGTTACTTTTATGAAATTAATCAAAATATTGTTACCAAATTCCATGTGACACACTAAATATTTACTGATAGGATGCATCCGACCAATTAGGTTGTCTGAGCGACCACGATCAGGACCCGATTTGACCAAACGGCAAGGAGTTCAGTCGGACCAATAGATCGACGTATTAAAAACAAGATTACTTACGTCATAATCACATATGTAACCATATTCTGGCATATTTCGTAATTTTCACCCATTAAAGTGATGCCTGCTGCATAACGGTTTTGATAACTAATTATGGAATTGACCTTGGATTCTACAATACATGCAGCATAATATGATTGGAAGGAAAGTATAATCGTGTAAAGCTCACATGCATCATGATCATACAGGTCTCATATCTCTATATATATACTATCCTTTCAAGTATATGGTATGCACACTTTTTGTCTTACTAAAACTCTGCCAAAATATTTTTTCAATTCCCTTACTAACGTAAGTATCGAAGACTCTTTGGCAGGCACTAGACCGGTGTACTAGGCAGCATTTCGTGCTTGGAGTAGATACTTAGAGGATCCCAGTTTACTAAGTCATCACGCCCTGTGGTGGCGCTGCACTCGACTCTGATCCACGGACAACAGTTAGTCTCAGTCTCCTCCGACCAGGGTTGTAGTGAATCGCCACTTGGGAAATTGATGGAAGCTTTGAGCTGCAAGAGAGCCACCCTCTCTTCCTCCAAGCACCCCAAACAAATCCTCCCATTTACCAAAATTAACACTACTACAAATGTTAATCTCCATGTCAGGGCACCAGTACTATACCTAATTGAACCAAAGTACATGTTGGTACTGCTTCTTATTTTGTAGTAAGTTGATTTATGGGATTGTAATGGACGGGTCTTTACTATATTTATTTTTATACAACAATCTATCCGTATATAGCAAATTTGTAGGAAATTACCTTTTATAATAGATCTACGAGCCACTCAAATAGAAATGATAGTCATTATCTTACGGTACACTTCATCTTTTCAAAAGTTTATACTTGAAAGAAATTGAAAACATTTGGCTAAAATTTTATTTCGTGATTTAAATTGATGGAAGTAATAGTAATCATACCGTTCAAATTGGCGATGATTTGCTTTCAAGTTATTAATTATACATTATTATATATCGACCGTACATGTTTAGTTTTTCCAACCTAATTGATTATTTGCAATAAAGATAAAGATGAAGATGGAATGAAGTAATAAATTTAATTTTGACAGGTTAACCAAAAGTCCACGTCTCCTCCAATAATGAAAGTTGACTCCAATTTAGAGTTTTCACCAATAAATGCATGCAAACTTCCATGAATAAATGCATGCAAACTTCCATGGCAATGCAAATCGATCTCTTACTCTCCTACTATATATATTAAAATTTAGAGTGTATTAGCATGATTATTTGAACCAAATAAAGAATCTTAGGTGACAAAAAGTAAATAAAGAGATTGAAATATAAGAATTAATGGTGAAAATCCTCCACTAATATGAGTGAAAAATTTTGGGTCAAGAACTTTCAAAGTATCCAATAAGCTCCTTTCTTTAGTCTAAGGGGGAAAAAAGATAGAGATAAAAAAAAAATGCAGGAGATGGGGATTAGGAGGAAAATAAAAAAAAAAAGGAGAGAGATAAGGGGAAAAAAAACAAGAAGATAGAGATACGAAAAAAAAGGATAGATAGACAGATAAAGTTTAAGAAATATAACTTTAAAAAATCACTATTAAAAAGATTCTCCAACCAGAAAAAAATCATATTAAAGTTTACTCATTGTTATTTTTTAAAGAAATAGAGATGATATGATATGAGTTGATAAAGGGAAAAAGAAAAATAAAGATAGTCTATTAATGTTTTTGTCTGTTTTAAATATTCTTTAATGCTTCTTAATTATGTATTATTTACTTACATAAGCTTAATTACTTATTATTTACTATTTGAGATAGTTTTACGATTTCATTGATTATTAAGACAAAAAAATATATTCATATATACCGTGTGTATACCAGCATCTATAGTTTTAATTTTATTAATGTACGTTTTAAATTTTATTTTTACTTATCTATTTAAAAAAAGTGATCTGTGAGTGTTGCATGACGCGCAATGAATGCATTTCATATTATAGGTGAGTAAGAAAAAAATTAATTTTTTTTTCTTTGAGGGAAGGGTAAAGACTATCCTATGACTATTAGAGTTTTTTTTTTTTTTTTTTTCTAAATTTGACATATTCTCTCTTTATATATGATTTGAAAGATTATAGAGCTGCAATTAAGAGAATAATTTTAATTATTTAAAAAAATAAAAATTTTTAGCCAAAAGTTACTCTTTTTAAACCGATCTCTTCACCTAAATAAATAAATAAATAGAGAAGAATTTAATGCTTATAAAAAAATTGGTGGAAAGATGAATTTAGTTGTCAACTTGGAGCATCTTGGCCACGGATATAAATTCCGACGAATTGAAAAGTATTTGATAAAGGAAGTTTGAAAATTTCAGCATTTAACTCAAGTTTCCATTGATCTTTGATATTTAAGTTTGCACGCTGTTTTTAATTTTAAACTAATTTGTTTGCTGTTATCAATATCTTGAAGTATTACATTTAATTAGTTGCTTTCATATTTAATTGAATATTTAGTTAATTAATTAATTCAGTTGTTTAAAGTCCTAAATTGAAAATCCTCATCACCGTACAATTAAGTATTGGATAATTTAGCCTAGGTATAATTTAGAAATTATTTTATTTGATTTCTTGTAGATACGATTTCGGTGTCATTGAGTTAAAACTACACCATGCCCTCCTTACACTTGAGGGATCATATTTTAGATGCAGTTAGAAACCCGCATATTGGTTTATTATAGTTGTAAAATTTATTAAAAAATTAATTCAGATTGGAAATGGATTAATTAATTAAATTTAAAAAGTTTAACCTCTCATACAATAACAATTTTTATTATATCTTAAATTTAAAAGTAAAAAGAAAAAATGTCTAAATATTATTTAGGCTTGGGGGTAATTTTTCTTTTTTAGAAATATTTTTAATTTTAAATTTAAATTGATTATAACGATAATTTTCAACCGATTAATAATACTCAATATATTTGAGTTATTTTTTATATAATCTATATTATTTATATATGTATATCAAAATTGCATAATTTTTTTTATTTTTTCTCATTAAACCAATTCCTTTGTGTACTCTCCTTATTTATCATTATACGTTAAATTTTTTAGAATTTTTTGAATGAAATACTATTTTTCTATTATTTATTCGATAATTCTTTTCTCATTTTATTTTTTTCCCATATCGCTACATGATCATAATTGGTAATGCATGAGACTCCAACGTCGAGGTCATAAAGAGCATAATAATTTTTTAATTTTTTTGTTCCATTCCACCGCCATCATCTAAAAAATATTTACATGTAATTAGTTATTGACTATCTTTACTAAATATTTTGACATTTTTATATTTTTGTTTTGTTCTAATTATTTTTACAAGGTTTATTCTGACGGTTCTCAACCAAAACTCTATTTTATTACGAAGGCAATGCTAGGTGCTACGTTTCAATTTTTATTAATTGCTCCAGTTCTCTATACTTTGTTTAAACCTTAAATCCTTCTTAAAAATTATGGAACACGATATCATTCAATACGCAAAAAGTACACTGAAACTTTTAGTAAAAGTACGTTAATAAAGTGATTAATTTTTCTAGGTTATCTATCTCTAATTTACTCGCTATGTAAAATTTTGAGGTCCTCCAAAAAGAAAGGAAAAAAGATATAAGCTAGTAAGACAGCTCCCCCACAAATGGGCAATGATTCCATGCGAAGACTGCGTAAACAGAAAGTTGGTGGAAATTTCTTGGGTGGACTATACCGTTGGAAAATTGGCTCCAAGGAGAGACTTTGTTATGATTTTATTGACTACACAAATAGAAAGTTTGTGAAAATTTCTTGGCTGGACCATACTATTGAAAAATTGACTTCAAGGAGAGACTTGTCTTAAGGAAAAACTTTGTTACGATTCTATTAATTAAATAAATAGAAAGTTCGTGGAAATTTCTTGGATGGACCATGCTATTGGAAAATTGGCTCCAAAGAAAGACTTGTCTTAAGGAGAGACTTTGTTATGATTTTATTGACTATATAAACAGAAAGTTTGTGAAAATTTCTTGGCTGGACCATACTGTTGGAAAATTGACTTCGAGAAGAGACTTGTCTTAAGGAGAGACTTTGTTACGATTACATTAATTACATAAGTAGAAAGTTTGTGAAAATTTCTTGACTGGACCATACTATTAGAAAATTGGCTCCGATGAGAGACCTTGTTACAATTATATTGACTACATCTACAAAAAGTTTGTGAAAATTTCTTGGCTAGACTATGCTGTTGGAAAATTAGTCCCGAGGAGAGACGTTGTTACTATTTTATTGACAACATAAACAGAAAGTTTGTAAAAATTTCTTGGTTGGACCATGCTACTAGAAAATTGACTCAAGGATAGACTTATCTTATCGTGGCTTATCCTCATTTAGATAATTAAGGGTTAAGTTATCATTAAAACTTGACTAGGGCTAGAAAATTTAATTAGAATAGAGATTTTGTTACGATTTTTTTTGACATGTGTAGTATTCGCTACATTTGCTCCATATTGGTAATATGAGATGTTGGTATAGTACTTACAACAGTTGTTCCATCTTGAGCTTCCTTCCTTTAACATTTAAATTTTAGGGATGAGTTATCATAAAATATATAACAATTGGTATCAGAGTCTATAACATGTCTCTCATCTGCCATGACACATGAGTGACGCTGACATTGCAGTGTCGGTATTATACCTTGACTATAGTATAAAGCTTGCTGCATAAATGCAAGATCTGCAAAGGGTGATGGAAGTTACGATCCTATTCGAATATATAGCATGGACTGCATTTATCCTACATCGGTAGTAAAAGATGCAGCGCGAAGTATGATGGAATGTTACAATCCAATTGGCATATGTAGTATGGATTGCATTTATCCCACATCAATAGTATGGGATGCCGATGTAATGCTTATATATCTTGTACTCTCTCCCCTTAACCCCTAATCTTTAGGGTTGAATTCTCTTAAGATATCTAACTTGTCCTATCGTGCTTTATCCTCAAATCCAAATAATTAAGGATTAATTTATCATCGAAACACAACGAAGGGCTTTTTTAGAGCTCCAAAAAATACCGAAAAATGCCAAAAACCTCTAAAAATCTCTACAATTTTACAACAAACTTTTTTTATCTCAAACTACGTGAAACTCTATAAATCTCTATAAATTTATATATCTTTACAAATCTTAACAAATATTTATAAATCCCAATAAAATTTCTACAAATCCCAATAACATTTCTACAAAACTTGATAATATTTCTACAAATTTTAAAAAGTTCATACAGAAAAATCAAAAAGTGACTGTCTAAATCCTTTCGAATGGACGAAACTTTATTTGAATAGAATTATTCATTTTTATTTTTTGTGGTTTATAATTTACACTTCAAACGCTAAAAAGTGACTCAAATCATATTTTATCTCAACTTTTATAACTCCTAAGGGGCTTTAAGACTCCAAATGAATACGAAAAATGCTATCAACTTTTAGGCAAATTAAAACATTTATAACGTCTTTTAATATTTGGGTAATTACACCTTCATTTCTCAATATTTGAACTTGAGCTTTTCTTCCTTATTTTAAAATGTTGTTAACCAAAATTTTAGGTGTTAAATTTCTTATTTTATCCCTTTCCTTCACATTTTGTTAGTTTTTTTTTTTAATAAAAGTGTCCAAAAAAAGTAAAAACGAAATTGAAGATTTTTATAAATAAATTTGACAAATATATGAGATAAGGACGGATGAAATAAGAAAAGCACCAAAATTTGATTAATTTAACATTTGTTGTTAAGTAACAGAATGGGGTCGATATTAACAATATTTTAAAATAAGGTAAGTAAGCATAATTTTTAAATGTTGAAAGATGTGAGCGTAATTACTCAAATGTAAGTGTAATTTTTACTAAAATTAATTAACTAGACTATATCGTTAGCTCAAGGTTGGTTCAAACACTAGATTGTAATGCTCGTTATTTTATTTTGGTAATTTACTTGAGATTTTGAGCTAATTAAATATTTGAACCTGAGGTCTGGATAATTAGGTTTATTTTATTTTTCCTATGTTAAGTTTGGCCCAGAGCTGTATTGGGTTATATAACTTGGCCAAAGAGCCAGCCCTTTTTCTTTTCTTTTTTTTTTTCTTTTTTTCTCATGAGGCTTCTTGGTGATTTGAGATAAACCACAGGAGAAAGAGAGAAAAGAGAGAGAAAATGTGATTCGGGGAGGTCAATCAGCAAATTGGGGTAGTATTCAATGCCTGATTGTCATGGTGGTGTCTATTTTCTATGGTTCTACTCGAGATGAGAGAAATAGGCTTTGGAAGCTTAGAAGTAAAACCTTTTCATTTTTCTCTTTCTTTCTTCGAACTTGAGATAAGTGAGACTTATATACATGTTTATCCTTACGAATGCGATTTTTTAAAAATAAGGATTTGAAATAGAGATAGGTCTGTAAGAGGAGATGGGTAAAGGAAGGAAGGAGGATGAGAGCAGCAACAACGCAAATTAAGGGTAGAGTCAAAATTTTTTTTTTTTTTTTTACTTCGGGCTATGTAGAGATGTTTTTTTTCCGTCATAAATAATTATCAATTTAAATATATAAATTTGTCAATTTAACTATAAAATATTCAATTTAAATACGCAAACATTTTCAATACACAAGCGTATATTTGTCAACAATCGTTCTATATATATAATATAATATAATATATAAATATATATATTATATAAAAGATCTCAGTATCTTTGTTTTCAAAAAAAAATCAAAACCCTGTTGGATGTTGCCTTTTCCTCTCGTTCCCAATTAAAAAAAAAAAAAAAATTACGGAAGAAGAATAAAAAATTTGGCTTACCGGAAAAGCCAGAGAGTTGAAAAGGTAAAAAATTACCTTCAAGAGGTAGAAGTTTAACTTAAGTATAAGTATGTGATCTTAGTTTTTGTTCTGTTTTTTTTTTTTTTTTTTTAACTTTTACGGTTACTAATTTATTTTTTATTTGTCATAAATAATTATCAAATTAAATATATAAATTTGTCAACTTAACTAAATACTCAATCTAGATACACAAACGAAAATTTGACAACAAATATTTTATATATATAAGACAATATATAAATATATATATCATATAGAGGATCTCAGTATCTTTGTTTCCAAAAGAATCAATACCCTATTGGCTGTAACGTTTTGCTTTTGTTTAAAAAAATACAGAGGAAAACTTAAAAATTTGACTCATAGGGAAAGCAAGAGACATGAGAAGGTAAAAAATTACCTTCAAGAGTAGAAGTTTTACTCAAGTATAAGCACGTACTTTTGGTTTTTGCCTTGATTTTTTATTTTTTTCGGTTTTTAGAGTTATTAATTTATTTTTTATTTGACATAAATAATTAACGATTTAAATACGTAATTTTGTCAATTTAACTAAATATTCAATCTAAATACACAAACGTTTTTAATACACAAACGTAAATTTGTCAACAAACGTTTTATATATACAATACAATATATAAATATATATTATATAAAAGATCTCAGTATCATTGTTTTCAAAAGAATCAAAACCCTGTAGCCTTTTGCTCTCGTTCGAAAAAAAATGCATAGGAAAGACCTAAAAATTTGGCTTACCGGGAAAACGAGGGAGATGAAAGGTAAAAAATTAGTAGTTTTACCCAGATATGTACTCTTAGTTTTTGTCTTGATTTTTTTTTTTTTATCTTTTTAGACTTTTAAGGTTACTAATTTATTTTTTATTAGTTAAACATATTTGAACTATAGACTAAATATTACATGGGCTATAAATAATTAGGTTAAAACTTAAAATATATTTAGGCTATAAGCTGAGTATTATCCGGATTATAAACAATTAAACTAAAATATTACTACTAAAAAATTTTTTACTAAAATTTTGTGTGAACTACAGCCCACCATAAACTCTTCATGCCTCCGCCCCCGGCGCAAGTGTAGATCGGTGATGAAAACGTGGTAGTTCATGCATGTTGAGACCAACAGTGGCGCACTCCATGGTCACCATATCCTTAAAAGTCATCACATCCCTTTGAGCCACGTTTGTTTTTGGAATTAAAACTTGGGATTAAAGTATATATATGTGAGACTCGATCTAATCTCACGTTTGGTTAAAAAAAATGAGAGAGAATTATTAGTATCATGCGACTACTTAAATCTTAAAAATGGGATATAAGCAATGGTATTACTTATACCTCACATTCAGATTTATTTTCTACCAAAATCTAAATGCTCAAAATTATTTTCTATTACATTACATGTCAAATCACATATTTTATTCAATTTTATATTACACCAGCCAAACAATAAAAAATAATCCCACATAAAAATATAATCCTATATTATATCCAATCCCATATATTATCTCATGGTATTATTTATATCCCATCATCCAATCTATCAATTAAACGTAGCCTTAAAGGTACTTATTTTCCCTCTCTGCATCTATTTATATCTACTCTCTCTCTCTATATAGGCATATTTACATAAATATAATTGCTTTTGCTGCTAATTATGTTTAATATAATTTAAGGTATCCTTGGGCAATCAAGCGAAAAAACTTACTTTTATTTTATTTTATTTTTCTTGCTTTTTGTTAAATTATAAAAATTATTGTGTATGGTATCTCTCAAATCATAAAAGGTAAATATGTCAAATAAAAAAAATTAACACACGCTAAACATGCGTGCGTGCAGTGCGCACAAAAAAAAATTAACTTATTGTTTGAAATAAGTTTAACTTATTTTTTCTTCCGAAACCATATCTAATATACGCAATTTAGGCTTCGTTTAGGACCTCAAAAAAACCCAAAATCTGACACGGTCTGCCGCTGACACATCTGCCAAAAAATTTGAAATGCCGTTGGAATGCACCATTTGGTCCGTTCCAATGGATTTTGCCAAAATTCAAAAAAAAAGTGATCTAACACGTGTACAAAAAATACACAAAATTCTAAAATTTTTCAAAGTCTTCCACTAAAATTTTAACACGTGTCACTTTATATACTTTTTAACAATTTTATATCAAATCAAATAAAACATTCAATAATCATTACACAGTAATTTCAAAATACACTTTTGAAAACTTTTGGAAACTTTTGGATTTGGTTGGGACTCCAAACGCACCCTTAATATCCTGTCATATCTTGAAGTCTTAACTAGGGGTGTAACTTAAATGAGTCAAATGATTAACGTGATTTTCATCTGATTTAGTTTTTTTGAATTAAGGGGACGGTTGGAATTGTAAAAGTTGAAATAAAATATGATTTGAGTTATTTTTTGATATTTAGAGTGTAAATCACAAATCATAAAAAAAATAGAGAAAAATTGTACTGTTTGAATAGATTTCAGTGGAAACCTTTTAGGCTTTTGTGTCACAACTTTTTAAAATTTGTAGAAATGTAATTGGAAATTGTAAAAATTTGTTGAGATTTGTACGTATATATAAATTTAAAGAGATTTATAGAGATTCACGAAGTTTAAATTGAAAAAAAAAATTTGTAGAAAATTATAAAGTTTTTTTAAATTTTTTTCAAAGATTTTTTACTCTTTTCAGTGCTCCAAATAAGCCTTAAAAAGTCTGTTACAATTTTAAAAATAAAAAAAAAATCAAAAGATTTAGTTCAACTTACAGATTAAAAAATCGATTAACCCAATTAGTGACACTATTAAATAAATAAATTAAAAAATAAAAAAATTCCATTACTTACTCCTCTAAACAATATTGTATGAGAGCTTTACCATCGTCCATGCATGGCTCATTCCTCTGAACTGTATTGAATAAGAGCCAATGATTGTTACAAGAGTCTTATTAAAGCATATATCTGTATAAATTTTATTACAGTTACACAGTTATTGCTAATAATTTTGGCTAAGCTGTATAAAATTGGCAATTAAAAAAGAACAGGATTGAAATTAGTAGTTTAGTTTCCTTAGTTAAACACTTTGATTGGAGTTTAAAAAATTTTCAAACCAATACGTTGCAGTTTGATTTGGATTGATTTGGATTTTAACGCAAAACTATACTCCTAGTCTTGTCATGCATGGAATGAGCATTTTCTGTTTTAGAGAGTGTACCAAACTAGGCCTGATGCCTAGATCACTTCTGCCTTAAAATATTGGAACTTTTGCTAGAGCTGTAAGCAATTAAAGTGTTTCCAACTCTATGGATCTAATATAGCCAGAAAGAAACTTACCAAGAGCTAAATTTTAAAACGCCCAAAGCTCATAGTAATAGCGAGTGAGTCTTATTTGGGTGAACGACAAATACCAAAGTTAGGGGTTGTGTGCGCGCGCCCACGCGTGTGTGTGAGAGAGAGAGAGAGGTGCTGGTGCTGGACAACCATCACATGACAAAAACCACGGAGAGCGAGAGAAGAGAGCTGTGAGAGAAGTTAGGGCTGTAAATGGAGGGAAGAGAGAGAAAATGAGAGAATTATATTTTCTCTAATGTCTGAGCGTCACTGATAATTTGTTATCCGAGTTAGGGATTGTTCAAATTAGCATCTATTAGAATTTAGAAGTGATCGCTATCCATTAACATTCGCCTGTTTCTTAGGTTGCAAAAGGTTTTCTTTCTAGTAGTAAATCGTAATTAAACCATTCAATAAGAAAATTAAACTAAGTCGTTAATTTTGGTTTCATTTGGTTTTATTGAAAATAATTTATCAACAAAAAAATTTTATGTTTTAAAGATTTATGATTTTATTAACATATATCATAATCAATGTTACAGGAAAAATTACAAATGTTATTATTTTTCAAGTCGTATCTATTTTCTCATACTTAGTAGTTTAAATATTCACAATTGCAATAAGTTATCCCCTATAAAGATAAGAAAACTTTAACGTGCATGCATTTATGAATTTGTAATTTTTTGTAAATATAACATAAATAACCATGTAACTTTCTAATTAAGAGTTGCACCCCTCATTTTTCATCTTTTTTCCTAAAAACATATTTGACATATTATAAAATATGTATTAAATGGTATTGGTTTGGCTTGATTTAGTTAATTAGCTCCTAAAAACACAAGTTGAACGATCTGCTCGATTTTATAATTTTCTAAACTGCAACCAAACTATTTATTCAAGAAAACATAATCAAACCATATTAAAGGACTTACTTTGTTCGATTTCATGGTTTCGCAGGTTCAGTTGTTCATCTTTATTTAAAAAACAAAAAACAAAAACAAAAACGGAGGAGAATTTGTTGGAAACCCAACAGCAAATGCTAACAGTAGTGGGGGCAAATATCATCTTAAACGTAGTGACTATGCGCGCCTTAAAGTCATTTTTGATCTTTCTTATTCCACTGTTTTGCTAACACTTATGCTTGAAAATTGGAAAAAGCTGTAAGCAATTATGCAAGGTTGAAAGGCACCATTACTTTGTCTTTCAATATTTAAAACATCTAAACTCCATACTTAGTTTATAGAAATCTAAAAACAGATTGAAAGCAAACATTGAAAACATCCAAAGAATTGAAATAGTAGGGAAATACAATCTTTCAATAGTTTTTTAAGTGATGAGTACCTTAAAACAATTTATGAAGCTAATTTAGCTTAATTATTTTGTACACCATAAGAAGGAAACAAAATATGTATTATGAAATTCTGAACGTGTAATAGGACTACAGATTTAATCTAAAACTCAGCAGGTTAAGGAGGTGGTCGTTAACATAGCGGTAGCTTGTGGTGATACACACTTCAACAAGTCCAAACCACGTTTCCCGCCAATATGGATTTATGTACAAAATTAGGCAGGAACACAATTATGTAAGACACAACAAAACTCTCATAGAACCCATCCATGTCCATGAAACTCTCATCTTCTTCTTTATCCTTTGATGAATCTGTTGGCGTTGATGAGTTTGCTTTGATTCCAACGCAATCCTTAGGTAACGGAGGCCCACACAGAAGGGGTTCCCTTCATAGCTATTTTCTTCAAAGGTGGCAAACTGAGATTTCATCTCCGGTGTTGTTCTGGACAAGTTGTTTTGAGCGACGCTGAAGACTGCCAAAAAGTACAATTCAGTGAGCTGAGGGGGGATTCTCCCATTGAAGCTGTTGTAGGAAAGATCCAAACTCTCCAGCTGCCCTAAGTTGGAAAATGTTGATGGAATTGATCCTGTTAGGCCATTATGGGACAAGTTCAACGCATGGATGTTGCTTAAATTCCCAATTCCATGTGGGATTTCGCCTGCTAATTGGTTGCAAGAGAGATCAATTCCCGACATGAAATCGAGAATGTCACCCGTGTAAGAGTAGGTTCTCCTCTTTGTAGTGAATTCGACCTCTTCTTTCATGTTGACTATTTCATAACCACTACTCCGATTGGAGAATATCTTTTTCTTTAACAACTGTGAACACTTTCTTGGACCGAAATACTTTTTTATCACATTTATGATAGACTCCCAACTTACAGAGTCAATCGCCATGTAAGATTTACCAATGGTTGCCTCAAAGCTAAGACTACTCAAGCAAGGGGGGATTGGACCAGAAAGAGAATTTTGAGAAAGGTCCATTATCGACAATTGGCTTAGCTTACAAAGTTGAATGGGAATTTCGCCTTCAAAATGGTTAGCCTTTAACAAGAGAACACTTATCATAGGAAGGTTGCCCATCCAACTTGGAATCTTCCCTAAAAAATTGTTCTCTCTTAGATCCAATGTCACTAAAGAAGAACTATTGTGAAATGCAAGTGATTGTAGACCTTGCAAGTTGTTATTATTGAGATGAACATGTTTAAGATTTGGTGGATTGAAACAAGATGGTATAGAGCCCTGCAAATTGTTCGCTGAAAGATCTAAGAACTCGAGCTCATTAAGGTTGCAAAATTCTACTGGAATGGAACCATGAAAATTGTTTTGGGGCATGACAATCACCTTTATAGTTCTTGTTATCTCTCCTTTCCATCGTGGGAGATTGCCCGAGAAATGGTTATTGCTAAAATCCAATGCTGACAAATTCATGGTGAACAAGTTACTAGGTATCTCTCCGGAGAAATGTTCCCATTTGCAAACAAAAATCTCAACGCAGTGAGACTAGAAATATTAGGAGGTATTTGTCCGTGGAAGTAGTTGTTTGATAGTCTAAGGAACCTCAACAATGGGCAACCAGAAATCAATTGCTCTAGTATATTTCCTGACAAAGCATTGTTGGACAAGTCTAAAGAATCCAAGCGCTTCAAACCATTGAAACAAGATACTACGTCACCGGAAAACAAATTTTTGGACATGAGTAACACCTCTAAATTTGGAAAGACTGAACTCATATTTTCTGGAACTTGGCCTTGTATGCGATTCATGGAGATATCTAGAGTAGAAAAGTTTGGATTAGGATAGGATGGCAAGTTGAAAGGCCCTGTCAAAGTGTTATTTTTAAAGTACAGTTCTTCTAGTCCTGTGTTGTTCCTCAGCAACCATGATGGGAATGTTCCACTTACATTGTTGTGGGAGAGATCAAGGAACCTTAGATCATGTTGGTAATAGAGAAAGTCAGGGAGATTGCTCGCCATACAATGTACCATAACAAAAATCTTTAGTTGAAACATTGGAGCCCTATTGGAGAACTGATCATCCAAAATGCATTTGTTGTGGTCAGCTAAGATGACCTCAAGCTTTGAATGGCTATAAAATGAGTGAAATGAGAGTGGGATTTGGAAATGGTTTTGGGAGAGTTTAAGGAATTCAAGTGATGTGAGATTCCTAAGGGGAGACGAGGCGATATTTCCAGTGAATTGGTTGAAGGAGACGTCCACGAGTACAAGAGATGTCAAGTTTTCCAAACATGTTGGAATTGTCCCCTCAAATTCATTAAAACTGATATCGAGCTCTTGGAGATTCTTCAGTTCACACAGGCCTATAAAATAAATGAATTATGTAATGCTCATCAAAATTCACACTTTATAACTATTAAAAAAATTTAAAAATAAGACATGAAAACTATATAATCAGATTTATGAAGAATAAGGTACGAGGAGAAACTTAAGAAATGAATAAAGTTTAAATTTAAGAAATTTAATATATATATATATATTTATATTATCTTTCAATTAATTACCTTGGATGCGGTCAAAGTCTTTGATGTAATTATCACTTAAATCCAACACCTCCAAACTAATTAAGTCTTCCAACTCTGCAAATTCCAGAGGCAAAAAATTAATTAATATGATATGGTTGAACATATATTTTCAGAGAAAAAAATAAAGTTGAAGAAAATAAAATTAGCAGCTTGTGTTATTTTGTTATGCTTAACTAAGAAAGAATAAAAATTCTTTATCGATTTTTCCAAACAAAAAAAAAATTAAATGAATTTGACTTTTTCATTTTTTTCCTCGCATATTCCAATTTCCATATTCGAATTTCCAAATTCAGCCTAAGGAAATTTGGAAGCATTAAAAAAAAAAAAAGAAAAGAGAAAAACTTACGCCCCGTTGGAATACTAGTGTAAAGCATGGATTTTTTTTTTCTAGACATTATTTTACACATTAAATCTTACTTAAAAATGAATTGATGCTGGTATTCAACTGATTATCCGACAAGTAAAGAACCTCCAAAT
The DNA here is from genome assembly GCA_019916065.1 of Vitellaria paradoxa. Classification (NCBI taxonomy): domain Eukaryota; kingdom Viridiplantae; phylum Streptophyta; class Magnoliopsida; order Ericales; family Sapotaceae; genus Vitellaria; species Vitellaria paradoxa. The sequence continues at coordinate 49,918,475 of CM034235.1, read as the reverse complement.
TGCTTAATCCTTCTAGTCTTCCAAAACCTGCAATTATAAACAAATTATCAATATTGATGAGCTTATGATGTGATCATCAACTTGTACATCAATTAATAAAATTTTCTTATTAACAATATAAGAAGGAGTATAGGCACAGCTGTCACTGTACAATTAATAAAAAGTTTTGATTTCAAAAAATAATTATGCTCAACAGTGTCCTAAGACAGAATACAATAGAAATGCTACACTAGGAACACAATATATAGAGAGGCTTACTATTAACAATTTCTCCTTTCATGTCATTTCCTCCTAGATCAAGAAATTTCAAAGATGGAAGCCCACTAAGGGACGACAACACACTGATGTTAAATTTATTATCACTCAAATCAAGTTCTTCAAAATTCCTTAACTTCGAGAGTCTTTCAAATCCTGTAAAAAAAGTTGATAGTTTAATACTAATCACATGCATGAGAGAGAGTAAGAAAGAGAGAGGTATAGCTATCGAAACTGAGTAATGGCAAATTAATTACCTTTATTTTCAATCCAGCCAGTCAAATTATTGCCTGGTAAGTAGAGATTTTTAAGCTCCTCAAATGGAAGAAACAGAGAAGCATTGAAGTACCAATCTCCCACTTCTGGGTCCCTAGTATGATTAAGAGAGAGTAGCGACCTGTGGTCGAATTGCACTCAACACTTTCCCATTCACAACAGTTGGAATATTTATCTTCATGATCCTCCTCCCAAGATGGCAAAGAAGTGCCATTTGGGTAATTGATGTTGGATCTGAGTTGCAAAAGAGCAATTTTCTCTTTCTCCAAACACCCAGAGCAGCACCGCAGTCCCCCCAAAACCAAAGTCATCACACCCCACAAGCAGAGAGTAATACTTCTCATCATGTTGGTGTGACCAATTAATCTACACATATAATCTTTCTTTCCAACAGCTCAGAGGCTTGGATTTAAATAGATGTATAACTCATAAGGTGTCTGCTTGCTTTGGCTTTGCGGGTCAATTCAATTGTTGAAAGAACTCACATTTATCATTGGGATGTTTGAAAATAGCGGAATAGTTGCCCACTGATGTGAACTCATGAAAGAAAATCAAGATCCAATTTGAGCCAAGTGCGACTTTGCCACATACGCAAGTGTTTAAAAATTTCTGAATTCCTCTAATTTTTAAATTTTTTCAAAAACATTCTTCAACTTTTCTCCATTAAAATTGGGTTAGCAAAAAGTTTAATATATACAGATATATACGAGTAATGACTTAGCTCAACGATAAACGACACCAAATTTAACCACTCCCCAAAAAAAAGCTTCAATTTGTTCCTCGACAACAATTTTTTTTTTTTTTTTTTTTGGCGAGTCTTTTTTCTAACCAAACATTGCCTGTTAAAAGCTAAACATTACCTTCCCCGGTTGAGATCAGTTTTGATCATTAATATTTTTTGCGACTAACATTTACGGACCAACCAATAATCAAAAGTTTAAACTCTAATTGTGTGAATTGCTATAGTGGGAAAATTTTTTCTTGAAAAGAAATTATTTCATAGGTCCAACCTACCTAGATGAAACTTTTACAGTGCTGGTACAAATACAATCCCAAATAATCGAATCTGCTATTTTAAATTCTATTCATGAGTTTTATAAATTAATCCAACAGTCTAAATTATCATATTTCTAACTGATCAAGAAATTTACACGTGAATTCAAAATTAATAATAAAAACAACTAATAAAAGTTATATATATCATACAATCCTGGGCTATATATATATATATATATATATATATATGACATATGTTTAGAATTTTTATGGACCGTGCGTATGTAGGTCAGTAGTTCAGCAAATTCTGCTACTCGAATTTTTTTTCTTATGTGTCAATTCACCCGTGGAAAAAATTAGATTTGATTGAAAGCAAGTTTGAAAGTAAATTCTGCTACTTGAATTTTTTTTTTTCTTATTTGTCAATTCAACCGTGTATATATGTTAACTGTAGATAGATGAGCGATGACTAATCATTGCATAAATATCAACTACGAAATGCAGGGGGAAGACTTACAATAAAGACGAATTTAAGGAGTCTCCTGGATGACCTGTCATGGAAGTTAGCGTGCGTTTGCGGGGGTGTGACCGTTTAGACCAAAATATCTGTTTTCCAAAGGTATACAGTTATGTTGATAAGGGTTTGTTTGGTTTCAAAAAAAAATAACTATCCAGCTTTTTTTTTTAAATTTTTTTTTTTATCTTATAAGGATTTTTTCACCAAAGAAATTTGATTTCCTTTTTAAAAGAGGTAATTTTTAAGCATATTAATCGCATTTGTTAAAAACAAATCAAAAAATTCTAATCTGTTTGAGTAAAAACTATCTGTTAAGCTAAAAAAATAACGACAAAGTTAGTGTTTTTTCTTTTTGCTTTTACCCAAATGAATGTGAATTTTTTTTATTAATTTTTTAATAAACATGTCTAAAAGTTATAACTTCTAAAAAGAAAATTAAATTTTGGTAAAAAAAAAAAAAAGCAATATAAGACGAAAAAAAGTTATCAAAAATGTTAGAAGTTATTTTGAATCCAAAAACGAACATGTTTGGCAAACACTAAAATAATTTAACATTTTAATAATTTTTTTAATTGTTTTCAACTTTTTCTAATAATATTTACCAAAATATCTTCTCCAACTTTTATATGTTTTATCAAATATCAATTTTTTTTCAAAAGCAAAACGTGACAATATCAAAATAAAAGTTACAAAAAAATTTATTTTGTTGATACTCTAAATGCATATTGAACGTCCTAATTAATACTTTAAAAACAAAATTAATGAAAGTTTAATGGATACAACAAATTAAAAATATGTAATATAAATTTCATTACAAGAGTTATTTTTTGTGATACAATATTATCGTTATATAGTCGATATAATAAGTCCGACACTAATAAAAAAAATTGTATTAAAGGCTATTTTATTTCATCAATAAATTATAATTGTGGCGATGAATTATACTTTATCATTAATTCTAATATTTTTTTAATAATAATTTGGTGTGATCATTAAACATATTAAAATTTGTGATGAAAAACAATTATCATCACCGTATATTTGTGGTGTTGCACCTATTGTAATAATCTTGTCAAAAAAATTAATAATTAAATAAATTTTTATTTTTAGTAATGAAATAATTTATCATTAAAATCCAGTGATAGAAAATTTTATTTTTAGTGATAAAATATTTTTTTAAGTACAAATTGGTAATTTTTTCATTGCATGGTGAGAATATGTATCGTGTTTCGTTTATTAAAATGTAAAAATATTTATTTTATAATCTCAAATTTTTTTTTCATCATCTTTTATTACTTTTCTATACTGAATAATGTTCCAATCGTAGATTGGATATCTTTTTCTTGTGAATGGGCATTAATTGAAATATATAGAAAATAAAATTTGAAAAACCAGTTTGTCTATATTTATGATTTATTGATGTTCTCATTTTGTTTAAAGTTAATTATTACGTCCAGTGGTCATATAGAGAGGGATAATCCTAAACAAAACAATAAATATTGTGTGACCAAAAAATATCTCCCCGACTATAATAGTGCATCCTCGACCACATTGTTGCTCCCCAGAGAGAGTATAATTTAGTTAGATTAAGACTATTTAGTCTGAAAGTTACGTCATATAATTATTTCACTTACTTACACTCAGATGTATCAGAAGACAAGATTTGTAAAATATATACAAGAAAGTCAATTCTTCAAAGATCCCAAGGCTTACATCACCAACCATTTTATACTACTGCCGTATAATCAAATCAACGTAAAGCACTTCGGACTCTTACTCTAGAAATGATAGAGGCGCAGTTAAGGGAAGGGCTTCTTCTTCTCCCCCTTTTCTCTCTCTATATGACTCTCTTTGTTTATCTTTATTTACAAGAGATTATTATCTATATCAAAAACTGACTTAAGTATCAAAGAGTTTTCGGTCGGGGACCAACTCCGACCGCTTTATTTCACATCAGAAGGGAGTTTATGAAAACAAGGGAGAAGAGAGGTCTACAGAGAAAAGGGGCCAAAAATTTTTCCAAACAAATATCAAATTTTTATATTTACGCATAGATTAAGGTATCGAGGCACACGAACTTAGTAAATGGCGATTGAAACTAATATTAATCAAGTAATATAGCAGGAGCATACATCTAGAATTTATACTTTGCTATTTAGTTCACTGGGTCCCCTGCTGGGGAGATAGAAATTACTAAGACATCATTCTAGAGTTTAGAAGCTCAATGGAAAGAGTCACCGACTGATTTGCTAGAAAAAATAGAAAGCCCATGAGGCGACTCAGATTATCTAATTTTCACATTACTATCATATTATTTTGTAATGAGATATATTTTCCCGACTTGTCAGGTTAACAAAGTGGATCTTGCGGCGGTCGAATACCGAGCACTTTATATCGAGCAGAGATGAACAAACCAAGGATTGGCCGAGCTAGCCGACGAGCAAGGCTTTGGACGTGATCACTCTTAACTCCGTGGTTCGTGCCTAAAATATAGCGATTACCATCAATACATGATCACTATCAAATTAATTCGAATATAATATTTTCCTTATCTAAGTAAGGAAATATCGATAAATTAGAGAAATTCCCAACCTCATTTGACATGTACCATCATCAAAGATCATTATAAAAAGAAGGCTAATTAACCCTAACGGGTACACAACCATAAATCTATCGTTACTCTACTAAATTAAATTCTCACAATTCTTTACTAACTTAAGTATGGAAAGATTTTTGACAAATATCACACCGGTATCAACAAAGTATTTATTAAATAAGAGTGAAAATGGGATAAAATAATTTTGAATAAAATGTTCAATCCATTTCTTTATTTGATTGTAGCAACTCGTAATTCAAATAATTAATTCTTAGGTCCTTTGGCACAAAAAAAAAAAAAAATAACGAGAAAAGTGAAAAATGTGAATTGGAGGACTTTTTAGAGTTTAACGCACATCCACCAAGCCACGTTTTTGAAAGATGGATAGTGAAATTTTTTAACTTTTGTATCAGTTTTTTTAAGAAAAAAAACCGTCTGATCAGTTTTTTTGATTCCATCAGAACGATTTTGCATCAGAATTTATTAAAATTAGTTAAAAATGTTTTGAGAATTATAGAAAAGTTATTGAGGTTTGTAAAATTTTATTGAAGTTTTTAAAAAATTTATTGAGGTTTGTAAAATTTTTTTAGCATGTGTAGATATATATAGATTTACAGAAATTTTACGAAGTATGAGGAATCCAAAATGTTTAAAGAATTTAGAGATTTTTAGAGATTTTTAAAAATTTTTAAATATTTTTACCTTTTTTTGGGCGCTAAACAGGCCCTTAATTCATGTTTACACGGAGTTCCAAACTTCCAATACATGTTCTTACCCGATCAGCAGTTGAGAGGAGGGAGCACCGTTGATTTGCAAATATTTCACAAAAAAAAAAAAATAAATAATTAGGCAAACCAGGTCGAATGCTATTTTTTAGAAATAAGGATTTCGAAACAGAGGTAGATCTGTAAGAGAAGAATGGGAAAGGAAGGAAGGAGGGCGAGAGCAGCAACAGCGCAAGCATAGATCGGTGATGAAAACGTGGTAGTTCATAGGGTTGAGACCAACGTTGGCGTACTCCATGGTCACCATGTCCTTGAAAGCCATCACATCCCTTTGAGGTACTTACTTTTCCTCTCCCTATCTGTTTATCTCTACTCTCTCTACATATAGGCATATTTACATATAAATAATTGCTTTTGCGGCTAATTATGTTTAATATAATTTGAGGTATCGTTGGGAATCAAGCCAAAATAATTACTTTTATTTCATTTTGTTTTATTATTATTATTTTTTTTTTACTTTTTGTTAAATTATAAAAATTACTATCTGGCACCTCTTAGACGGGTAAACATGTCAAATGAAAAAAAAAAAATAACTCACGCTAAACACCCTAAAAAAAAATAACTTCATTTAACTTTTTGTTTGAAATAAGTTTGACTTATTTTTTCTTCCGAAACCATTTCTAATGTACACAACTAAACAGCCTATCATATGTTGAAGTCTTGATCACCGAGAGGGAACTCAAACGAGTCAAACAACTAACGTAATCTTATTTGATTTAGTTTTTTAAATTAAGAGGATGGTTGGAGTTACAAAAGTTGAAATAAAATGTGATTTGAGTTAATTTTTTATATTTCGAGTGTAAATCACAAACCACCAAAAAATAGAAAAGAATAATTTCCTGCGAATAGATTTGAGTGAACTTTTTAATTTTTGTGTCACAACTTTTTAAAATTTGTAGAAATGTTATTAAAATTGTAAAAATTTGTTGAGATTTGTAAATATATATAAATTTAAAGAGATTTAGTAAGATTCACGTAGTTTGAAGTGCGAAAAGTTTTGCAGAAAATTATAGAGTTTTTTAAAGATTTTTGACTTTTTTTAGTACCCCAAACAAGCCCTAAAAGATCTATTATGGTTTTAAAAATTAAAAAAATCAAAAGATTTAGTTCAACTTACAGTTTGAAAAATCGATTAACGAAATTAAATTGACACTATTAAATATAATAAATTCTAAACATATAAATTAAAAAAATAAAAAAATTCCATTACTTATTCCTCTAAACAATATTGTATGAGAGCTTTACCATCGTCCATGACTCTTTCCTCTAAACTATATTATTGAATGAGAGCCAACCATTGTTACTAGAGTCTTATTAAAGGATATATCTGTATAAATTTTATTACAAGTACAAAGTTCTTGTTAATGATTTTCGTTAAGCCGCATAAAATTGTCAATTAAAAAAGAACATATATAATTGAAATTAATAGTTTAATTTCCTCAGTTGAACAATTTGATTGTAGTTTAAAAAATTTTCAAACCAATACCTTACAGTTTGATTTGGATTTTAACGCAAAACTACACTCCTAGTCATGTCATGCATGGAATGAGCATTTTCTGTTTTAGAGAGTGTACCAAACTAGGCCTGAATGCCCAGAACACCTCTACCTTAAAATATTGGAAACTTTTGCTAGAGCTGTAAGCAATTAAACATGTTCCAACTCTATAGAGATTTAAATGACATTTGACGAACATGATTGTTGATTGGTTTTTGAAAATTTTCTAATACAGCCACAAAGAGCACGGAGGAAACTTACCAAGAGTTAAATTTTAAAACAACCAAAGCCCGTAGTAATCGCAAAGAAACCTAAAAACAGATTGAAACAAACATCGAAAACATCCCCAGAAATTTTTCAGGTGAATTGCTTTATGCAATTTAAAAAGGAAACATGACATGCATTGTAAACATGTGTGTTTTATCAATTTAGAAGATTTGAGTTGTCAATTTGGAAGATCTGAGTTACTTTTTTAACGACTTATTAACAAGTGAGTCATACTTGAATTAACGACGTATACCGAAGTTAGGGGTTGCTCGTGTGTGTGTGTGTGTGTGTGTGTGTGTGTGTGTGTGTGTGTGTGTGTGTGTGTGTGTGTGAGAGAGAGAGAAAGAGAGAGGTGGTGGTGCTGGACAACCATTGCATGACAAAGACCAGGACGAGCAAGAGAAGAGAGCTATGAGAGAAGTTAGGGTTGTAAATGGAGCGAAGAGAGAAAAAAATGAGGGAATTATATTTCCTCTAATGTCCGAGCGTCACTGATAAGTTGTTATCCGAGTTAGGGATTGTTCAAATTAGCATCCGTCAAAATTTAGAAGTGATCACTATCCAGTAGCATTCACCCATTTCTTAGGCTGCAAAAGGTTTTCTTCCTAATAGTGAACTGTAAAATTGTAATTTTGGTTTCATTTGGTTTCATTGAAAATAATTTATTGACAAAAAGAATTTATGTTTTGAAAATTTATGATATTACTGACATATCTTATAGTCAACATTATGAGAAAAGTTAAAAATGTTGCTATTTTTTAAGTCAAACCTATTTTTTCATACTAAGTAGTCTAAATATTCACAATTGCAATAAGCAATCTCCCTATAAAGATAAGAAAATTTTAATATACATGCATTTATGAATATATACTTCTTCATAAATATAACATATACAACCATGTCACTTTCTAATTAATAGTTGCAGGCCACATTTTTTATCTGTGTTCCTAAAAATATATTTACCATATTATTATATATGTATTAAATGGTATTGGTTTGGCTTGGTTTAGTTAATTGGCTCCTTAAATTACAAGTTGAACGATCTGCTCGATTTTCTAACTTTCTAAACTGCAGCCAAACTATTTATTCAAGAAAAACATCATTAAACCAAATTAAAGGACTTATTTTATTCGATTTCATGTTTTCACTGGTTCAATTGTGCACCTTTATTTAGAACTGGCTAAAAAACAAAATAGAGACGACAACAGAGGAGAATTTATTGGAAACCCAACAGCAAATTCTAACCATAGTGAGGGCAAATATAATCTTAAAGATAGTGACTATACACGTCTTAAAGCCATTTTTGATCTTTCTTATTGCACTGTTTTGCTAACATTTATGCTTGAAAATTAATATTGGAAACTTTTTTCTACAGCTGTAAGCAATTATGCAAGGTTGGAAGGCACCATTACTTCGTCATTCAGTATTTAAAACATCTAAAGCCCGTACTTACTTTACAGAAACCCAAAAATAGATTGAAAACAAACATTGAAGACATCCAAAGGCTTGAAATAACCAAGAAATACAATCTTTCAATAGTTTTACAAGTGATGAGTACCTTAAAACAATTTATGAAGCTAATTTAACTTTATTATTTTACACACCATAAAAAGGAAACAAGATATATATTACAAAATTCAAAACGTGCAATAGGACTACGGGTTTACTCTAAAACTCTAGCAGAGCTTAAGGAGGTGGTCTTTAACATAGCGGTAGCTTGTGGTGATGCACACTTCAACAAGGCGGAACCACGTTTCCCGCCAATATGGATTTATGTACAAAATTAGAACAATACTCAACAACACAATTACGTAAGACACAACAAAGCTAACGTAGAACCCATCCATGTCCATGAAACTTTCATCTTCTTCCTTACCCTCTGACGAGCCTGCTGGCATTGATGAGTTTGCTTCGACTCCAACGCAATCATTAGGTAATGGAGGTCCACAAAGAAGAGGGTTCCCTTCATAGCTGCTTTCTTCAAAGGTGGCAAACTGAGATTTCATCTCTGGTGTTGTTCCAGACAAGTTGTTGTGAGCAACGCTGAAGACTTCCAAAGAGTAGAGTTTAGTGAGCTCAGGAGGGATTCTCCCATTCAAGCTGTTGTGGGAAAGATCCAAACTCTCCAACTGCCTTAAGTTGGAAAATGTTGTCGGAATTGATCCCGTTAGGCTATTATGGGACAAGTTCAGTGCATGAATGTTGCTTAAATTCCCAATTTCATGTGGGATTTCGCCTGCTAATTGGTTGCAAGAGAGATCGATTCCCGACATGAAATTAAGAATGTCGCCCATGTAAGAGTAAGTTCTCCTTTTTGTAGTGAATTCGACCTCCTCTTTCACATTAATTGTTTCATAACCACTGCTCTGATCGGAGAATATTTTACTTTGTAGCATTTCTGAACACTTTCTTGGACCGAAATACCTTGTTATCACATTTATGATGGTCTCCCAACTTATAGAGTCAGTCCCCATATAAGATTTGTTAATGGTTGCCTCAAAGCTAAGACTACTCAAGCAAGGAGGGATTGGACCAGAAAGAGAATTTTGAGAAAAGTCCATTATCGACAATTGGCTCAAATTACAGAGTTGAAAGGGAATTTCACCTTCAAAATGATTTGATTTTAACAAGAGGATACTTAGCATAGGAAGGTTGCCCATCCAACTTGGAATCTTCCCTGAAAAATTATTCTCTCTCAAATCTAGTGTCACTAAAGAAGAACAATTGTGAAATGCAAGTGATGGTAGGCCTTGCAAGCTATTATTATTGAGATGAACGTGTTTAAGATTTGGTGGATTGAAACAATATGGTATAGAGCCACGCAAATTGTTCCCTGAGAGGTCCAAGAACTCGAGCTCATCAAGTTTGCAAAATTCTATCGGAATGGAACCTTGGAAATTGTTCTTGGGCATGACAATCACCTTTATAGTTCTTGTTATCTCTCCTTTCCATCGTGGAAGATTGCCCGAGAAATGGTTGTTGCTAAAATCCAATGCCGACAAATTCAATGCGAACAAGCTACTAGGTATCTCTCCCGTGAAATTGTTCCCATTTACAAACAAAAATCTCAACTCAGTTAGACCAAAAATTTTAGGAGGTATTTGTCCATGGAAGTAGTTGTTTGATAGTCTAAGGAACCTCAACAACGGGCAACCAGAAAACAATTGCTCTAGTATATTTCCTGACAAAGCATTGTTGGACAAGTCTAAAGAATCCAAGTGCTTCAAACCATCGAAACAAGATACTGCGTTACCAGAAAACAAATTTTTAGACAAGATTAGTACCTCTAAATTTGGAAAGACTGAACTTATATTTCCTGGAACTTTTCCTTGTATGCGATTCATGGAGATATCTAGAGTAGAAAAGCTTGGATTAGGATAGGATGGCAAGTTGAAAGGCCCTGTAAAAGTGTTATTTTTCAAGTGCAATTCTCCCAGTCTTGTGTTGTTCCTTAACAACCAAGATGGGAATATTCCACTGACATTGTTGTGGGACAGATCAAGAACCCTTAGATCATGTTGGTAATAGAGAAAGTCGGGGAGATTTTTCGACATACAATTGACCATAACAAAAATCTTTAGTTGAAACAATGGAGCCCTATCGGAAAACTGATCATCCAAAATGCACTTGTTGTGGTTAGCTACGATGACCCCAAGCTTTGAATGGTTATAAAACGAGTGAAATGAGAGTGGGATTTGGAAATGGTTTTGGGCGAGTTCAAGGGATTCAAGTGATGTGAGATTCCTAAGGGGAGATGAGGCAATATTCCCAGTGAATTGGTTGAAGGAGAGGTCGAGGTGTGTAAGAGATGTCAAATTTTCCAAACATGATGGAATTGTCCCCTCAAATTCATTAAAACTGATATCGAGCTCTTGGAGGTTCTTCAGTTCACACAAATCTGTAAAATGAATGAATTATATGATACTCATCTCAATTCATACTTTATAACTGTTAAAAAAATTTAGAATAAGACATGGAAACTATGCAATCAGATTTTTTAAAAATAAGCTATAAGGAGAAATTTTAGAAATGAATAAAGTTTAAATTTAAGAAATTTGATATATATATATATATATATATTCATATTATCTTTTAATTAATTACCTTGGATGCGTTCAAAATCTTTGATGTAATTATCACTTAAATCCAACACCTCCAAACTAACAAAGTCTTCCAACTCTGCAAATACCAAAGGCAAAAAATTAATTAATACCAAAGAAAAAAGTAAAGTTGAAGAAAATAAAATTAGCAGTTTGTGTTGTTTTGTTAAGCTTAACTAAGAAAGAATAAAAATTCTTTACTGATTTTTCCAAACAAAAAAAAATTAAATGAATTGGACTTTTTCATTTTCTTTCCTCTCATTTTCTTTCCTCCCAAAATCCCATATTCCAATTTCTAAATTCAACCCAAGGAAATTTGAAAGCATTAAAAAAAAAAAAAAAATTACCCCCTCTTAGAATACTAGTATAAAGCGTCTGATTTTTTTTTCTAGACAACATTTTGCACATTAAATCTTACTTAAAAATGACTGGATGCTAGTATTCAACTGATTTTCCGGCAAGTAAAGAACCTCCAAATCGCTCAATCCTTCCAGCCTTTTGAAACCTGCAATTAAAAATGAATTATCAATATTTACGAGCTTATGATGTGATCGTCAACTTATGTGTCAATTAATAAATTTTTTTATTAACATTGATTTAAGTTATATATAAGAGAGAGTATAGATACCGTTGCCACTGTACAATTAATAAATAGTTCTAATTTCACAAATATAATTATGCTCAGCATTCAGCAATGTCTTGAGACAGAATACAATAAAAATGTTGCACTGAAAACACAATATATATATAGGAGACTTACTGTTACTAGTTTCTCTTTTCATGTCATTTCCTCCTAGATCAAGAAATTTCAAGGATGGAAGCCCACTAAGGGATGACAACACACTAATGTTAAATTTATTATCACTCAAATCAAGTTCTTCAATATTCCTTAACCTCGAGAGTCTTTCAAACCCTGTAAAAAAAAATTAATAAGTTTAAAACCAACCACATGAGAAGGAGGGTGAGAGAGAGAGGTATAGTTACCAAAATTGACTGATGGAAAATTAATTACCTTCATTTTGAATCCAACCAGTCAAATTATTGCCTGATAAGTAGAGATTTTTGAGCTCCTCGAAAGGAAGAAATAGAGAAGCATTGAAGTACCAATCTCCTAATTCTAAGTCCCTAGTATGATTAAGAGAGAGTGCAGTCACACGACCTGTAGTTGAATTGCATTCAACACTTTTCCATTCACAACAGTTGGAATATTTCTGTTCATGATCCTCCCAAGATGGCAAAGAAGTGCCGTTTGGGTAATTGATGTTGGATTTGAGTTGCAAAAGAGCAATTCTCTCTTTTTCCAAACACCCGGAGCAGCACCACAGTCCCCCCAAAACCAAAGTCATCATCACACCCCACAACCAGAGAGTAATACTTCTCATCATGTTTGTGTGACCAATTAACCTACACATATAATCTTTCTTTCTAACAGCTCCAAGGCTTGGATTTAAATAGATGCATAACTGATAAGGTGTCTGCTTGCGTTGGCTCTGCGTGTCAATTCAATTGTTGAAAGAACTTATATTCGAGTGGTGCTTGGTCAGTAAAAATTTAGTCAAAAAGTATAATAAAAGTATAAAAATTTAATATAAAAATAATACGTAATAAAATTTAATTAGAAGAAAATATAAAAAAATTGATAAAAATTAATAAATTTTAATTAATTTTTTCTAACCAAACACGCCCTTAATAATTGGGGTGCTAGAAAATATCGGGATCGTCGCTGCTGACGTGGACTCATGAAAGAAAATCAAAATCCAATTGGAGCCAAATGAGACTTTGGAACAAGCGCCGTTTGGCTGCAAGCTAAAAATTTCTGACTTTATGTAACTTTCAATTTTTCTTAAAACTTCCTCTAACTTTTCTTAACTAAAACTGGCTTGGTAAAATGATTAATATATGCACATATATAAATAATTACTTAGCTCAATGGTAAATTATACTAAATTTAGCTTCCGTTTAGCGAAAATAGTTGGTAGTTAGAGTTATCAATTACTAACTTTTTGACTTTTTTTTAAAACAATTAAGGTGCGTTTGGCACACCAAATTTTGGTAAAAATCTTTGAAAATTTCTAAAAACTTCTAAAATCTCTGAAAATCTCTACACATTTTTACACATTCTCGCCTTTTCAAAATTCAAAAAAAGTTTAATACCTTTAAAAAAAAAGCCGATAACTAGAATTCGGTTAATCAAATAGCAAAAATTTTTTCACCATTCTCACCATGAACTTTCAAACTACCAAATGACACCTATTTTAACTATTTTTTGTGGGGTCATAGGAACCGTTCCAACGGATTATAAAAACTGTTCCGACGAATTCGCGGATACAACTTTCGTCTAAACGGTTTCTACCATCCGTTTAGACGGAAACTGTTTCGACGGATTATAGTGCAATGAAGTCATGACTATCCAAAATTTTAAATTTGTCCAAACGAAAATTCAATCTGTCAGAATGGGAATCTCATTATTTATCTATAAAAAATACGGTTTGAAATGTGTGCACCAAACGTAAAAAGTTTCTCCAAACCACATTTTATCTCACTTTTTGTCACTCCAAACTCACTCTAAATTTATCCTCTCACATTTTAAATTTCTTTTAAACTTTGGAGGGTAAAAATATTAAATTAAAAAAAGTTAAAAAACTTAGCTTTTTTCTCTTCCTAAACATAAAAAAGAACTAATTTTTAGTAATTTTTTAATAAAAAAATAAAAAAAAATAAACCTTTTTACTTTCCAAATCAAGTCTTAAGGAAAGACTTGAGGATTGTTCCTCGGTAACAAATTAATTTTTTTTTTAATGAAATCTTTTTCCAACCAAACATTGGTCAATAAAAGATAAAAGTTACATTTCTCCGCCAAAAATGTTTTTGGTCACTAATGCTTTTGCTACCTACATTTACTGTCAATCAATGGTCAAATTTTATTACACTCTAAATTATCATAATTCTAATTACTCAAAAAATTTACGCCTTAACTCAAAATTAATAAGAGAAAACAACTAAAAATATTTAAATTAGGGTGTGTTTAGACTGATAAAAAATGAGATAAAGTGAGATAAATTGTAAATTCGTAATTCATACAGTAAAATAAAAAGTAAATAACTTTTAAAATTTTTTAAATTTTTTTTTTATTTTTACAACAAACTAAAGAAAGTCTATATCATAAAAACCAAGGTTATATATACATCTTATACATGTTTAGATTTTATTGATATATGACTATTTCCTTTTTTTTATTACTTGTCAATTCAACTGTAGAAAAAATTAGACTTGATTGAAAGCAAGCTCGAAAGTTACAATTATCGTAATCCTGATATTCATTGGCAAATGGATGAGTAATAACTAAGTGAAAGCAAGCTTGAAAGTTATGGATTGTGGGTTACATATATATATATATATATATATATGATATATGTTTAGAATTTTTATGGATTGTGGGTCTGTTGGTCAGTAGTTCAATAAATTCTGCTTCTTGAATTTTTGTTATTATTTGTCAATTCAACTGTGAAAAAAATTATATTTGGCTGAAAGTAAATTTAAAAAATATGGTCATCGTGGTTTTGATATACGTGAACTATAGTCGGATGAGTAATAATTAAAATTACAAAATGTTTGATTAATTAAAATCAATTAAAATTTATTAATTTTTTATTAAATTTTATTACATATCATTTCTTACGTTGCATATTTTATTTTTATTGTATTTTTTTTATCAAATTTTTACTAACAAACACTCCTTACATTTGATTCAAAGCAAAGTTTGAATAGATTGCCACTCGGAGTCTAGATCGTTGTATATGTTTGAACTGTAGACAGATGAGAGATGACTAATCATTCCATAAATATCAACTACGAATGCCGGGGGAAGACTACAATAAAGAGGAATTTACGGAGTCTTCTGGATGACGTGCCATGGAAGTTACGGAGTCTTCTGGATGACCTGCCATGGAAGTTGGGGTACATTTATGGGTGAGCGCGACCCCTTGGACCAAAATATCTGTTTTTCAAAGTAATACAAGTAGCGTTTGAAATGGTTAAAAATAAAAAAAAAAGATAAATTAAAATAAAATATGATTTTGAATTAATTTTGATATTTGTTATTTTCTTTTTAAATTGTGTAACAAAAAAATGAAGTAGCAAACCGTTAGGACAGTTTCTCAAATTCGTTCTAACAGATTTAAAAATTAACACTAAATATTCTGCATAATAGTTCTACTCTCTTTCTCGATAGCTGTAAACCGTTAGAACGATTTTTCAAATCCGTTCTAACGAATTCAAAAAATCTCTTTGGAGATCTACCGCGCCAAAATCGTAACAGATTCAAAAAAATTCGTATAAAATAGTGATAATGGTACTCGTTTAAAAACTTTCAACTCGAATTCTCAAATTCGTTCTAACAGATTTAAAAATTAACACTAAATATTCTGTATAATAGTTCTACTCTCTTTTTCGATAGCTGTAAACCGTTAGAACGATTTTTCAAGTCCGTTCTAACGAATTCAAAAAATCTCTTTGGAGATCTACCGCGCCAAAATCGTAACAGATTCAAAAAAATTCGTATAAAATAGTGATAATGGTACTCGTTTAAAAACTTTCAACTCGAAGAATATAATTGTCAAAAAAATTTATACATTCAATTAATCTTCTTCTAAATTTTTTGTTTTTTAGTGAAACATTAAAATTTTTTGAAATTAATAAAGATGAGAATATATAAATGTATAATAAAAAATTTTAATATTTTATATAGATTGTTATAGATTTATTTTATTTTATTATATTTCTTGGCGCTCCAAAGTTTGAAAAGATCGCCACTCGGAGTCCGGATCGATGTGCATAATCATTCCACAAATGTCAACTACGAATGCGGGGGGAAGACTACAATAAAGACGAATTTAAGGAGTCTTCCGGATGACCTGCCATAGAAGTTGGCGTACATTTACGGGTGAGTGTGAGCTAGCCAACGAGCACGGCTTGGGACCCTATCACTGGAACTCCGTGATTCGCGCCTAAAATAAAGCGATCACGATCAATACATGATCACCGTCAAATTAATTCAGATTTAATATTTTTTTTTGGTAAGTCAGATTTAATATTTTCCTTATCTAAGGGGGTGTTTGGAAGCAAAATAAAACTAAAAAAAACTCAAAAAATTTCAAAAGTTTTCAAATCTCTCCAATTAAAATTTACCACTTATTATTTTTACATCACATCAATATCAAAAGTTGAGTTTTTTTGAGTTTTTTTTAATTTCCAAACACCACCTAAGTAAGGAAATAGCCGTAAATTAGGAAAATTCTCAATCCCATTTGACATTTACCATCGTCAATGATAAAAAGTAGGGGTGGATTTAAAAATTTTGTTGAGTGGAGGTAAAATTTAAAAAAAATAAACATTAAAAATTTTTAAATAACAACTAAATTTTAGTTAGGATAATTTATATATTTATATATTAAAAGAATAAAAAAATTTATACAAAATATATATAAAATATACAAACTTTTAACAATCAGTGGGGGCAGCAGTTGCCCCCACTCCCCCACTCGTACCTTCATGGATTCGCCCCTGATAAAAAGAGAGTTAATTAATCCTAACAGGTACGTAATTATAAATCTACTATTAATTAAATTCTCATAATTCTCTCCCACTTAAATATCAAATAATTTTTAACAGACATCACACTGGTGTCAAGGAAACACTTATTAAATAAGAGTAAAAATGAGATAAGGTAATTTTGAAAAAAATGTTCAATCCATTTCTTTATTTGATTGTCACAACCCGTAATTCAAATAATTAATTCTTAGGATCCATTTGACGCGGTAAGAAAATAATAAAAAAAAGCAAAAAATGTGATTTTTTTGGTGTTTACCGTGCAGCTGCTAAACCACATTTTTCAGAGATGAATTGTGAAACTTTTTAATTTTTGTATCAATTTTTTAGAGAGAGGAACCATCCGAACAATTTTTTTGGTTCCATTAAAACGGTTTTACGTTAGAATTGATTAAAAGTGGTTAAAAAATTTTTGAGAATTGTAGAAAAGTTATTGAATTTTATAAAAAAATTTATTGGGATTTATAAAAATTTGTTAGGATATGTAGATATATATAAATTTATAAAAATTTTACAAAGTACGAGGAGTACAAAATGTGTTAAAAAATTTTATAAGTTTTCAAAGATCGTTAGAAATTTTCAATATTTTTTGTCATTTTTGTAAGTACCAAACAAGCCCTTAATTCATGTTTACACGAAGTTCCAATACAAGTTCTTACCCGATCAGCAGTTGCGACGAGGGAGCACCGTTGACTTGCAAATATTTCGGCAAAAAAAAAAAAAAATAATAAATAAATAAATAGACAAATTTGGTCGAATGCGACTTTTTAGAAATAAGGAATTCGAAACAGAGGTCGATCGGTTAGAGGAGAAGGGGAAAGGAAGGAAAGAGTACGAGAGCAGCAACAGCGCAAGTCAAGCACGGAGTTAAAGATTTTTTTTTATTACTCCAGACCATATAGAGATCATTTTTTTTTTTCGTTATAAATAATTATTAATTTAAATACATTAATTTATCAACTTAATTATAAAATATTCAATCTAAATATATAAATATTTTGAACACACAGATGTAAATTTGTTAACAAATATTTTATATATATAATACAATACATAAATATATAGTATATAAAAGATCTTTGTTCCTTTCTTTCCAGAAGAATCAAAACCCTATTAGTTATAGTCTTTTGCTTTCCTTCGAAAAAAAAAAATGCAGAGGAAAACCTAAAAATTCGGTGAGAAAGCGAGGGAGATGGAAAAGTAAAATTTAGAACTAAGAGTTAGGCATCGTTTGGAAAGTTTTACTCAAAAGTTAAAAGTTTTTACTCAAATAAAGGTATGTGCTCTTGGCCTTTGTCTTAATTTTTTATTTTTTTGGACTTTAGAACTGTTAATTTATTTTTTATTTGTAAAATATATTTCATGGGTTATAAATAATTAGACTAAAACTTAAAACTCTATTTGAACTACGAGTTAGGTATTATCCAAGTATAAACAATTAAACTAAAATATTATTACTAAAAAAATTTTTTGTTAAAATTTTATCTGCACTGCAGCTCTTATAGCCCCTTCATGCCTCCGCACATGACACAAGCGTAGATCGGCGATGAAAACGTGGTAGTTCACACGTGTTGAGACCAACGTCGGCCCACTCCGTGGTCACCATGTCCTTAAAAGCCATCACATCCCTTTGAGGTACTTACTTTCCCTCTCCGTATCTATTTATCTCTACTCTCTCTCTCTATGTTTGGACATATTTACATGTATATATATATATATATATATATATACTAGCAATTACTTGTATCTGAAGGTACAGAAATATAATTTAGTGTACAAGTAACACAATTTTAAATTTATAAAATAAACTTACATAAAAAGGTATAAAAATCAAAAACATTAATCAAAAGAGATTAAGATATAAAATTTTATTATTTATTACAAATATTATATATTTTTTTAAAATATCAATTTAAATTCTTTTATATAAAAAGTATTCAAAAAAAAATATGAGAAGAGTAAGAGAAAAAAAAAATAATCTTGACCATTTAGTAAATTTAACAGTTGAAAATATCCTAAATTCAAAATTTTAAACTTTCTTATTATATAAATGACATTTTTTATATAAAAATTATTAAAAAATTATGGAAGAGTGAGAGGAAAAAAATAATCCTGACCATTTAACAAATTCAACAGTTAAAAATATCTTAAATTCAAAATTTTAAACTTCCTAATTATATAAATAACACATAGTATAAAAGTGTATATATGTATAATTTTACAAAATATAATATATATTTATTTGAATTTCAAATTTCAAATTCAAATGATGTATTGTATTTTATTATATAGATATATATAATAGGAGATGACGTGGCAAAGTTTAGTGATAACTGGGACAAATATCAAATTAAAGAATGTGTTTTATTATATAGACATAATAAGTGATGACATGATGAAGTTTAGTTATGATTGGGACAAATGTCAAATTAAAGGATGTGTTTTATTATATAGATATAAATATATATATATATATATATATAATAAGAGATGATGTGGCAAAGTTTTAGTAATAACTAGAACAAATGTCAAATTAAAAAATGTGTTTTATTATATAGATATAATAAATGATGATGTGACGAAGTTTAGTGATAACTAAGATAAATGTCAAATCAAATGATGTGTGTTATCATATAGATGGGATATTTAATTGACAAAAGTTTAAGTAAAAAATACAATAAAAATATAAAGATTTAATGCAAAAGTGATATGTGATAAATTTTGATTGTAAGAAAATATAAAAAATTAGTAAAAATTGATAAATTTTTGTTAATTTTAACCAATCAAACACCCTCATAATTACTTTTGGGGCTAATTATGTTTAATATAATTTAAGGTATCGTTGGGGCATCAAGCGAGAATACTTACTTTTATTTTATTTATTTATTTTTTTGTTAAATTATAAAAATTACTATGTATGACATCTTTCAAAAGGTAAATATGTCAAATAAAAAAAACTAACTCACGCTAAACCCCCAAAAAAAATTAACTTCTTTTAACTTCTTGTTTGAAATAAGTTTAACTTATTTTTTCTTCCGAAACTATATCTAATGTATGCAATTAAACAGCTTATCATATATTGAAGTCTTGACTAGAAGTGCAACTCAAACAAGTCAAATGATTAACGTAATCTTCATTTGATTTATTTTTTTTGAATTAAGAGGGCGATTGGAGTTACAAAAATTAAAATAAAATATGGTTTGAATTATATTTTGATATTTGAAGTGTAAATCACAAACTACCAAAAAAAATAGAGAAGAATACTTCTGTTTGAACGGATTTCAGTAGAAGTTTTTTGACTTTTGTGTCGCAACTTTTTGAAATTTGTAGAAATATTATTGGAATTTGTAAAAATTTATTGAGATTTGTAGATATATATAAATTTATAAAAATTCATAGAGATTTACGTAGTTTGAGGTGAGAAAAATTTTGTAGAAAATTATAAAATTTTTTAGAGTTTTACAAAGGCTTTTTTGGCATTTTTGGGTGCTCCAAACGGGCCCTAAAAGGTCTGTTACGATTTTAAAAATTAAAAAAAAAAGTCAAAAGATTTAATTCAGCTTGCAATTTGAAAAATCGATTAACCAAATTAAATTGACACTATTAAATATAATAAATTTTGAATATATAAATTAAAAAATAAAAAATTCCATTACTTATTCCTCTAAACAATATTGTATTACCATCATCCATGACTCATTCCTTTAAACTGTATTGAATGAGAGCCAACAATTGTTACTAGAGTCTTATTAAAGCATGTATCTGTATAAATTTTAATTTCATTCCAAGTACGAAATTATTGTTTATAATTTCGGTTAAGCCCTATAAAAGTCAATTAAAAAAGAACAGAATTGAAATTAGTAGTTTGATTTCCTTGGTTGAACAATTTGATTGTAGTTTAAAAAATTTTCAAACCAATAACTTGCAGTTTGATTTAGATTGATTTGGATTTTAACGCAAAACTACACTCCTAGTCTTGTCATGCATGGAATGAGCATTTTCAGTTTTGGAGAGTGTACCAAATGAGACCTGAATGCTCGGATCACTCCTGTCTTAAAATATTGGAAACTTTTGCTAGAGCTCTAAGCGATTAAACATGATCCAGTTCTATGGAGATTTAATAACATTTGAAGAACATGCTTGTTGATTGGCTTTAGATGAAACTTACCGAGAGCTAAATTTTGAAACATCTAAAAGCCCATACTTACTGTAAATAAACCTAAAAACAGATTGAGACATACATTGAAAATAACCCAAGACTACAAAAATAACATGGAAACAAGACATGTAGTGTAAACATGTGTGTAGCAGGACTACTTCTTTAATCTAAAACTGGACAACTTAGGGCGGCGGCGATACAAGCCTGTGGTGAAACAAGCTTCAATGAGGTCAAACCACACCCTCCGCCAATATAGATTTATGTTCAAAATTAGAACAAAACTTAACAACACAATTGTGTAAGTCACAAAAAAACTCACATAGAAGTCATCCATGCTCATAAAACCTTCATCTTCTCCCTCACCCTCTAACGAACCTGCTGGCGTTGATGAGTTTTCTTCAGTTCCAACACAATCATTAGGTAAAGGAGGTCCGCAAAGATATGGATTCCCTTCGTAACTGCTTTCTTCAAATGTGGCAAACTGAGATTTCCTCTCTGGCGTTGCACCTAACAAGTTGTTGTGTGCCACACTAAAGACTGCCAAAGAGTACAATACAGTGAGCTGAGCGGGGATTCTCCCATTCAAATTGTTGTAGGAAAGATCCAAACTCTCCAACTGCCTTAAGTTTGAGAATGTCGCTAGGATTGATCCGGTTATGCTATTGTGGGACAAGTTTAGGGCATGGATGTTGCTTAAATTCCCAATTTTAGGTGGGATTACCCCTACTAATTGGTTGCAAGAGAGATCAATTCCTGACATGAAATCGAGGATGTCACCCTTGTAAGAGTAGGATCTCTTTTTTGTTGTGAACTCTTATCTCTTCTTGCTAGGGATGAGACCGGGGCAGATCGGAGGCGGATATGGTAAACTCTAAATCCAAACTCCAAATTCTCCGTTTACCTCCAAATTTGTCCCGAACTCCAAACAGATATTTTTTTGGACCTTCATCCTCGCTCCAAACGGAGAACGGATATATCCACGGATATCCAAAACTCCAAACCATTTGTTCACATCCAAATCTGCCCAAATCTGCCCTTAAGTTGTATGTAACCTATTACTACCAAATAAGTTGCATTCTCTATAGATTTTTAAAAAAATAATTTCCATTATAAAAAAATATTGAATGTTTCGTGAAACATTTTAGCTAAGCTATTTCAAAAATCTATTTCTAGCGAACTCTTTTGAATATCAATATTGAAAAGTTTAGAAATATATTTTAGCTGAAAATGTTGAAAATTCAGAAGAAATAATAAACTATTCAAAGTTCAAGAAAATAGTTACTTAATGAAACGGTAATCTTTTGTACTAAAAAGAGGAAAAAAATAAAATAAAATAGCAAATAAAATATTTTAATTATTTTTTTAAAATTTGTACCTAGATATTTTTTGAAATTGTATAAATTAATATAAATTTATAAAAATTATAGTTTCATAATTCTTGCAGTGAGTAAAAATTTTAATTTTGTATGAATTTATATAATTTTGTAGAGTCCCAAATGTTATACCTTATAAAATTTTAAATTTACCTCTTTAAACTTTCTTAATTTTTGCGTATAAAAGAAATAAATTGAACTTTTAAACTTCAATTTGCACAAAAGTAAAAAAAAAAAAATTTAATTTATAATTTATTTTCCAAACACACCCTAATTAATACAAAATAATGATAATTTTTGTTTTAAATTTATTTATTAATATTCATTTTAATTATAATAATAGTGAAGTTCAATAAGTTTATAGTATTATGAATGTGAATATTATTTGTCATGGTATAATGACAATATTGTCATCATAGTTCCAAATGATTCGGGGTTGTTCAGATATTTTTTGAGACAGATCGGGGTAGATTGGAGCAGATTCGGATTGGATATCAGATTTGGGGCAGATCGGGGTGAAGGCAATCTCATCTCCATATCCGATCCAATATCCAATTTTTTTTTTAAAATCAAATCCAAATCCGATCCAATCTCCAAAAGAAAATTCAACTTTCACATCTATTCGGATCGGATAACAGATCGGATTCGGACGGGTCGGCCGAGATGCTCATCCCTACTTCTTGCACATTGACTATTTGATAATCACTACTTCGATCAGAAAATATTTTTTTCTTTAGCATTTGTGAAAACTTTCTTGGACTTACAAACTTTTGTATTGCATTTGTGATAGTCTCCCAACTTATAGAGTCAATCCCTATATAAGATTTGTCAATGTCATCGTCAAAAGTAAGACTACTCAAGCAATGAGGGATTGGACCAGAAAGAGAATTTTGAGAAAGGTTGATTATTGACAATTGGCTTAACTTACAAAGTTGAATGGGAATTTCACCTTCAAAATGGTTAGCTTTTAATAGAAGAACGCTTAGTTTAGGAAGGTTGCCCATCCAGGTTGAAATCTTCCCTGAAAAATTGTTCTCTCTTAGATCTAGTGTCACTAGAGAAGAACTATTGCAAAATGCATGCGTTAGCGGATCTTGTAGTCTATTATTATCAAGATGAACATGTCTTAGCTTTGGTGGATTGAAGCAAGATGGTATAGAGCCCCACAAATCGTTCCCTGAAAGATCTAAGAATTCGAGCTCATCGAGTTTGCAAAATTCTATCGGAATGGAACCTTGAAAATGGTTTTGGGCCATGACAATCACCGCTATAGTTCTTGTTATTATCCTTTCCCATCTTGGAAGATTGCCTGAAAAATGGTTGTTGCTAAAATCCAATGCTGACAAATTCACAGTGAACAGGCTACTAGGTATCTCCCCAGTGAAATTGTTCCCATTTATGAACAAATATCTCAACCTAGTCAGACCAGAAATTTCTGTAGGTATTTGTCCATGGAAATAGTTGTTTGATAGACTAAGGAACCTCAACAATGGGCAACCAGAAACCAATTGCTCTAGTGTATTTCCTGACAAAGCATTGTTGGACAAGTCTAAAGAATCCAAGAGCTTAAGACCATTGAAACAAGTAGTTACTGTTAAAATGCAACTCCAGCTCATGGAATGGAAGTTCAGCTGTCAAGTTCATGAAGATTTATTTTGTCCAGGTGTCCAGTTTGTGGAAGACCATCTCGTTTGAATAAGTCTTTAGTTAGTTATGATTTTTTAGTTTGAATTGTTTTTTGCAATCCTGTTTTGTCCTATTCTTTAGTGGATAGTGGGTCTTATCAGTAGCAAATTAGTTCCTACAATTTTGGGTATGTAAGTCTATTTAAAGACATTTTGTTTTGTTGGAAATTAATTAATAAAGAGAACATCCATTTTTTTTCTCTTCATATCAGATTACTTTTCTTTCTATCAGTTGTGGCACATTGTGTTCTACATTGTGGTATCAGAGCAGAACATTGGGGGATTTTTATCTTGGCGAAATGAATGATCTTCGAGTAGTGGGTGGAGTCAAAAAGCTCAACAATCAAAATTACAATACTTGGTCCACATGTATCACGTCATACATGCAGGGACAAGATTTGTGGGAAGTTGTTAATGGTAGTGAGGTTGTGCAACCAGATATGATACAAATGGAATGCTGCGGAAATGGAAGATTAAAGCAGGCAAAACATTGTTCATTTTGAAGACAACGGTTGAAGAAAAAGTGCTAGAGCACATTCGAGATGCCAAGACTCCCAAAGAAGCCTGGGATACATTAGCCAAGTTGTTTACGAAAAAGAATGATACGAGACTCCAATTGCTGGAGAGCAAGTTATTGTCGGTAGCCCAACGCGACATGACTATCGCTCAATATTTTCACAATGTGAAGACATTGTGCCGGGAAATTTCTGAGATGGACCCACAAGCTCCAATTGGGGAAACCAGAATGAAAAGGATAATCATTCATGGTTTGAGACCTAAATATAGAGGCTTTGTTGCTGCAATACAGGGATGGCAAAATCAGCCATCACTTGTTGAGTTTGAGAATTTGCTTGCTGCTCAAGAAGTTCTGGCCAAGCAAATGGGAGGAATCTCATTGAAAAGTGAAGAGGACGCACTTTATGCTCACAAAAGCAAGTGGAATTCCAAGTAGCACAATAATGGTGGGTCGAAAAGAAATGAAGATAAGGCAAAATATCAACAATATGAAGGGAGCAATCGTATAGGAGAAGCAGCAAAGAACCATGGCAACAACAAAAAGTTTGAAGGGAAGTGTCACAACTGTAGAAGAAAAGATCATAAGGCAAAGTCTTGCTGGTCAAAGAAAAAGTCCATAGAAAGTAATGTGGTTACTTCCAAACCTGAAGAAGAATGGGATGCAGAAGCACTCTTTGTTACAGAAGAAGAGGAGTTAGCTCTCATTGCAAAAACATCCAAGAAAATTGATTACGAGAATGACTGGATTGTCGATTCTGGCTACTCAAATCATATGACAGGTGAGAAGGATAAGTTGCAAAACTTGTCGAAATACAAAGGAAGCCGTGTTGTGGTGACAGCGAATAACTCAAAGCTACCAATTGCTCACACTGGTGATGCAATAGTCTCTCCTCAATGTGATAGTGAAGTATCTCTCCAAAATGTCTATCATGTTCCAGGTATGACTAAAAATCTACATTTAGTAGCACAACTAACATCTTTTGTCTTGTTTGGCCTATAAGATGTGAAAGTGTATCGAGATCTCAAAATTTCAAAAAAACCAATGATGGAGGGACAAAGATTAGAGTCAATTTATGTGATGACAGCAGAGACTACGTATATGGACAAAACCAGGAAGAGTGAAACAGCATATTTATATCACATGAGATTGAATCACGTTAGCTACTCCAAGCTAGATGTGATGATGAAGAAGTCGATGTTGAAAGGGCTTCCTCAACTTGAAGTGAGAACTGACACAATTTGTGCAGGTTGTCAATATGGAAAAGCTCATCAGCTACCATTCAAAAAGTCAAAGTTTCAAGCAAAAGAACCATTAGAGTTGATACACTTTGATGTGTTTGGACCTGTCAAACAACCATCAGTTTGTGGAATGAAGTATATGGTGACTTTTATAGACGACTTCTCGAGGTATGTATGGCTTTATTTTGTAAAGGCAAAAATCTGACATCTTTGCAAAGTTTAAGGAATTCAAAGAAAAAATTGAAGCAGAAGTTGGTAAGAGAATTTGTTGCTTGCGTACTGACAATGGTGGAGAATACAATTCAGAAGAATTTAGTCAATACCTTCGAGAAAGTCGAATACATCACCAGTTCACATGTGCCAACACACCACAACAAAACGGCGTCGCAGAACGAAAGAATAGACATTTAACAGAAGTTTTTCGAAGTATGCTTCATGCAAAGAATGTACCTGAAAGATTTTGGGCAAAAGCAATGAATACTGCAGCCTTTGTGATCAATCGGCTTCCTCAACAAAGGTTATGTTTTCTTTACCTTTTGAGAAATTATGGAGTGTGAAACCTACTGTTGGTTATTTTCGAGTTTTTGGTTGCGTATGCTATGTATTCATACCTGACCAATTACGTAGCAAAATGGACAAAAAGGCTGTTAGATGTATTTTTGTAGGAAATGACAGTCAAAGAAAAGGATGGAAATGCTGTGATCCTACAATCGGTAAATGCTACACGTCCCGGAATTTGGTGTTTGATGAAGCCTCTTCATGGTGGTCCTCAAGTAAAGAAGTGTTGCCAAATGTTTTCAAAGATGTGGTTCAATCTTCTCAAACTCAATTGAGAATTAATGATACTAAAGATGTAGATGGTGATGTTAAAGGAGGTGTATCTCAAAATCCATGGCAAACAGGTGTGCACCATCAACCAAGTGAAGAAAGTGGCGCAGTTCCACTTAGGCGATCAACTAGAGTCAGAAAGCCGAATCCCAAATATGCTAATGCTGCAATTGTAGAAGAAATTGATGCCAAAGAACCAGAGACATTTGAGGAAGCATCTCAGAATCCAAAGTGGATTGAAGCTATGGAAGAGGAGGTTGTTGCATTACGACAAAATCAAACTTGGGAGCTTGTGCCCAAGCTAAAAGATGTACAGCCTATTTCGTGCAAATGGGTGTTTAAGATAAAATGCCACATGGATGGATCGATTGAAAGATACAAAGCTCGCCTGGTAGCTCGAGGGTTCACTCAACAATATGGATTGGATTACGATAAAACATTCAGTCCAGTTGCAAAGCTTACAACTGTTCGAGTCTTACTTGCACTTGCTGCCAGCAAGGATTGGAGTTTATGGCAGATGGATGTCAAGAATGCGTTTTTGCATGGAGAATTGGATCGAGAAATTTACATGAACCAGCCAATGGGTTTTCAAAGTCAAGACCATCCTGAGTATGTGTGCAAACTTTGAAAGGCTCTATACAGATTAAAGCAGGCGCCGAGAGCTTGGTATGGTAAGACTGCTGAATTTCTTACTTTTAGTGGTTATGTGATGACGCCTACTGATTCTAGTTTGTTTGTCAAATCTAATGGAGGAAAATTAGCTATTGTGCTAGTATATGTGGATGATTTAATTGTAACAGGAGATTGGGAGGAAGAAATTCTGTGTACAAAGAAGAATTTATCTGTTCGCTTTCAAATGAAAGAACTTAGACACCTTAGGCATTTTCTTGGTTTGGAGATTGATCATATTGAAGAAGGAATTTTTCTTCATCAGCAAAAGTATTCTAGAGATTTGTTGAATAAATTTGGAATGATAGAGTGCAAGCCAATCTTTAATCCGATAGAGCAAAATTCCAAACTATGTGCTTATGAAGGAAGAGAATTAGAAGATGCAACGATGTATCGACAATTGGTGGGTAGTTTGATCTATCTGACTTTAACTAGGCCTGATATTTCTTATTCAGTTGGTGTAGTGAGTCGATACATGCAAAATCCAAAGAAGCCTCATTTAGAAGCAGTGCGGCGAATTCTGAGATATGTGAAAAACACACTTGACTATGGTGTTTTGTATAAAAAAGGTGGAGATTGCAAGCTTGTTGGTTTTTGTGATGCTGATTACGGGGGTGACCATGATACTTTACATTCAACTACTGGGTATGTCTTTATGTTAGGGTCTGGAGCAATCTCTTGGTGTAGCAAATGACAACAAACTGTGTCTCTATCAACAGCTGAAGTAGAATACAGAGCAGCAGCAATGGCAGCTCAAGAAAGCACTTGGCTTATGCAATTACTGCAAGATTTATGTCAACCAATTGATTATGCAGTTACTTTGTATTGTGACAATCGATCAGCAATATGCATGGCAAAGAATCCTATTTTCCATGCAAAAACTAAGCATGTGGCAGTTCGTTATCACTTTATCAGAGAAAAGGTTTTGCAAGATGAAATTGAGTTAAAGCAAATTAAGACAGAAGACCAAGTTGCTGATCTATTTACGAAAGGTTAGATGGCAATAAGTTTGCAAATTTTCGTTGTCAGCTTAGCGTGATGAGAAAAGCAGAAGCTGGTGTTGAGGGGAAGTGTTAAAATGCAACTCCAGCTCATGGAATGGAAGTCCAGCTGTCAAGTTCATGAAGATTTATTTTGTCCAGGTGTCCAGTTTGTGGAAGACCATCTCATTTGAATAAGTCTTTAGTTAGTTACGATTTTTTAGTTTGAATTGTTCTTTGTAATCTTGTTTTGTCCTATTCTTTAGTGGATAATGGGTCTTATTAGTAGCAAATTAGTTCCTACAATTTTGGGTATGTAAGTCTATTTAAAGACACTTTGTTTTGCTGGAAATTAATTAATAAAGAGAACATCAGTTTTTTTTTTTTTCCTCTTCATATCAGATTACTTTTCTTTCTATCAGTTGTGGCACATTGTGTTCTACGGTTACATTACCAGAAAACAAATTTCTGGACATGATTAATACCTGTAGATTTGGAAAGGCTGAACTCATATTTCCTAGAACCTGACCATGTATGCGATTCTTAGAGATATCTATAGTCGAAATATTTGGATTAGGATATGATGGTAAGTTGAAAGGGCTCGTGAAAGTGTTATTTTTCAAGTACAGTTCTCCCAGTCGTGTGAAATTATTCCTTAACAATTAATACGGGAATGTTCCACTGACATTGTTATGGGATAGATCAAGAAACCTCATGTCATGTTGGTAATAAAGGAACCCGGGGAGATTGTTTGACCTACAATTTGCCAAAACACAAATCTTTAGTTGAAACAGTGGAGCCCAATTCAGAAACTCATTATGGTCCAAAATGCATTTGTTCTTATCAGCTACAAGGACCCCAAGATTTGAATGGTTAGCAAATGCCCTAAATGAAATTGGGACTGTCAAATGGTTGTTGGAGAGTGAGAGATATTCAAGTGATGTGAGAATCGTAAGGGCAGAAAATGCAATATTCCCAGTGAAATGATTGTAGGAGAGATCAAGCACATTAAGAGATGTCATGTTTCCCAAACATGAAGGAATTGTCCCCTCAAATTCAATAAAACTGACATTAAGCACTTTGAGGTTCTTGAGTTCATACAAACTTGTAAAATGAATCAATTTTGTGATGCTCATTTTAATTTTAAATTAAAGCAAAATAAAGCATAGAAGTCATGTAGAAGGAACTATGGACGAGAAGGAGAAATTAGAAACAATGCATGAGAAATTTAAAAATGAATAAAATTTAAAAAAGAACAAATTAATTATATTTTTACCTTAAATGAGTAAAGAGTCGTTGAGCCCCCACCTTAACAGAGACACAGCTTGAAAAAAGTTATTATTCTTAAACTCTTTACGAAATTGTTGTCAATTTTGTTAGCAATTGTAACATTAGGAAAGTACTTTTGTGCCATAATAAATATAGTTATGTATTTTCAAAAAATATCATTATTTAATATTTGATACCAACACATCCACGAAGGAGCATAAAGCATTTCCATCCTTTCTTCCAGCCAACTCTCACATGCTTGAGGAGATTAAATTGGTATTCTGAGAAGGTTGCAGATTTCAGTTTTGTTCCTTCATTCTTGGCAATTTCTTTCTTCGTTGATCGAACTTATGAGTTTGGATTTTGTACAGTTTAATATTCTCCCTTTGTTGATCGAATTTAAACATTCAAGTGTGAATTTATGTCTGGTTTGTTGCAATTTCAGCACAGTCTTGGCATTATAAATGTAGAAACGTAAAATTATAACAGTCACATTAATTTTCTTTTTATGTGAGACATACATTATTTACTACTCAAAAATCTCAGCAGTAACCATTTACAATTTAGCCTATATTGTACAATTATAGTGTTTCATAGTACACTTCCATATTATTTATGATTTTAACATATGACCAATTCTGATCCTAAAAGTTATTTAAAATGGTTTATTATCGTTAAAAATTAAAATGTGTTAATAATTTAAATCTATTTTAGTGCAATTCTATGAAAAGAATTGTAAAGTTGCTATTATAAGAACTTTTCTTCAATAGAAAGAAATAAGTTATGCTATATAAGATGGGACAAAATAAGATCACATAGAATACTAACAACTCCTCTTGTATGTTAACCAAAACTTACCTTAGGACACAAAAGCACACAAAGATATATATATATAAAAGAAAATGTTGAAGTAATTATCACTCCAATCAAGGACCTCTGGATTGCTTAATCTTATTAGTCCTCTTAACATTTATTGGATTGAGTAATTTCATCTTTTAGCCAATATTTCCCTACATTAAGTACCCTGTTTTTACAACAATTATATATATATATATATATGCCTAACAACGAAAATTGAGGAAACTAAAGAAGTTGGGAGCAAGGGAATCTTAATTTCTTTTTAATATAAAATTTAGTCTAAAAGCTGAGTCTCGAAAGTCCTTAAAGGATGAAAAACATGCTGTTGTTCAACTAGTTATCAGATAATTTGAGGACCACTACATTTCTCAGTGGTAATGCTTCTTCCAAACCTGCATTGATTTTTAACAATTCATCTCAACTAGTCTAGACTATTGAGCAACTCCAACAAAATAGAACCAAAAAAGAAAATGTGGAAAAAAAAAATGAAGCTTTGGATGAATCACGTATCTTGGATGAACTTGAAGTTTTGGATGTAATTATCACTTAAATCAAACTCCTTCAAACTGACAAAGTCTTCTAACTCTGCAAATCCCAAAGAAAAAAATTAATCAAGGAAATTGAAAAGCATAAAAAAGCTTACCACCATTTGAACCTTTAGTTACTATTAGTCAAAGATGTAGTTTTTTTCCCTTTTTTCTTTTTTCCTTTTTTCTTCACGTGGACAAAATATTTCACACATTAAATCTTACTTAGAAATGATCGGATGCTGGTATTCAATTGATTACTCTCCAAGTAAAGAACCTCCAGATTGCTCAATCCTTCTAGTATTCCAAAACCTGAATATAATTAAATAAATGATTAATATTTCTATGTTTGTGACATAATCACATAACATATATATCAAACTTCTTTAAGTTGGAAATAAAGTTATTAACTTTTCCTTATTAACATTTATTTAAGTTACAACATAAGAGAAAGTTCAGTCACTATTCATCTCGTGAGTACCATTGTGGATCCACTAGAATGTTGTGATTAGACAATTGCAAGTGTTCTTAGCAATACCCTATAACAAAATAAGGCAAGAAAGAAGTATTCTTATGTGGGGAGATAGACACAGTAAACATGCGGACTTACTGTTAAAATGAGCTTCTCCTTTCAAGTCACTCCATCGTAGATCAAGAAATTTTAAGGATGTAAACGCACTAAGGGATGACAGCACACTAATATTAAAGTTGTTACCACTCAAATCAAGTACTTTAAGGTTCCTTAATCTCGAAAGTCTTTCAAAACCTGTAGAAGAATTCAATAGTTTTGCATCAATCACATGAGGAAAAAAAATTTGAAAAAGCTACTAAATAGATCTTGGAGCAAATTTCACATTGCTTTGAGTTTCACCCGAAATCTCATTTTAGAATTTGAGGTTTTTTTTTTTTTTAACAATTAAGAGTGTGTAATTTAAAATTAATTGCTATGTCACCCACTAGTGAGCATTTTGCTCTTGAAAATTGAACAATTAATGGTAATAGTTCAAGGATAAGTCACTAATTAAAAGTTTGGACTAACGGTGACAATTTGGGATCACATGTCTAAACGTGATATACTATGAGGTCTCTTTCAGCTAACCATCATATGAAAATGCCTAAACTTTTGAAAAATAGTTCCCTTTAGATAGACTAACATCTAAAAGAAAAGAAAAAAAAATTACGTACTTTCGAATCAGTTGTCGAATAACATCCTTATAATTACTGCACACAATACCCCCTTTGGGCAGGTATTTGCATGTAATAACACAATGGACATAGTCATGTACCGTATACAAGAAAATTGGATCTCAATGGATGTACTCCTTTGGACAATAACACTCATTTCAACCCAAAACCTTGTAATGACATTATTTTACATAAATTGCCCTATGTCACACTTAACATACTAATATGCTAGTAATCACATCTTTATGAGCACCTAACAAAATGCATTCTGTGATCTCAAATATATTGTCAAATCATAC
Organism: Vitellaria paradoxa; assembly: GCA_019916065.1. Lineage (NCBI taxonomy): Eukaryota > Viridiplantae > Streptophyta > Magnoliopsida > Ericales > Sapotaceae > Vitellaria > Vitellaria paradoxa. The sequence continues at coordinate 49,885,994 of CM034235.1, read as the reverse complement.
CCAAAAAAAATATTATAGTGTCCAACATAAAATAATAATCTTAAGCTCCTAAAATAATCAGTAGATGAGAGTATAAATTTTTTTTTTTTTAAGGAGTGTAATTGGGAAGAACATACATCATCAACAGATTCAAAGGCTCAAAAATTAATTACCAGTAAAATTTTACCCAAAAAGGATGCAAAGTTTTCATAAAATTAAGCACAAAATAGGCTTAAATAAATACCAGACAATGTCCAAAAATTATATATAATATTTTGAAGTCTGTAAATATATTAAAATAAATAAATAAAACTTTTCGAAATACAAAAATTTCTCTCACAGACCCTCACACGCCTTTAGAAAATCAAACTTGAATCATGGTGCTAGTATTTATTTATTATTCATTATTTTAATCTTTTGCTAGGTTCTACCAAACTTGTAGGAATCCCCTGCATTCAAACTATATAAAATATATATATATATATGTCCAGACAGTTATATATATACCCACTGCAACAAAATATATTTGTATATATATAGCCACTGTTTGTGGTAAAATAGAATCAAGACATCAAAAAAAAAAAGGTGGAGCGGATTCCCCCTCCCTTTTTTTTTTTTTTAATTTTTAATGAGGTTTCCTATTCAGGTTAGCTTTGCCGTCCAAGCAAAATTTAGGAAACAAAATCCTAGAAGTTCATGGATTTAGCAATGTGTAGATTAACAAATCACACAATTCAAGATATTATTTGGATTAAACTACAAATTACTTTCAGTCTGTAAAAATAAAACTACGAGGAAAATATATATATATAGATATATATATAAATTTCATTAATTTTTTTTAGGGACAATGCGTGAGAGAGTACTGTGTTTTAGAATGTTTACAAAATTTAAAAATTAGTTGCTCATACAAATTAAAAAAAAATTCTATACAGTTTTTTAAGAATTTGTAAAATATATATATATATATATTTAATGAAAATAAAAGTCCTCGGTCTTTAGGGGACTTAGAAACGATTTTGCTAGGCTTTTATATATATATATATATAGGTCCGTGCCAAGTATTCTATGAGCAAAGTCAGTTTTGGCGCACACAATGACTAATATATAATAGGATGGAATTGGGCGCTGTGTTGTCAACTTACATAAAGTGAGCTGAAGTTGGCAGCACGTATATATATATATATATATATATGTATATTTATTTTATTAATGAAAATAAAACCCCCGGTTTCAATTCAATTTGGAAAGTGACGTAAGGTTCCTTTTGCCTCACGGATTCCAAACCCAAACAGGATTTGTCGGATTGCTATCCATCCGCGGTTAAGCCAGCTGATAGCCTTTTTTTTTTTTTTTTAATTGTTGTTGAAAAAAAGACACAAACAATGTTTACAAAGCCAAACATTTCCTACAACCACAATAGGTACCAAAAGCCAGCACATTGAACAATGAAAAACTACTTAAAGAACTGGGCCTTGGGTAACAATTAACGAGGGAGAAACAGAATAATCCAAACTGATTATTCAACTCCAGATAAGAAAATTTTGAGAAAGCAGAGGAATCCATAGTAGATTCGTGTCTTTGGGAGGTACCCAGATTGTGTTCTGGACAGCAAAGGGTTTGTGACTTTTTGCGAGCAGTCGTAAAGAAAAAACACATAACAATCAATAATGATTCAAAGTGGAAAGGACTAAAGATTCATTAAAAAAAAAAATTAACTACATGAAATCATAAAATGAGTTCCTAATCTATATACAGTAGGCTCTGATACTACATGTAAGATTTGAAATAAATATATATATGAATTTAGGAACATCAAAATTATATATTCACTAATGCGGAAGCGTACCTGTTTGTTCTATAATTCTTGAATGCGAACGGAAAAGATTTTCAAGTTCAATAAAAAACTTTAGCGACTATGAATCTTTCTCTCTATACCCTAGGTCTGTATGACAGATTTTCTATGGGGCGTATTCTGTCTATCTAGAGTAGAGAGGGGACCTAATCACATATTTATAAAGTAAACCCTATTCTCACTGGACCCTCCTATAAAAAGCCTACAATGGGCTCTTTAGGCTTACACTAACCGTCTAACCTCATTTCCCTATTAGGTGCATATTGGCCCAAAAATATAAATCAGAACAAAATAGGCCTTATCATGTATGTTCTCATTTTTAACTTGGTTCCAACCTATTTTTGATAAAAATAAAAATTAATTAATATATACTAAATATACAGAAAATTCCAACATGTAAATCACAAACCACCAAAAAATAGAAAAGAATAGTTTCGTTCGAACAAATTTTAGTGGAAACCTTTTGACTTTTGTGTCATAACTTTTTTAAATTGTTGAAATATTATTGGAATTTGTTAAAATTTTGTTGAAATCTGTAGATATATATATATTTTTATAGAGATTTATGTAGTTTGAGATTAGAAAAGTTTTGCAAAAAATTATAGAATTTTTTAAAGTTTTCCAAAGATTTTTGACTTTTTTTTAGTGCTTCAAACAGACCCCAAAAGGTGTATTATGGTTTTAAAAATTAAAAAAAAATCAAAAGATTTAGTTCAAAAAATCGATTAACCAAATTAAATTGACACTATTAAATGAAATAAATTTTAAACATATAGATTAGAAAATAAAAAATTCCATTACTTATTCCTCTAAACAATATTGTATGAGAGCTTTACCATCATCCATGACTCATTCTCCTAAACGATATTGAATGAGAGCCAACAATTGTTAGTGAGCCTTATTAAAGGATATATCTGTATAAATTTTATTACAAGTACAAAGTTATTGTTAATAATTTTGGTTAAGCCCCATAAAATTGTCAATTAAAAAAGAACAGAATTAAAATTAGTAGTTTAATTTCCTTAGTTGAACAATTTGATCGTAGTTTAAAAAATTTTCAAACCAATACCTCGCAGTTCGATTTAGATTGATTTGGATTTTAGCCGCAAAACTACACTCCTAGTCATGTCATGCATGGAATGTGCATTTTCTGTTTTAGAGAGTGTACCAAACTAGGCCTGAATGCCCAGAACACCTCTGCCTTAAAATATTGGAAACTTTTGCTATAGCTGTAAGCAATTAAACATGTTCCAACTCTATAGAGATTTAAATGACATTTGAAGAACATGATTGTTGATTGGTTTTTGAAAATTTTCTAATACAGCCACAAAGAGCATGGAGGAAACTTACCAAGAGCTAAATTTTAAAACACCCAAAGCCCGTAGTAATTGCAAAGAAACCTAAAAACAGATTGAAACAAACATTGAAAACATCCCCAGAAATTTTCAGGTGAATTGCTTTGTACAATTTAAAAAGGAAAAATGGCATGCATTGTAAACATGTGTGTTTTATCAATTTAGAAGATCTGAGTTGTCAATTTGGAAGATCGTCAATTTGGAAGATCTGAGTTACTTTTTTAGCGACTTATTAGCAAGTGAGTCATACTTGGGTTAACGACATATACCGAAGTTAGGGGTTGCTCGTATGTGAGTGTGTAAGAGAGAGAGAGAGAGACAGAGAGAGAGAAAGAGAGAGGTGGTGGTGCTGGACAACCATTGCATGACAAATACCAGGACGAGTGAGAGAAGAGAACTGTGAGAGAAGTTAGGGTTCTAAATGGAACGAAGAGAGAAAAAATGAGGGAATTATATTTCCTCTAATGTTTGAGCGTCACTGATAACTTGTTATCCGAGTCAGGGATTGTTCAAATTAGCATCCGTCAAAATTTAGAAGTGATCGCGATCCATTAGCATTCACCCATTTCTTAGGCTGCAAAAGGTTTTCTTCCTAATAGTGAACCGTAAAATTGAACTAAGTCATTAATTTTGGTTTCATTGAAAATAATTTATTGACAAAAAGAATTTATGTTTTGAAGATTTATGATATTACTGACATATATTATAGTTAATATTATGAAAAAAAGTTAAAAATGTTGTTATTTTTTAAGTCAAATCTATTTTTTCATACTTAGTAGTCTAAATATTTACAATTGCAATAAGTAACCTCCCTATAAAGATAAGAAAATTTTAATATACATGCATTTATGAATTTGTACTTCTCCGTAAATATAACATATACAACCATGTCACTTTCTAATTAACAGTTGCAGGCCACATTTTTCATCTTTGTTCCTAAAAACATGTTTACCATATTATAATATATGTATTAAATGGTATTGGTTTGACTTGGTCTAGTTAATTGGCTCCTTAAATTACAAGTTGAACGTTCTGCTCGATTTTCTAACTTTCTAAACTGCAGCCAAACTATTTATTCAAGAAAAACATCATTAAACCAAATTAAAGGACTTATTTTATTCGATTTCCTGTTTTCACTGGTTCAATTGTGCACCTTTATTTAGAACTGGCTAAAAAACAAAATAGAGACGACAACAGAGGAGAATTTATTGGAAACCCAACAGCAACTTCTAACCATAGTAAGGGCAAATATAATCTTAAAGATAGTGACTATACACGTCTTAAAGCCATTTCTGATCTTTCTTATTACACTGTTTTGCTAACATTTATGCTTGAAAATTAATAATGGAAACTTTTTTCTGGAGCTATAAGCAATTATGCAAGGTTGGAAGGCACCATTACTTCGTCTTTCAGTATTTAAAACATCTAAAGCCCATACTTACTTTACAGAAGCCTAAAAATAGATTGAAAACAAACATTGAAGACATCCAAAGGCTTGAAATAACTGAGAAATACAATCTTTCAAAAGTTTTACAAGTGGTGAGTACCTTAAAACAATTTATGCTAATTTAACTTTATTATTTTACACACCATAAAAAGGAAACAAGATACATATTACAATATTCAGAACGTGTAATAGGACTACGGGTTTACTCTAAAACTCTAGCAGAGCTTAAGGAGGTGGTCTTTAACATAGCGGTAGCTTGTGGTGATGCACACTTCAACAAGACGGAACCACGTTTGCCGCCAGTATGGATTTATGTTCAAAATTAGAACAATACTCAAGAACACAATTATATAAGACACAACAAAACTAACGTAGAACCCATCCATGTCCATGAAACTTTCATCTTCTTCCTTACCCTCTGACGAGCCTGCTGGCGTTGATGAGTTTGCTTCGATTCCAACGCAATCATTAGGTAATGGAGGTTCACAAAGAAGGGGGTTCCCTTCATAGCTGCTTTCTTCAAAGGTGGCAAACTGAGATTTCATCTCTGGTGTTGTTCCAGACAAGTTGTTGTGAGCGAGGCTGAAGGCTTCCAAAGAGTAGAGTTTAGTGAGCTCAGGAGGGATTCTCTCATTCAAGCTGTTGTGGGAAAGATCCAAACTCTCCAACTGCCTTAAGTTGGAAAATGTTGTCGGAATTGATCCTGTTAGGCTATTATGGGACAAGTTCAGTGCATGAATGTTGCTTAAATTCCCAATTTCATGTGGGATTTCGCCTGCTAATTGGTTGCAAGAGAGATTGATTCCCGACATGAAATTAAGAATGTCGCCCATGTAAGAGTAAGTTCTCCTTTTTGTAGTGAATTCAACCTCCTCTTTCACATTAGTTATTTCATAACCACTACTCTGATCGGAGAATATTTTACTCTGTTGCATTTCTGAATACTTTCTTGGACCGAAATAACTTGTTATCACATTTATGATGGTCTCCCAACTTATAGAGTCAGTCCCCATATAAGATTTGTTAATGGTTGCCTCAAAGTTAAGACTACTCAAGCAAGGAGGGATTGGACCAGAGAAAGAATTTTGAGAAAGGTCCATTATCGACAATTGGCTCAAATTACAGAGTTGAAAGGGAATTCCACCTTCAAAATGATTTGATTTTAACAAGAGGATACTTAGCATAGGAAGATTGCCCATCCAACTTGGAATCTTCCCTAAAAAATTGTTCTCTCTCAGATCTAGTGTCACTAGAGAAAACAATTGTGAAATGCAAGTGATAGTGGGCCTTGCAGGCTATTATTATTGAGATGAACATATTTAAGATTTGGTAGATTGAAACAAGATGGTATAGAGCCACGCAAATTGTTCCCTGAGAGGTCCAAGAACTCGAGCTCATCAAGTTTGCAAAATTCTACGGGAATGGAACCTTGGAAATTGTTCTTGGGCATGACAATCACCTTTATAGTTCTTGTTATCTCTCCTGTCCATCGTGGAAGATTGCCCGAGAAATGGTTGTTGCTAAAATCCAATGCCGACAAATTCAATGCGAACAAGCTACTAGGTATCTCTCCCGTGAAATTGTTCCCATTTACAAACAAAAATCTCAACTCAGTTAGACCAAAAATTTTAGGAGGTATTTGTCCATGGAAGTAGTTGTTTGATAGTCTAAGGAACCTCAACAACGGGCAACCAGAAAACAATTGCTCTAGGATATTTCCTGACAAAGCATTGTTGGACAAGTCTAAAGAATCCAAGTGCTTCAAACCATCGAAACAAGATACTACGTTACCAGAAAATAAATTTTTGGACAAGATTAATACCTCTAAATTTGGAAAGACTGAACTTATATTTCTTGGAACTTTTCCTTGTATGCGATTCATGGAGATATCTAGAGTATAAAAGTTTGGATTAGGACAGGATGGCAAGTTGAAAGGCCCTGTAAAAGTGTTATTTTTAAAGTACAGTTTTTCCAGTCTTGTGTTGTTCCTTAACAACCAAGATGGGAATATTCCACTGACATTGTTGTGGGAGAGATCAAGAACCTTTAGATCATGTTGGTAATAGAGAAAGTCGGGGAGATTTTTCGACATACAATTTATCATAACAAAGATCTTTAGTTGAAACATTGGAGCCCTATCGGAAAACTGATCATCCAAAATGCACTTGTTGTCGCAAGCTATGATGACCCCCAGCTTTGAATGGTTATAAAATGAGTGAAATGAGAGTGGGATTTGGAAATGGTTTTGGGCGACTACAAGGACTTCAAGTGATGTGAGATTCCTAAGGGGAGATGAGGCAATATTCCCAGTGAATTGGTTGAAGGAGAGGTCGAGGTGTGTAAGAGATGTCAAGTTTTCCAAACATGATGGAATTGTCCCCTCAAATTCATTAAAACTGATATCGAGCTCTTGGAGATTCTTCAGTTCACACAAATCTGTAAAATGAATGAATTATATGATACTCATCTCAATTCATACTTTATAACTATTAAAAAAAATTTAGAATAAGACATGGAAACTATACAATTAGATTTTTGAAAAATAAGCCATAAGGAGAAATTTTAGAAATGAATAAAGTTTAAATTTAAGAAATTTGATATACATATATATATATATATATATTCATATTATCTTTTAATTAATTACCTTGGATGCATTCAAAATCTTTGATGTAATTATCACTTAAATCCAACACCTCCAAACTAATAAAATCTTCCAACTCTGCAAATACCAAAGACAAAAAATTAATTAATATGATATGGTTGAAAATATATTTCCAAAGAAAAAAGTAAAGTTGAAGAAAATAAAATTAGCAGTTTATGTTATTTTGTTATGCTTAACTAAGAAAGAATAAAAATTCTTTGCTGACTTTTCCAAACAAAAAAAAATTAAATGAATTTGACTTTTTCATTTTCTTTCCTCCCAAAAACCCATATTCCAATTTCCAAATTCAACCCAGGGAAATTTGAAAGCATTAAAAAAAAAAAAAAAAAAAAAAAAAAAAAAAAAAACTTACCGCCTCTTAGAATACTAGTATAAAGCGTGGATTTTTTTTCTAGATAATATTTTGCACATTAAATCTTACTTAAAATGACTTGATACTGGTATTCAACTGATTTTCTAGCAAGTAAAGAACCTCCAAATCGCTCAATCCTTTTAGCCTTTCAAAACCTGCAATTAAAAATAAATTAACAATATTTATTAGCTTATGATGTGATCATCAACTTATGTATCAATTAATAAATTTTTCTTACTAACACTGATTTAAGTTATATACAAGAGAGAGTACAGACACAGTTGCCATTGTACAATTAATGAATAGTTATGATTTCACAAATACAGTTATGCTCAACATTCAGTAGTGTCCTAAGACAGAATACGATAGAAATGCTGCACTGAGAATACAATATATATATAGGAGACTTACTGTTACTAGTTTCTCCTTTCATGTTATTTCTTCCTAGATCAAGAAATTTCAAGGATGGAAGCCCGCTAAGGGATGACAACACACTGATGTTAAATTTATTATCACTCAAATCAAGCTGTTCAATATTCCTTAACCTCGAGAGTCTTTCAAACCCTGTAAAAGAAATTAATAAGCTTAAAACCAACCACATGAGAGGGAGGGGGAGAGAGAGAGAGGTATAGTTACCGAAATTGAGTGATAGCAAATTAATTACTTTCATTTTCAATCCAACCAATCAAATTATTGCTTATACATTGGGAGAGAGTCAAGAAAAACAGATACGGAGAGGGAAAGTAAGTACCTCAAAGGGATGTGATGGCTTTTAAGGACATGGTGACCACGGACTGCGCCGACGTTGGTCTCAACACGTGTGAACTACCACGTTTTCATCGCCGACCTACGCTTGCGACAGGTGCGGAGGCATGAAGGCGCTATAACAGTTGTACTTCAGAAAATTTTCGACAAAAATTTTTTTTAGTATTTTATTTTAATTGTTTATACTTAAATAATAATAAGCTCATAGTTCAAGTATAGTTTAAGTTTTAGCTTAATTATTTATAATTCATATAATATTTAGTTTATAGTTCAAATATATTTTATAAATAAAAAATAAATTAATAGCTCTAAAGCCCATAAAAAAAAAATTCAGACAAAGACCAAGAGTATATACATTTACTTGAGTAAAACTGTTGACTCTTGGGTACAACTTCTCAAATGATGCTAACTCTTAGATAAAACTTCTAATTTTTCACCTTTTCATCTTCATCGCTTTGTCACCAAATTTTTAGGTCTTTCTCTGTATTTTTTTTTTGGAAAGGAGAGCAAAAGACTATTAACTAATTGGGTTATGATTATTCTGAAAACAAAGGTACAAAGATCTTTTATATAATATATATTTATATTTATATATTGTATTATATATATAAAAATTGTGTTGACAAATTTACATTTTGTGTATTGAGAACGGTTGTGCATGTAGATTAAATATTTTATAATTAAGTTGATAAAGTAACGTATTTAAATGGATAATTATTTATAATAGAAAAAAAATCATCTCTGCGTAGTCTAGAGTAATTAAAAAAATCTTTAACTCCGCGCTTGACTTGCGCTGTTGCTGCTCTCGTCCTCTTTCCTTCCTTTCCCCTTCTCCTCTGACCGATCGACCTCTGTTTCGAAATCCTTATTTCTAAAAAGTCGCATTGGACCAAGTTTGTCTAGTTATTTATTAATTTATTCTTTGGCGAAATATTTGCAAGTCAACGGTGCTCCCTCGTCGCAACTGCTCATCGGGTAAAAACATGTATTGGAACTTCGTGTAAACATGAATTAAGGGCCTGTTTGGTGCTTAAAAAAAGGAAAGCAAAAAATACCGCAAATTTTTTAAAATCTTGAAAAATTTTTAAAACTGTCTAACATATTTTGTACTTCGTAAAATTTTTATAAATTCATATATATCTACATATCCTAACAAATTTTTATAAATCCCAATAAATTTTTTACAAATATCAATAACTTTTCTACAATTCCTAAAAACTTTTTAACGTAAAACCGTTCTGATGGAATTAAAAAATTGTTCGAATGGTTTCTCTCTCCAAAAAATTGATACAAAAGTTAAAATGTTTTACTATTCATCTTTGAAAAATGTGATTTAGTAACTACACGCTGGATGAAAAAAAAAAAAACTACATTTTTTGCTTTTTTTATTATTTTATTACTGCAACAAATGAGCGCTTAGAATTAATTATTTGAATGACATTCAAATAAAGAAATGGATTGAACATTTTATTTAAAATTATCTTTATCTCACTTTTGCTCTTATTTAATAAGTGCTCCGTTAACATTGACACGATGTCTATCAAAAATTTTTTAATACTTACGTTGATGGAGAATTGTGAGAATTTAATTTAGTAATAGTAGGTTGATGGTTACGTATCTGCTAGGGTTAATTAACTCTTTTTTAATTTTTATAATAATCATTGACAGTGGTAAATGTCAAATGGGATTGAGAATTTTCCTAATTTACGGCTATTTTCTTATTTAGGTAAAGAAAAGATTAAATCTGAATTAATTTGATGGTGATGTATTGATAGCGATCGCTTTATTTTAGGCGCGAATCACGGAGTCTAGTGATGGTGTCCCAAGCCTTGCTCGTTGGCGGGGTGAGGGGGGCTGCAGTTGCGCGCTGACTGCAGCCGCTGCAGTTAAGGGAAACGGTACCGTTTTGTTCAAAAATAATGTAAATTTGCTGAGACATATTAGATAGAAAGGATGAGTGTGGGATAAAAAAATTATAAATAAAAATAATTAATTTTTATTTGATTAGTTTAAAAAATGAAATAAAATAAAAAATATTTTTAATATGATTTAGTAACTTTTAGCAACTTTTTAGTATTTGGTAATACAAATATAAATTTTTAGTAACGTTTGACAATTTTTGTGTGTTTAATAAAAAGTTTTGAAACTTTTAATTGGGATTAAAGTGAAATAATGATTATGCTCCTCTCCAACTCATCAAAAAATTGACGGTACCTCCTTTCACTCAACTGTAGCCACTGCAATCAACACGCGACTTCAACCCCTCACCACAAGAAAATATGTTATAAATTAAAGGGTAAATTACACTTGGACCCCCTAAACATTAGCGTAATTACACATGGACCCCCTCGATATTTCAAAATTACATTAACCTCCCTTATTTTAAAATGTTTGTAACACTAAAACCCTTCCGTTAACTTTGCCACTAACTCCGTTAAAAATTTATTAAAAAGACAAATATACCCTCATATATTTACAAATTTATATGTAGAAAAAAAAAAGTAGAGTGAAGGAGAACGCTCTGGTTCTCGACGCGGAAGGTGTCGACAAAGGAAGAGAAAGTGTCAGCCCAGGTTATGAGGTAAATGAAGAGGTAATTGACGCCAGCACAGGTCTGATTGAAAGGTTCAGCGCCGAGGAGGTAAGTGATATTGACTGGGATGATAACCACCATCTTCATCGTCGCCTTCTTCGTCATCAACATCTACAGTGAGAACCATCTATGATTCCCCATGGAATTCAAGATTTAGAACGAGGGAAGGAAACAAATGGACAATTGATTCGAATCAATCGATTAAGGAAAAACAGAAGAGAGCAAGGTGGATACTGGTTTGCTGAGCTTTGACTGCTTGTTAGTTTAAACCCAAAAATGCAAACAAAAAAAGTTATACGTATATATATATGCATATTTTTGTACATATGCATATATGGATAGGGAATTTTTAGGAGGGTTTAGCATTCCAATCTCTCAAACCCTTGTAGTCTGATAAAACAAACATGAATTTCCCGAGAAAATCTTTTGAAGGTGAATCTGTAAATTGGAGCGACCCAAGAACAAAGGTTGGAGCTGAAGAACCCCTTTGGTTTTTTACCTGAGAATGTCCTCGTTAGACCCAGAAACAGAGAGACTAGCCTTCAATGAACAAGCCATAGCTGCGACTCAGAAAAAGAGATCATTGTTCAAGATCAAACAAAACCCAAAATCAAAATCAATATATATATATATATATACAATCAAGAAGATGAATATATTATAATCAGATCTACAATCAAAAGCAAACAAAGACATTGATGAACAGATAAGAATCGTTACAGACCCACCAATCTTTTCTTTTTTTTCCCCTTTTTCTCTTTATCGGTTCCAGCAAGAAGATGAATATATTACCAAAAAAATAAAAAAGATTGTAGATTTTGATTTTGATTATAGAAGATGAATACACCCCCAGCCGAAGATTCGGTAAATCCTCTCACCTGGCCGGCGATCTCTCTGGCGGTGAGTTTGGGTTTGGGTTAAAGATCAAATATATGGCCATTCCTGTTGCAAATCTGTCGACTTGGAATCCCACCCCCCAACCAAGGGCATATTTGTCTTTTTATGTAAAAAAAATTGTTAACTTTTAATTTTTTGTTAAAATTTAACGGTTTATTTAACAGAAGAGGGTATTTGTTACAAACATTTTAAAATAAGGGAGGTTAATGTAATTTTGAAATGTCGAAGGGGTCCATGTGTAATTACGCTAATGTTTAGGGGGTCCAAGTGTAATTTACCCTAAATTAAATTAAAATAAAATTTATTTATATTTATATTGTTAACAAGCATATTAAAAATTAATTATTTATAACAATAAACTATTTTTATTTTTATTTATTTCTATTTATTTTATTACGCACTTAAAATTTACTAAAAGTTACTTAATTATATTAAAAATATTTTTTATTTATATTATTAATAATCTTACGTGACAGGCTGCCAATACATTAATTTTTTGATGAGTTGGCGAGGAGCATAATCATTATTCCACTTTAATCCCACTTAAAAGTTTCAAAAATTTTTATCAAACACACAAAAAAATTGTAAAACGTTACTAAAAATTTATATTATATTAGTTTTACTAAACATTAAAAAGTTACTAAAAGTTACTTAATCATATTAAAATATTAAAATTAAGTTAAAATTATATTTTATTTTAATTTATCTTTTTTTTTTTTAATTTTTAATCACTCCGAACGCTGCCTGTATTACTTTGAAAAACAGTTATTTTGGTCCAAGGGGTCGCCCTCACCCATAAATGTACGCCAACTGCCATGACAGGTCATCCAGAAGACTCCTTAAATTCCTCTTGATTGTAGTGTTCCCCCCTGCATTCGTAGTTGATATTTATGGAATGATTAGTCATCTCTCATTTATCCACGGTTCATATTATATACATCGACCCAGACTCCGAAGGGCAATCTTTTCAAGCTTTAGAGTGCCAATAAATTAAAAAGAAAATCAAATTTTAATAAAAAAAATCCTTATAAGATCAGAAAAAATATTATGAAAAAAATTGGATAATTTTTTTTTTTTAACTAAACTAATATAACTGGATAACTTTGAAAAACAGATATTTTGGTCTAAAGGGTCACACTCCGCCATAAATGTACACCAACTTCCATGACAGGTCATCCAGAAGACTCCTTAAATTCGTCTTTATCAACCAGCATTCGTGGTTGATATTCATGGAATGATTAGTCATGGCTCATCTATCCACAGTTCATATATGTACTTCGATCTATACTCCGAGTGGCAATCTTTTCAAACTTTGCTTTGAATCAAGTGCAAGGAGTGTTTGTTAGTAAAAAATTAATAAAAAAAAATACAATAGTAGTAAAATATGTGACGTAAAAATAATATGTGATAAAATTTAATAAAAAATAAAAAATTAATAAATTTTAATTAATTTTAACTAACTAAACACTCAATAATTTTAATTATTATTCATCCGTCTGTAATTTACGTGTATCAAATTTACGTGTATCAAAAGCACGGTGACCATATTTTTCAAACTCGCTTTCAATAAAATCTAATTTTTTTCATAGATGAATTGACAAATAATAATAAAAATTCAAGACGCCGATTTTACTGAAATACTGACCAACATACGCACAATTCATAAAAATTCTGAACATATATCATATACATATATATATATGTAACGGAGGCTTGTATGATATATATAAATTTTATTAATTGTTTTTATTGTTAATTTTGAATTCACGTACAAATTTCTTGACTAATTACAATTATGATAATTTAGACTGTTGGATTAATTTATAAAACTCCTGAATAGAATTTTTCAAAAGTTTCACTTGTGTAGGATGGATCTATGAAATAATTGCTTTTCAAAAAGAAAAAAAACTTTTTCCTATTATAACAATTCAAGCTTTTAACAATTAAAAATTTAATTATTAGTTAGTCGATAAATGCTAGTCACAAAAAGTATTAATGATTAAAATAGTTCTTAGCCGACGAAAGTAATGTTTACCTTTTAATATCTAAAATTTGATTAAAAAAAAGTTTCGCAAAAAAGAAAAAAAAAAAAAGAAAAACAGAGAGAAGGGGAAAAGATTTGTTGTTGAGGAACAAACTGAAGGTTTTTTTTTTTGGGTTAAATTTGGTATATAGTCTATCGCAGAGTTAAGCCATTACTTGTATATATCTGTATATATTAAACATTTTGCCAACCCAATTTTAAGGAGAAAAGTTGACGAGAGTTTTAAAAAAATTAAAAATTAGAGAAAGTCAGAAAATTTTTAGCACATGCGTACGTGGCAAAGTTGCATTTGGCTCAAATTGGATATTGAATTTCTTTCATGAGTTCACATCAGTAGGCAACTATTCCGATATTTCCAAACATTCCAATGATAAATTTAAGTTTTTTCAACAATTGAATTGACACGCAGAGCCAAAGCAAGCAGACACCTTATGAGCTATGCATCTATTTAAATCCAAGCCTTGAGCTGTTAGAAAGAAAGATTGTATGTGTGCTTTAATTGGCCACACAAACATGATGAGAAGTATTACCGGGGGGTGGTGGTGAATTTGGTTTTGGGGGGACTGTGGTGCTGCTCTGGGTGTTTGGAAATAGAGAAAATTGCTCTTTTGCAACTCAAATCCAACATCAATTATCCAAACGGCACTTCTTTGCCATCTTGGGAGGATCATGAGGAGAAATATTCCAACTGTTGTGAATGGGAAAGTGTTGAGTGCAATTCGATCACAGGTCGTGTGATTGCACTCTCTCTTAATCATACTAGAGACCCAGTATTGGGAGATTGGTATTTCAATACTGCTCTGTTTGTTCCCTTTGAGAAGCTCAAAAATCCCTACTTACCAAGCAATAATTTACTTAATGGTATCGATTTAATTTGGTTAATCGATTATTCAAATTGCTATTGAACTGAATCTTTTGATTTTTTAATTTTTAAAATCATAATAGACCATTTAACTCAAAAAACTAAATCAAACGAGGTTCCTGTTAATAGTTTAACTCATTTAAGTTATACTCTCGTTCAAGATTTCAACATATGACAAGCTCAATCAAGACTTAAATATCTGACGTGCTATTTAGTTGTGTATAATTAAATATGGTTACGAAATAAATAAGTCAAAACTTATTTTAAGTAAGAAGTTATAGGGTTAGTTTTTCTTTTATTTTCTTTTCTTTTTTAGTATGAGCTATTTTTTTAATTTTTTTCAATTGCCATATTTACCCTTCATAATTTGAGATATGTCTTGCAAAGTAATTTTGATAATTTTACCAAAAGCAAAAAAAAGAAAGCTTTTTTGTTGCTTCCTAATTGGTACCTTAAATTATATTAAACATAATTAGCAACAAAAACAATTATGTATATACTAGAATTGAGCACACATTATGGGTGTAATTTTTGTTATTTTTTATTTTCTTTTTATTTTTATTTAAATAAAAATTATAAAATTGATAAAAGTGCCTCAAATAGTAAATAATGAATTAGTTAAAAGTACCTAAGTAGATATTAATTAATTAAAAAGTCTTTAAAAAAATAAAAATACTATGAAAATAATGGATAGTTAAGGGATATTTAAGGAAAATAAAAATTTAAATAAATGAAATTATCTATATAATAAAACAGGATGAATTTTAAAAATATCTTTCTCACAAACTAAGATTTAACGGCTGAGATTGAATTTTATTTTTTAATGAATAGCTGAAATCTTTTACAAATCAAAACTTCCCCTCAAAACTTTTGTTTCTTTATCCCACATTGTCAAAACACTACCACTTTATTTTTCTTTTTGCTTATAAGGGCACTAGAATTGTGACATATGATCTTAATAAATGTAAAAAAACTCATGACTTCTTAAAATGGGACCCACTTCTCATGAGTTTCAAAAGCGGACCCACTTATTTAAAAATTTAATATTGTTATTATATTTATATATATTTTAATTATATAAGTAATTAAATGAAAAATACCAATACGAAATGGAATAGAATTAAGAAACACAAATTGAAAAAGTTTAAATAATAATTAGGTAATTTTTCTTATAATAACAACTCTTAATATTTTAACATTTAAAAGTAGAAAAAATATCGAATATTAATTAGGCTCAGAGGTAATTATTTTTTAAAATTTTAATTTTAAATTTAAATTAGTCATGTTGACTCTATTTGTTTTATTTTATAAAGTGCATATAATTAATAATAATAATAATAATAATAATAATAATAATAATAATAATTTTTATTTGAGTTGTTTTTATAAAACTAATTAAAATTTTATATTCATCATTCTATTTTTTTATTTTTACAAATATTTGAATAAAATTAGTCTTTGCGGAGTGTTTTTTTTTTTTTTTGGTAAATTCTAATTTTAAATTTAAATTGATAAAGTTGACTATATCTATATCTATATAATAAAAAAAACAACATTTTAAAAAATGTCTATCTTACAAACTAAAATCTAAATGTTAAGATTGAGTTTTATTCTTCAACGAATGGTTGAAATCTTTTACTAACTTTCCCTTCAGACTTCTACCCTATTTTTGTGCAACTTCACATTCTTATAAACCATTGAATTGAACTTAATGATGATATTTAAAAAATTGTATTGAGGAAGATAAAAATTTTACTTCTTAATATTATGTTGCCCAATAGAGAAGGAGAAAATGGTACAAAATATATATTTTTTATTTTAGTCGAGAATGTAATAGGCATGGGTTATTTGCTAGTTTATTTATATGTTAGTTATAATTTTAATTTTTAATACATCGAAGTTGTAGTTGGTCACAAGAAATTTAGGAGTACTATAGGAAAAAGAAAAAAAAAAACAAAAAACTTCATAAAAAAAATAGTTTCATGATCATGAATTTGTAAGTTCCGAGTTTGCTTTATAAAATAGATGAAATTAGTTATTTATGTGTAATGGTAAAATTTTTCTTTTTAATGCATTGAAGTTGTAGTTAGTTGAAGTTTAGAGGTATTATAAGTGGAAGAAAAAGGAATTCACAAAAAAAATAATTCCATGAATTTTTAAAATTCACCACTATCTCTTGGCAATAGTTTAGATGTGGGTGTTTATGTGTAAGGATCCGTTTGGCATAATAAAAAGTTTAAAATATATTAAAAATCTCTAAAATTCTCTAACAGATTTTGTACTTCTCATCTGTCATGAAATTTTTATAAATTTGTATAAATCTACATATCCTAATAAATTTTTACAAATCTCAATAATATTTCACAACCTTCAATAATTTTTTTACAAATCTCAAAAATTTTTTAACTATTTTTAATAATTTTTGATATAAAATCATTTTGACGGAATAAAAAAAACCGTTCACATAATCCGACATTCAATGCTAGCAGTGAACCTATTTGTCAAATTAAATCATACCATTTCAATGATTTTCTAAAGCATAATGGTAAAAATAGGAAATAGTTTAAATTGACCGTTAAATTGTACATATAAAATATGTTAGCCCAACAAACTATTTAAATATTATGTACTGTCTTTACCTCAATTTCTCATTTCTTTTTGAAAAAAAATTTGATTTTTAAATTTTATAAGTTATTGCGATCATGCATGTGCTAATTAAAATTTTCAATTTTTATACTTGTACATTTTCATGATACTCGAGTTCGAGTCTTTCTTCTCCCTCTTATAAAAAAAAAAAAAAAAAAAAAAAAAAACACTTTACCTTTCAAAAAAAAAAAAAGTTAAATATCAGCCACTCATTTAATATGAACTTGATCTGACCCTTTACTTTGAAAATTCATTTTTCACCTTTAAAGAGGGGTAAACAGTTAATTGAGAAAACATTAAATGATGAATTGAAAGGAAGAAAGAGAAAATTTTAAATGATGAAAGAGAAAAGAGAAAAAAGAAAAACTAAACATAAATAAAGATAATAATTAAATATAAATAAATATATAGTAAAATTTTAATTATTTTTATTTTTTAAAAATAATTAAGTTTATATTAAAGATAAATAAAAATATAGTAAATTTTTAATTATTTTATTTTTAAAGGTATATTGAAATTTATGTATATTAATTTAAAATTTAATTATTTATATATCTTTAGTTGTTATCTTTATTTAGTTGTTCAGTTGTAAATCTTAGTCTGACAAAAATTTTATTAGATCTCTATTTATCTTTAATATATATTAACATATTTTTAAAAAGTAAAAATAATTAAAATTTATTTTTTTTATTTTTAGTTGTTATCTTTATTTGTCTTTAGTTGCCATATTCTTATTTATTTTGAATTTGTAACAGTAAAAATATGATAAGTAAAAACAAATAAAGATAACAATAAAAGATAAATAAAAATAATAAATTTTAATTATTTTTAATTTTTAAAAATATGTAAAATTATATTAAAGATAAATAAAAATATAATAAATTTTTTGTTAGAGTAAGATTCATAGCTGAATTATATCATTATTTACTTTGAATTTGTAATAGTAAGAATATGAGAAATAAAGACAAATAAATATAACAACTAAAGATAAATAAAAAAAATAAATTTTAATTATTTTTGCTTTTTAAAAATATGTTAATTTATATTAAAGATAAATAGAGATACAATAAATTTTTTGTCAAACAAAGATTTACAACTGAACAACTAAATAAAGATAACAACTAAAGATAAATAAATAATTAAAATTTTAAATTAATATAAATAAATTTAAATATACCTTTAAAAATAAAATAATTAAAAATTTACTATATTTTTATTTATCTTTAATATAAATGTAATTATTTTAAAAAAAATATATTAAAATTTTACTATATCTTTATTTATATTTAATTATTATCTTTATTCATGTTTAGTTTTTCTTTTTTCTTTTTCATCATTTAAAATTTTCTTTTTGTTCCTTTCAATTCATCATTTAATATTTTCTCAATTAACTGTTTTACCCCTCGTTAAAGATGAAAACTAAATTTTGAAATTGAAGCGTCAGATCAATCTCATATTAATTGAGCGGATAGATTTAACTTTAGGTTTCTAAAGTTTAAAAGCAACTTCAGGCCCCTCAATCCGAAAATTGAAAATAATAATTCCCACGATGACTCATTTAATGGTCTCTAACAAATTCAAAATCAATGGTATTGTGACTCCTTTAATGGTCTCTAACAAATTCAAAATCAATGGTATTGTGACCTATGTATTCATTAAAATATTAATTTTTATTTTTTAAACTTAATAATTTCAATAACGATTGTTTTAAATGCTAGAGAGCTAATGCTATTGTGACGTGCAATTTTATCCTCTTTCTTTTTTTTTTTAATATTTCAAAATATTTGAGTCAGTCTGCGTGCACTTCAACTAATCCCTGAGACCCTAAAATTAACGATCGGATGAACTTCCAAATCCAAGATCTTACAAATTGAGTTAATCCTCGGGGTTAACGTGTAATTTTGTACTCATTAATTATAAAATGTGATAAAATTAGGTTAAGAGTTTCTAACTCCAAAACAAAAAATAAATAAATAAATAAATAAACTAACCAGCGGTTATAATATATATGAAATTACATATAGCCAAGTATCAATCAACCACACGTACACGTACAAATTAAAAGGGAAAAGACTTTTAACCTGGAAAACTCTTGTTAATGAAAATGAAAAAAATCACGATTCCGATAGGGAAAGACCATCCAAACTTCTTTCACTAATAGTACATGTTATAGGTTTTAAAAATACAAAGTGACAATCAAGTCTACAATTACTTGCGTAGAATTCTTACTTACATTCACGATGAACTCTCTAAGTGAAAGACTAATTTTCAAGTTTTTGAAAATCAAAATCGAATTTGTATAAAACTTTTGTTGGCCAAGTAATTAATAGAATTCGTTTGAGGGACCGAGTTGTTTGAATAAAATATTCTTCCTGTTAGAAACTCCAGTAGAATGTTTACTTTCAAAGTGTACAGCAATCTTGGAACGAATAGAACAGGTTTCCTAAAGTTTTCCAGCTATTCGTTGGGACGAGTTTTCTATACAACAAGCATTTGAATCAAAATAATTACCAATTAAGTCTTTGGACAAACTGTTTGTTTGATACGTCTGTCTCCTCAAAAATGGCAATTTTTGCCCATTGCTTCGCAAGTTATACGAGCTTTCTATTTTTGCTAGCAAATTAGTCAGTGACGCTTCTATCGAGTTTCTAAACTCTAGAATGATATCTTAGTAATTCTTAGCTAGCTTTCCGGTGGGGGATCCAGTGAACTTCTTTCTTAGCTAGCTTCCCCCCCGGTGGGGGATCCAGTGAACTTCTTTCTTAGCTAGCTTTCCAGTGGGGGATCCAGTGAACTTCTTGGAAGTGTAAATTATAGATGTGTGCTTCTGTTATATTGTTTGATCAATGTCAATTTATATCACCAATTATTAAATTTGTGTCCCATGATACTTTAGCCTATATTTAAACATTGAAACTCGATATTTATTGCCGTAGAGTAAGAGAATCTAATAAAAGAGTGTACGAATTTATCATTTCTTATAAAAATATGATGACAAAGAAACATATATGAATATTGAACATAACAAATTTGAATAAAATCTATAAAGAAAATAACTTTAAACAAAATGAAAACATGAATACATCATGAATGTGGGAAAAAAATATTTTTGTATATTTTATTTTCCATAAATTTGAATTAGTATCCATTCACATCCATACACAGAAAAAGATTTTCAATCTATAATTAAAACATTATTCAGTATAGAAAAGTAATAAAAGATGATTTGAAAAAAAAAATCTGAGATTGTAAAATAAACATTTTTATATTTCAATATACGAAACATGATATATGTTCTTACCATGTACTGAAAAAATTATAGGGAAGCCAAGTTGCACTACAAAACATATTTTATCACAAAAAATAATATTTTCTATCACTATATATTAATGATAAATTATTTCATTATTAAAAATAAAAATTTATTTAATTATACTTGTTTTTGCAACAAAATTTTTACAACAGTACAACACCATAAGTACACGATGATAATAATTATTTTTATCATAAATTTTAATATGTTTAGTGACCATACCAAATTAATCATTGTTATAAACATATTAAAATTATTGACAAAGCATAATTCATCGTTATAATTATAATTTATTGTTGAAATAAAATATCATTTAGGGGCCCTTTGGTTCCCTAAAAATTTTAAAAAAAATTTCAAAATATTTAAAAAAATTTTAAATTCCTCCAATCAAATTTTACCATGTGTCACTTTTATATTAAATTAACACTCACTTTTGGTTGTTTTGGTTTTTTCTGACACTCCAAACACCCCCTCAATATAGATTTCTTTATGTTAGTGTTAGACTTGTTATACCACTACAAAGATAATATTACATCACAAAAATTAACTTTATTACCAACAAAATTTGTATTACATATTTTTAGTTTGTTTTATTACTTAAACCTTCATTTTGTTCATTGAGTATGTTTGGAGTGTAAAAAAAAAAAAGAATTACAATTTTTGTTTCTGGTATCGTCTCGTCTTATTTTTTGAACAAAATTTGATATTTGATAAAATTTATAAAAGTTAGTGAAAATTAGAGAAAATATTTAGTAAATTTTAGTAGAAAATGTTAAAAAAATAATTAAAGAAAAATAATAAACTTAAAATTTTTTGGCCTTTTACCAAACATGTCGTAATGTGTGTTTGGAGTGACAAAAAGTAAGATAAAATAAGACAAAGTGAGATAAGTTTTAAATTTGTAATTCGTGCCGTGAAATAAAAATAAATAATTTTAAAATTTTTTTACCATTTTTTAAAATTTTTTATTATCCTAAAAGAACCTTGGTAATATAAATCTGGAAAACAGATATTTTGGTCTAAACGGTCAGGGTCACCCGTAAATGTACGCTAACTTCCATGGCAGGTCATCCGGGAGACTCCTTCCGTCTTTACTGGAAGTCCACCCCCGCATTTGTGGCTGGCAGTTGTGGAATGATTAGACATCAGTCCATGGTTCATACACATCGATCAAGACCCCGGAACGGCAATCTTTTCGAACTTGCTTTGAATCAAATGTAATGTTGGCGGAGCGTTTGGTTGAAAAAAATTAGTTAAAAATTATACTGAAAATATAAAGATTTGATGTAAAAGTGATATATAATAAAATTTAATAAAAAATTAATAAAATTTAATTAATTTTCACCAACCAAATACCCACTTAGTTATTACTCATCCGCCTGCAGTTCATGTATATCAGAACCACGATGATCGTAACTTTCAGGATTACTTTCACTTGGTTATTACTCATCCGTTTGCAGTTAATGAATATCAGGACCACGATAATCGTAACTTTCAAGCTTGCTTTCACTTGGTTATTACTCATCCGTTTGCAGTTAATGAATATCAGGACCACGACAATTGTAACTTTCAAGCTTGCTTTCAATCAAATCTAATTTTTTCCACAGTTGAATTGACAAGTAATAAAAAAAGGAAATCGCCATATATCAATAAAATCTAAACATGTATCAGATGTATATATAACCTTGGCTTTTGTGATATAGACTTTCTTTAGTTTGTTGTAAAAATAAAAAAAAAATTTTTAAAAATTTTAAAAATTATTTACTTTTTATTTTACTTTATGAATTACGAATTTACAATTTATCTTACTTTATCTCATTTTTTATCAGTCTAAACACACCATAATTTAAATCTTTTTAGTTGTTTTCTCTTATTAATTTTGAGTTAACGCGTAAATTTTTTGAGCAATTAGAATTATAATATTTTAGAGTGTAATAAAATTTGACCATTGATTGACAGTAAATGTAGGCAGCAAAAGCATTAGTGACCAAAAACATTTTTGGCGGAGAAATGTAACTTTTATCTTTTAATGACCAATGTTTGGTTGGAAAAAGATTTCATTAAAAAAAATTTAATTTGTTACCGAGGAACAATCCTCGAGTCTTTCCTTAATACTTGATTTGGAAAGTAAAAAGGTTTATTTATTTTTTATTTTTTTATTAAAAAACTACTAAAAATTAGTTCTTTTTTATGTTTAGGAAGAGAAAAAAGTCAAGTTTTTTAACTTTTTGTTAATTTAATATTCTTACCCTTCAAAGTTTAAAAGAAATTTAAAATGTGAAAGGATAAATTTAGAGTGAGTTTGGAGTGATAAAAAGTGAGATAAAATGTGGTTTGGAAAAACTTTTTACGTTTGGTGCACACATCTCAAAGCGTATTTTTTAGAGATAAATAATGAGATTCCCATTCTGACAGATTGGATTTCCGTTTGGACGAATTTAAAATTTTGGACAGTCATGACTTTATTGCACTATAATCTGTCTAAACAGTTTCCGTCTAAACGGATTATAGAAACCGTTTAGACGAAAGTTGTATCCGCGAATTCGTCGGAACGGTTTTTACAATCCGTTGAAACGGTTTCTATGACCCCACAAAAAATAGTTAAAATAGGTGTCATTTGGTAGTTTGAAAATTCATGGTGAAAATGGTGAAAAAAAATTTTCTACTTGATTAACTGAATTCTAGTTATCGGCTTTTTTTTTTAAAGGTATTGAACTTTTTTTGAATTTTGAAAAGGCGAGAATGTGTAAAAATATATAGAGATTTTCAGAGATTTTAGTAGTTTTTAGAAATTTTCAAAGATTTTTACTAAAATTTGGTGTGCCAAACGTACCCTTAATTGTTTTAAAAAAAAAAAGCCAAAACGTTAGTAATTGATAGCTCTAACTACCAACTATTTTCGTAGAAGCTAAATTTAGTATAATTTACCATTGAGCTAAGTAATTATTTATATATGTGCATATATTAATCATTTTACCAAGCCAGTTTTAGTTAAGAAAAGTTAGAGGAAGTTTTAAGAAAAATTGAAAGTTACGTAAAGTCAGAAATTTTTAGCTTGCAGCCAAACGGCGCTTATTCCAAAGTCTCATTTGGCTCCAATTGGATTTTGATTTTCTTTCATGAGTCCACGTCAGCAGCGACGATCCCGATATTTTCTAGCAACCCAATTATTAAGGACGTGTTTGGTTAGAAAAAATTAACTAAAATTTACTAATTTTTATTAATTTTTTTATATTTTCTTTTAATTAAATTTTATTACGTATTATTTTTATATTAAATTTTTATACTTTTATTATATTTTTTGATTAAATTTTTACTGACCAAGCACCACTCGAATATAAGTTCTTTCAACAATTGAATTGACACGCAGAGCCAACGCAAGCAGACACCTTATCAGTTATGCATCTATTTAAATCCAAGCCTTCAAGCTGTTAGAAAGAAAGATTATATTTGTAGGTTAATTGGTCACACAAACATGATGAGAAGTATTACTCTCTGGTTGTGGGGTGTGATGATGACTTTGGTTTTGGGGGGACTGTGGTGCTGCTCTGGGTGTTTGGAAAAAGAGAGAATTGCTCTGTTGCAACTCAAATCCAACATCAATTACCCAAACGGCACTTCTTTGCCATCTTGGGAGGATCATGACGAGAAATATTTCAACTGTTGTGAATGGAAAAGTGTTAAATGCAATTCGACCATAGGTTGTGTAACTGTACTCTCTCTTAATTATACTAGGGACGTAGAATTGGGAGATTGGTACTTCAATGCTTCTCTGTTTCTTCCCTTTGAGGAGCTCAAAAATCTCTACTTTCAATCAACAAAACACCTCCATAATTACTTTTGTCACTAATTATGTTTAATATAATATAAGGTCTCAGTTGAGGAATCAAGCGAAAATACTTACTTTTATTTTATTTATTTTTTTTGGTTTTTTGTTAAATTATAAAAATTACTGTGTATGGCATCATTCAAATTATAAGGGGTAAATATGTCAAATAAAAAAAAAAACTCACGCTAACCCCCCCAAATTAACATCTTTTTAATTCTTGTTTGAAATAAGTTTGACTTATTTTTTCTTATGAAATCATATTCACTATATACAACTAAACAGTTTATCATATATTGAAGTCTTGATCAAGGGTGTAACTCAAACAAGTCAAACGATTAACGTAATTTTTATTTGATTTATTTTTTTGAATTAAGACGGTGGTTGGAGTTGCAAAAATTAAAATAAAATATGATTTGAATTACATTTTGATATTTGAAGCATAAACCACAAACTACCAAAAAAAGAGAAGAATGCTTCTGTTCGAACAAATTTCATTAGAAATTTTTTAATTTTTGTGTCACAACTTTCAAAATTTGTAAAAATATTATTGAAATTTGTAAAAATTTGTTGAAATTTGTAGATATATATAAATTTACAAAAATTCATAGAGATTTACGTATTTTGAGGTAAGAAAAGTTTTCTAAAAGGTCTATTACAGTTTTAAAAATTAAAAAAAAAAGTCAAAAGATTTAATTCAACTTACAGTATGCAAAATCGATTACCCAAATTAAATTGACACTATTAAATATAATAAATTTTAAATATATAAATTAAAAAATAAAAAATTCCATTACTTATTCCTGTAAACAATATTGTACGAGAACTTTACCTTCATCCATGACTCATTAAATTAAATTGACACTATTAAATATAATAAATTTTAAATATATAAATTAAAAAATAAAAAATTCCATTACTTATTCCTGTAAACAATATTGTACGAGAACTTTACCTTCATCCATGACTCATTCCTCTGAACTGTATTGAATGAGAGCTAACAATTGTTACTAGAGTCTTATTAAAGCATGTATCTGTATAAATTTTAGTTTTATTACAAGTACAAAGTTATTGTTAATAATTTTGGTTAAGTCCTATAAAACTGTCAATTAAAAAGAACAGAATTGAAACTAGTAGTTTGATTTCCTTGACTGAACAACCTGATTGTAGTTTTAAATATTTTCAAACCAATATCTTGCAGTTTGATTTAGATTGATTTGGATTTTAACGCAAAACTACACTCCTAGTCTTGCCATGCATGGAATGAGCATTTTCCGTTTTAGAGAGTGTACCAAACGAGGCCTGAATGCCCGGATCACTCCTGCCTTAAAATATTGGAAACTTTTGCTAGAGCTGTAAGCAATTAAACATGTTCCAGTTCTATGGAGATTTAAATAACATTTGAAGAACATGCTTGCTGATTGGTTTCAAATAACTTTCTACTATAGCCACAAAGAGCATGGAGGAAACTTACCAAGAGCTAAATTTTTGAAACATCTAAAAGCCTATACTTACTGTAAAGAAACCTAAAAACAGATTGAGACAAACATTGAAAATAACCCAAGACTAAAAAAATAGCGTGGAGGTACAACCTTTCAATAAATTTTCAGGTGAATTACTTTATACAATCTAAGAAGGAAACAAGACATGTAGTGTAAACATGTGTGTAGCAGGACTACTCCTTTAATCTAAAACTGGACAACTTAGGGCGGCGGCGATACAAGCCTGTGGTGATACAAGCTTCAATGAGGTCAAACCATGCCCTCCGCCAATATGGATTTATGTACAAAATTAGAACAATACTTAACAACACAATTGTGTAAGTCACAAAAAAACTCACATAGAAGTCATCCATGCTCATAAAACTTTCATCTTCTTCCTCACCCTCTAACGAACCTGCTGGCGTTGATGAGTTTTCTTCAGTTCCAACACAATCATTAGGTAAAGGAGGTCCGCAAAGATATGGATTCCCTTCGTAACTGCTTTCTTCAAATGTGGCAAACTGAGATTTCCTCTCTGGCGTTGCACCTGACAAGTTGTTGTGTGCCACACTAAAGACTGCCAAAGAGTACAATACAGTGAGTTGAGCGGGGATTCTCCCATTCAAATTGTTGTAGGAAAGATCCAAACTCTCCAGCTGCTTTAAGTTTGAAAATGTCGCTAGAATTGATCCGGTTATGCTATTGTGGGACAAGTTTAGGGCATAGATGTTGCTTAAATTCCCAATTTCAGGTGGAATTTCTCCTGCTAACTGGTTGCAAGAGAGATCAATTCCTGACATGAAATCGAGGATGTTACCCTTGTAAGAGTAGGATCTCCTTTTTGTTGTGAACTCTATCTCTTCTTGCACATTGACTATTTGATAATCACTGCTTCGATCAGAAAATACTTTTTTCTTTAGCATTTGTGAAGACTTTCTTGGACTTACAGACTTTTGTATTGCATTTGTGATAGTCTCCCAACTTACAAAGTCAATCCCCATATAAGATTTGCCAATGTCAGTGTCAAAAGTAAGACTACTCAAGCAAGGACGGATTGGACCAGAAAAAGAATTTTGAGAGAGGTCGATTATTGACAATTGGCTTAACTTACAGAGTTGAATGGGAATTTCACCTTCGAAATGGTTAACTTTTAATAGAAGAACGCTTAGATTAGGAAGGTTGCCCATCCAGGTTGGAATCTTTCCTGAAAAATTGTTCTCTCTTAGATCCAGTGTCACTAGAGAAGAACTGTTGCAAAATGCATGCGTTAGCGGACCTTGTAGGCTATTATTATCAAGATGAACATGTCTTAGCTTTGGTGGATTGAAGCAAGATGGTATAGAGCCCCACAAATTGTTCCCTGAAAGATCTAAGAATTCGAGCTCATCGAGTTTGCAAAATTCTATCGGAATGGAACCTTGAAAATGGTTTTGGGCCATGACAATCACCGCTATAGTTCTTGTTATTATCCCTTCCCATCTTGGAAGATTGCCTGAAAAATGGTTATTGCTAAAATCCAATGCTGACAAATTCACAGTGAACAGGCTACTGGGTATCTCCCCAGTGAAATTGTTCCCATTTATGAACAAATATCTCAACCCAGTCAGACTAGAAATTTCTATAGGTATTTGTCCATGGAAATAGTTGTTTGATAGACTAAGGAACCTCAACAATGGGCAACCAGAAATCAATTGCTCTAGTGTATTTCCTGACAAAGCATTGTTGGACAAGTCTAAAGAATCCAAGAGCTTAAGACCATTGAAACAAGAAGTTACATTACCAGAAAACAAATTTCTGGACATGATTAGTACCTGTAAATTTGGAAAGGCTGAACTCATATTCCCTGGAACTTGGCCATGTATGCGATTCATAGAAATATCCATAGTCGAAATATTTGGATTAGGATATGATGGCAAGTTGAAAGGGCCCGTGAAAGTGTTATTTTTCAAGTACAGTTCTCCTAGCCGTGTGTTGTTCCTTAACAACCAAGACGGGAATGTTCCACTGACATTGTTGTGGGATAGATCAAGAAACCTCAGGTCATGTTGGTAATAAAGGAACCCGGGGAGATTGTTTGACCTACAATTTGCCAAAACACAAATCTTTAGTTGAAACAGTGGAGCCCAATTCGGAAACTCATGATGGTCCAAAATGCATTTGTTGTTATCAGCTACGAGGACCCCAAGATTTGAATGGTTAGCAAATGCCCTAAATGAAATTGGGACTGTCAAATGGTTGTTGGACAGTGAGAGATATTCAAGTGATGTGAGATTCGTAAGGGCAGAAAATGCAATATTCCCAGTGAAATGATTGTAGGAGAGATCAAGCACTTTAAGAGATGTCATGTTTCCCAAACATGAAGGAATTGTCCCCTCAAATTCATTAAAACTGAGATCAAGCACTTTGAGGTTCTTGAGTTCACACAAACCTGTAAAATGAATCAATTTTGTGATGCTCATCTTAATTTTAAATTAATGCAAAATAAAGCATAGAAGTTATGTGGAAGGAACTATGGACGAGAAGGAGAAAATTTAGAAACAATGCACGAGAAATTTAAAAATGAATAAAATTTAAAAAAGAACAAAGTAATTATATTTTTACCTTAAATGGGTAAAGAGTCATTGAGCCCCCACCTTAATAGAGACACAGCTTGAAAAAAGTCATTACTCCTAAACTCTTTACGAAATTGTTGTCAATTTTGTTAGCAATTATAACATTAGGAAAGTATTTTTGTGCCATAATAAATATAGTTATATATTTTCCAAAAATATCATTATTTAATATTTGATACCAACACATTCACGAAGGAGCAAAAAGCATTTCCATCCCTTCTTCCAGCCAACTCTCACTTGCTTGAGGAGATTAATTTTGTATTCTGAGAAGGTAGCAGATGCCATTTTTGTTCCTTCATTCTTGGCAATTTCTTTCTTCGTTGATCAAACCTATGAGTTTGGATTTTGTACAGTTTAATATTCTCTCTTTGTTGATCAAATTTAAACATTCTCAAGTTTGAATTTATGTCTGGTTTGTTGCAATTTCAGCAGAGTCTTGGCATTATAAATGTATAAACGTAAATTATAGCAGTCACATTAATTTTCTTTTTATGTGAGACATACATTATTTACTACTCAAAAATCTCAGCAGTAACCATGTACAATTTAGCCTATATTATACAAATATTGTGTTTTATAATACACTTCTATATTATTTATGATTTTAACATATGACCAATTCTGATCCTAAAAGTTATTTAAAATGGTTTATTATTGTTAAAAATTAAAATATGTGTTAATCATTTAAATCTATTTTAGTGCAATTCTATAAAAAGAATTGTAAAGTTGCAATTATAAGAACATTTCTTCAATAGAAAGAAATAAGTTATGCCATATAAGATGGGACAAACTAAGATCACGTAGAATACTAACAACTCCTCTTGTATGTTAACCAAAAGTTACCTTAGGACACAAAAGCACACAAAGATATATATATATATATATAAAAGAAAATGGAGAAGTAATTATCACTCCAATCAAGGACCTCTGGATTGCTTAATCTTATGTGTCCCCTTAACATTTGTTGAATTGAGTGATTTCATCTCTTAGCCAATATTTCCCTACATTAAGTACCCTGTTTTTACAACAATTATATATATAGACATATATATGTGCGCCTAACAATGAAAATTGAGGAAACTAAAGAAGTTGGGAGCAGGGGAATCTTAATTTCTTTTTAATATGAAATTTAGTCTAACATTTGAGTCTCGAAAATCCTCTAAAGAATGAAAAACATGTCGTTGTTCAACTAGTTATCAGATTATTTGAAGACCTCTACATTTCTCAGTGCTAATGATTCTTCCAAACCCGTATTGATTTGTAATAATTCATCTCAACTAGTCTATAATATTGAGCAACTCCAACAAAATAGAACCAAAAAAGAACATGTGAAAAAAAAAATGAAGCTGTGGATGAATCACGTACCTTGGACGAATTCAAAGCTTTGGATGTAATTATCACTTAAATCAAACTCCTTCAAACTGACAAAGTCTTCTAACTCTGCAAATCCCAAAGAAAAAAATTAAGGAAATTGAGAAGCATAAAAAAGCTTACCACCATTTGAACCTTTTAGTTACTATTAGTCAAAGATGTAGTTTTTTTTTTCCCCTTTTTTGTTTTTTCTTTTTTTCTTCACGTGGACCAATATTTCACACATTAAATCTTACTTAGAAATGATCGGATGCTGGTATTCAATTGATTATCCCCCAAGTAAAGAACCTCCAGATTGCTCAATCCTTCTAGTCTTCCAAAACCTGAATATAATTAAATAAATGATTAATATTTCTATGTTTGTGACATAATCACATAACATATATATCAAACTTCTTTAAGTTGGAAATAAAGTTATTAAATTTTCCTTATTCACATTTACTTAAGTTACAACATAAGAGAAAGTTCAGTCACCGTTCATCTCGTGGGTACCATTGTGGATCCACTAGAATGTTGTGATTAGACAATTGCAAGTGTTCTTAGCAATACCCTATAACAAAATAAGGCAAGAAAGAAGTATCCTTATGTGGGGGAGATAGACAGAGTAAGTGTGCGGACTTACTGTTAAAATGAGATTCTCCTTTCAAGTCATTCCATCGTAAATCAAGAAATTTCAAGGATGAAAGCGCACTAAGAGATGACAGCACACTAATATTAAAGCTGTTACCACTCAAGTCAAGTACTTCAAGGTTCCTTAATCTCGAAAGCCTTTCAAAACCTGTAGAAGAATTCAATAGTTTTGTATTAATCATATGAGAAAAAAAAAAAATTTGAAAAAGCTACTAAATAGATCTTGGAGCAAATTTCACATTGCTTTTAGTTTCACCCGAAATCTCATTTTAGAACTTGAGTTCTTTTTTTTTTTTTTTTTACAATTAAGAGTGTGTATTTTATAATTAATTGCTACGTCACCCTTTAGTGGGCATTTTGCTCTTGAAAATTGAACAATTAATGGTAATAGTTCAGGGACAAGTCACTAATCAAAAGTTTGGACTAAGGGTGACAATTTGAGTTCACATGTCTAAACATGATATAAACAGATCATGAAGAACATAACCTTAACAACTCTAATTAAAAAGGTTAATGACAGCTATGTAGGTCATTTCATCTTCATACTCTGTATCTAGGGTATTACTTGAAATCTCGTCCCAAGACCTTATTTGTTTTTGTTTACAATCTATGACATGACTAGGGAAAACAACGCGGTACGAAGTTATGGTAAGAAAAGAAATTTACCCAAGATACAGAGTGATAGAAAATTACCTTCATTTTCAATGTAACCAGTCAAATTGTTATCTGGTAAGAAAAGAACTTTGAGCTCTTCAAAGGGGAGGAACAAGGAAGCATTGAAACACCAATCTCCTAAATCCTGGTCCCTGGTATGATTAAGAGAGAGTACAGTCACATGCCCTGTGGTGGAATTGCACTCAACACCTTCCCATTCACAACAGTTGGAATCCTCCTCATGATCCACCCACGATGGAAAAGAAGTGCCATTTGGGTAATTGATGCTGGATTTGAGTTGCAGAAGAGCAATTCTCTCTGGTTCCGAACACCCAAAGCAACACCAACCCCTCACCAACACCAAAATCATCGTCCCCCACAACCAGAGAGGATGTCTCATATTTTCTTTTTCAACTCTCTTGAGGATCTTCTGGATCCCAACTGCTCAAAGGGTCTTGGGTTTTAATAGGTCCATGAGGTGTCTCGCACGGTTTTGCGTATGAATTGGGTTGTTGAAATAATTTACGTTTAAGTGGGATTAGGTTGGGGTGACGTTGGATGTGGACCTACCAATATGAGCACTAAAGAAAATGGAGACCAATTTGAGGCTTTTGGATGATCAAGACAAATTATGAAAATGACAGCAGTCCATATGAAGACTTTTTTTTTTTTTCTACCTTATATATATGTGTGAATCAATACAAGTATATATGAATTTTTATTAAATGGGAAAAGCTGATTTCGTTTTGATTACCAAATATTTAAGGATAAATTAAATTGATTTTTTCTTAACAGTGGAATAATTATACTTTACAAAATATTTAGAAATTACACCTATTTATATTATTTTGAAATATTGTTAACATCAATCCCCTCTTATTTAATCACTCGTTAAAAGTTAACAGAAAATATCAAATTAATCAAAATTTTAGATATTTTTCTTATTTTATCTCTCTTTCTCTTACATATTCATTAATTTAGGTTTTTATTTGATATTAACTATTTCTTAAATTTTTATATCGTATATCCCGGACTATAAAATTTGAAGTGTGACACTAGACTATGCCACAAGCATCAACATTTATACTTACCTTTATATTGATGTGTGTGTGTGTGTGTAATGTGTAATGTTGAGCTTGTGTACTTGTGTACATACCATATTATTCTACCTAATGAGCTTTCAAGCTCACATCTTTTACATTTTAAATGATCTGTGGAAGGCCGATGATGATGTGGGCAGTCAACAAAAGATTAGGTGAGTTGCCATCGAAGCGTGGTAAAAAAAACTATTGTCCTGTGTTACTTGGGTGGAGGAAGTAATATATATGCATAATTTGACATATTCATAATAAAAAGTATTTTAAAATTGTGCAGGCATTGTATTCTATTAAAACTCTATAAGTGTGATTAGGTGAAAGTAGTACTAAGATAGGTGATCTGTTAAGAAATTTTCGTATTGCACCTAAATGAGTAAAAAATGAATAATATTATACTATGATAATGTAGGTTCATGCATGATCCTTCGAGAGTTTAGGAACAATCACTTAGATTTGAGCTAAATAACATCGATTGGACCTAGACATTTTATGATTTTATTTATATTTTATAAATTATTTGTGCAATCCAAATTGTGAGTCTCTACAATCTAGACCTTATGTATTATTATTATTATTATTATTATTATTATTATTATTATTATTATTATTGCTACTATTATTATTACTACTTTCTAATGATGTTGTTCATGCCTTATTGCCATGGATTTATCTTTATCATTGTGTATGAGATGTTGAAACCGTATAAATTTTATTTAGTGGTTGTTCGGATGATAATCTATTAAATTCTATGGTTATATATTCTATATAAGAATGAGGAATGTATGTATGTTAAGATTTGCTACTATTATATTGGATACTGTACAAGTTAACTTAAAAAATAATGTGTGGTAATTGTTCATTAAAATTGATTTGATCTTGTAATATGTTTTTTATTAATTTTTATTGTACTCTATATTCTTATGTTACTTGTTTTACATATATTAATTTGGAACGTGGAAAAAAAATCCCTGCTTGAAATTAATTTTCAAGTCAAATTTTTTTAGTTTTAAAGGCGTAACCAAAAATGCTATAAAAGCAAACAATTTGAAGAGATGAGAACTCTTGCACATGATATTTTGATAATTTGTTCATGATTGTATTTTGTGTGTATTTTGAGTGTCAAATTTAATTAATATTTTTTAATTATTTTACAGTAAAAATCTTTAATTTTTTCAACTTTCTTTAATTAATTTTTATCAACTTTTCAAATTTTATCTAACTTTTATCAATTTTTACTAATTTTCTCTAATTTTTTACACTTTTTCAAATAACACACTAAACATTCAATAATCTAAACTTTACTCACTTTTTATTTTATTTTTTTACCAAAATTTGAATCGCTTAGTCCAAAATTATACCACGGTGGTCAACAAATTTGAACATTGTGAAAGAAAGACAAGACTATTTAAGCTTTGTACAACGGCGGCTGTTGAACAACTGCTGTCCCATTGGTCAATGTCAACGAAAGGATGTCAACCGGTCCAAAAGATCGGTTGTCCTCGGTCGGAGCAGGCATATGATTTACTTTAGTATTAAAATTTAAATTAAATTGCAAGCCATTAATTTATTTATAAAAAATAAAATTTACTCATTAATTTAAGAAGTTTAAGATTGCAATCAAATTGTTTAATTAAGGAGACTAAACTACCAATTTTAGTCTGGTTGTTAACTTTATGTTAAATGATTATTAAAATTTATTTAGATAATTCAATGCTGGATAATTAGAAAACGAAATCAAAATTGCTAACATTAGTTTCTTACTTGCAATCAATAAATAAAAAAGATATATTCATAAATGTTTTCCTAACAAATTTAATTTTAAAAAGAGATTTAAAAATTTTTGGGCCTACATTGAAAGCGTGGAAACCTGCTTGTTAGCCTTTTTATTGAGAGTTATTTATATTTTTTATATTTAAGTGGTGTTCTTTAAAAACTGAATTTATTAATAAATTATTTTTACTTTTCAAAAAATATTAATTTAAAGAAATGATTAATTAAATTTCTTTTTAATTTTTTTAAAAAACCTATGTAATTAGATACAATTTTTATCCTATTTAATTGAACTGATTTTCTTCTGCTAATTAATTTTTTAAATTGTAGTCAAACCAAACCGTGCTGTCAATTTTTTGTTTTGGTCTTTAAAAAATGTAAGATGTAAACGAATTATTGATTAAAAATTAAGTTAAATTAAATAAATAAACTATTTATTTTTATTTAACCGATTTAATTGTGCTTTCCATCGATAAATCCACATAGCAATGCTTAAAAACAAAAACAAAAAATTGCATTTCGTTGAGAGGGCAAGCACCAAACGTTGAATTCGTTTACATATGTGGACTCTAGGAATTAGAAAAAATTAAATAAATTAATAATAATAATAATAATAATAATAATAATAATAATAATAATAATGATAATGAGTCTCTTGAATCTCCTGTGGTTGAAGTTAGGGTACATTCAAGGGATTTGTGGGATGGCATCATTTGGAGCATTTTGATACCTCTAAATTAATTTTTTATAATTTAAACACATGCATTTACATATTGTTAACATACTCATATATATATCTTTTAAATATATAAATATATTTAAATAATTAAATTTTAATTCAATAACTCAAAAAACAGTTATCCTCAAATTTATATTGTCAGTCTCCCTTCTTTTACATTCGGCCTGATTGAATACTGCAAAAAGTGATTTTCTTAAATTAACTAATTTTGAATATTGAATGATTTTTTAATTAAAAGATTTACCTTTTTAATTATTTTGAGCTTTTATTGATATAATTTTTTTCAATAATAATTCTGGTGGCACCATGCCGTTAATATATATATATATATATATGAGTTTTGACTCCATGGATCGATAACGTGTGGATTTTCTGATTTGCAAATAATTTAATATTTTATAATTTCCTGACTTAGCACCATCTCAAATAGCCATCATTTGAGATAAAAAAAAAACAGGTTGTCCAAATAATTTATTGAGTCAATTCCATGCTAATTTGATCTAGAAAGAAACTAAAATCTTTGTCTTTAATGCCCACCAAAATTTTTATTTCCCTCCTTCTAGATGTTGTTATGTCAGCCTCCCGATGTGACATATCTCTCAAGGCACAAGCATGCGAATATTGGGGGTTGGTGTTGAAAATGTTGTTAACTCTTTACATTAAATTAACACGTAATATCTTTTTTATACGTTATCGGTTGAGTATTTGATAAAAATTTATAAAAAATAATAAATTTTAATAATTATTAAAAAAGTAATAAAAATTAATTTGATGTTTAATAAATAAAATTAAGGAAAGTTAAAAAAATTAATAAAAATTAACTTTTTTGCTGTAAAAGTTGGGGAATCAAACACTCCGAGTGTTGCCCGTGATGGAAACATTCTGCCTCGAATTAATTATATTTGGAACATGAATTCATAAATAAAAAATACAATTACTTGCACATCTATGAAACAGGTGTGTTTGGAGTAAAGTTTTGGTGAAAAAAAAAAAGAAAAAAATAAAGAAAAATATAGAAAAAATGGGGGACAAAAACATATAATCCCGGATAAAATATTCTTATTTGAATTGATCTAAAAATAAAAGAATATTTGTCCTTTTACTCCCCATAGTTGAGATAAAAATTACTTGCACATTTTGAAATTTAAAAATCTAAATTTACACTCTTTGTGCTTGAAACTATAATAAAATCATGAATGGCGTTAAAATTTTAAGGAGAAAAAATAAAAATATTTATTATAAATTAAATAAAATTGGAGGATATAAGTAAATGTACTTAGGCCACGTTTCGAACTCTAAAAGTTACTAAAAATCTCTACGAATATTTAAATTTTTATAAAATTTTTCATCTCGAATTACGTAAATCTTTATAAAATAAAATCTTTACAAATCTCTATAATATATACAAATTCCAATAACATATCTACAAATTTTCAAAAAGTTCAGTGCTAAAAGTTATTGATTAAGAACAAATTTTTACTATTTATCTCTATTTTTTCATGGTTTATTCATTGCATTTTAAACACCAAAAAATAAATCGAACCACATTTTATCTCTAAATAGTCCCATAATATGAACTATAAGGTGTATAAGTGAAATTTCTAAAATTACTAAAACTAAAATTGCTATATTTGACAGATTTTGTTAACGTTTTCATTTTAACTTAAAGTGCAACAGGTGCAAATATAAATTTTTAAAATTCTAACCTTAAGTATAAAAAATAAAAAAGTAATTAACTCTAAAAAATTTATTTGTTAATTAATTAATTTTTAATTTAATATCTCAAAATTTTATATATTTTTATTTTTTATTACAAATTACGTATAAATATGAGAAATAATTTTAAATTTCTAACTCTTATCCTTCTTTTGATAAATCTTTTATCCAAACACTAACCAATGAAATGAAAATGACTCCTAGCAAAAAATAAATAAATAAATAAAATAAAAATGAGTTATTATTGACAGCCAATTCAATTTGAAAGAAAATACTGGCGTCTTGGGCCCACATGTGTGGAATATGTGGAAAAAGCCAAAGCATTTGGTGGAGAAAGTAGAAAGATAAAAGTTTGACTAATTTGAGCCTTTTGATGACCTTACGATGTCATGCTGACAAAAGATTCATTGCCGCGCATTTACCTTTTGACTAACAATAACCTTTATAATTTATATAACATTTACTTGTATTGTTGGAGGAAGACTTTGAATTGGGGACAGCACAGCACAACGCATCAGAAAATTGAATTCATTCAGAAATTGATTCGCCTTAATTTATTCAAGTGACCTCACACTTGAGAAAGAATTGAAGGTTCAATGCTTAACGGGGTGTTTAGAGTGGCAAAATTATTATAGGCCATTTGATAAGTTATTTATGTTTATATTATGGTTTGTGGTTTAGGTATTAGTTTGGAGTTGTTTCGATTCAAATTTTGAATATTTTAGTCATTGATATATGTTGTAAATCTGGGCTTACTACTTAGAAGGTGTTTAGTGACAAAAAATAATAAAATTTGATAAATGTTATGACTTTTTAATTCATACAATGAGATGAAAAAATAAATAATTTTTAGAAATTTTCTTTATTTTTTAACGATTTTCAGAGTTATAAATAAAGTTTTAAACACTAAGGTTTTATCATTAGAAAGATAATATGTGCATATCACACCTTTCGGATGAACAACTTTCCGTTCGAACAAAGTCAAAAATTTTGAGTAGTTGTCGAATGATAAATTTTAAGTCCGAACACTAACGCCTACTTTCACCTTCTTTCGGATGATGGGTCTCCGTTTGGCTCTTTTACAATCTTTTATGCAAGAGGTTGTTGTGGTATTGCTCATATATATCATGGATACAAGTTAACTATGATATTTTGCATAAATTATTTATCTTCTTGAGACTGAACATAAAATGATGATATCATAGTAAGAAATTCATTTATTTATCACTAAGCTCATGAGCATTTGGATTAGGGTCAAATTGGATATTATAATCGGTATGTCAACATAGTTACCTGCAGGGGATTAATGTATCATGGAAATATACCTTTTTATAAACTAGATTTATTTTTCTAAGGAAAAAGAAAAATAATTCTTAAAATTATCTATTGATCTCTAGTCAATAAAAATGACTAATGTATAGTCATTGGATGTTGGAATATAATTATGAGATAGTTTATAACCCAAGTTATAAAATATTGTCTTTCAGTAAAAGAATGCCTATAAAAAAAATGGTAAAAGAGCCAATGAGAGGCTCTGATATTATAATTATACATATAGATGATCTGTCATTGCCGAGAAAAATGGCACAAAAGATAGCCAAGTATGCAATGTTAAGTGTTATCTAATTTATTGTGAGACAAGTAACACGGTTTGTCATAGAAATTGTACAGTTATTAACCTCGTATGCTATGCTTAATATCATAATGCCAAGATAAGATTGAAAGTAATTTAGATGATGTTCTAATACATCGATCATTACATACACACCTTATAACGTATTATTAATATTAAGTTTTTGATAATTTGATGACGGTTGTTATTGAAGTACATTGAGCACATGTGAAGACAAGAAGTAGTTTAGAAAATAGATGTAAAGATAAGTATTTATTGATTTATTTATTTCGAGCTATCTATTTAAGTAAATTAAAATGTAATTTGTAAGGGTAATCTTTTCTTTAAAAAAAAATAAAAAAGCAGAGTATTCAATCTTGTATTGGTTTGATAATGGTCTCTATTCATGTCAATGGTTTTGTTTGAATTGCATTTCCATGGATGTTTAAGTTCACATTACCATACCCTGTGGCAGTTGTGCTGTCGATTATAAAGATACCTTGAACTATTCTATTATGTGGTTCCATGTTGAATTCTTCCCAACAAATAAACCCTGTATTGATTTTTGGACCAGCTGCAGCTATAAGAGTTGCCCATTTAATAGATATATATATATATATATATACTTCATATATATTTTATTATATACTTCCCCAGTCAAACATTTATTCCCATGAGTTGGAACTTGAGCATGATAAATGTTCACACATATATATTGACCCTCCACCTAATTATTAGTAATATCGTATACCTTCTCACTGAATTATTCATTCAATTCATTCATTCATTTTTTTCTCAACTCTGAGCCTGTTTTGGAAGCTAAAAAAAAATTTAAAAAACTTCAAAAATTTTCAAATCTCTCTAATCAAAATTTGTCACCTATCATTTTTACATCACATCAATTTCAAAAGTTGAGTTTTTTTAAATTCCAAACACCCTCTTTCTTTCTTCGTCCCCATCGTGCTTACAGCTACCAAAATGTTTAAACTATGGCCTATTGGAATGGTTTTGTTTGAATTGTATTTTCGCCTGTAAAATGACTTTTTCTAGGTAATCTATTTTGTTTAGTGATTTTAGAGATTAGGTGAAATACGTACAAATTGATTTAAATATATTAAAAAATAAAAATAAATAAAGAGAAAAACGTTCAATTTTTTTTTTTTTTTTGTCATTCCACTGTGGTTAATTAATTTAGAGTGAAAAATCTCTCTCTTTAAGTAAGCATAGTGGTTTAATTTAAGCTTAATTGTTGTCTTATCTGTTAGAAACTTATCTGTCGGTTAGAAGAGGTTGATAATATACTTGTTCATCAAATTTTATTTGTTTATTTATTTATTTTTTTTAAATTAAACAATTCCACTGTTTTCTTGGAAACCAAAATGTGCTTAGCTCTTTCCGATTTATTATTGTTTCGTATATTTGATCATATTAAGGGTGCATTTGGTGCACTAACAAACACTAAAAAATTATAAAAATCATTTATTTTTTATATCACTGCACGAATTACGAATTTGTTCGAATTTGTAAAAGTTAATATCTTGTATTTTGTACAGTGAATAAAAAATTTAAATTTTACGATTTCATAATTCGTGTTTGTAAGATTTGTAGAATTTTGTATTTTTTTATTTAACACCAAACGGTACTATTATCTCAAATTATCACACTTTGGCTCCGTTTGGTTTGCAATAAACCTCTGAAAATATCTGAAAACTTCTAAAACCTATTCACTTTTTTATCTCATTGCACAAATTACGAATTCTTAACTTATCTCACTTTTTATCACTCCAAACACACAATTTATCTCATTAATTATGAATTCACAACTTATCTTATTTTTCTCACTTTTTATCATTCCAAACATATTTTTATCTCACTTTTTGTCATTTTAAACGCTCCTAAGTAGATATACTTTCAAGTCATATGACTATTAAATTTCTAAAAGAAAAAAAAAACAATTTTACTTTTTTTATGTATTTTTTTGGTTTTATTTGAAAGTACTTCAAGAAATTCACGTATAACAACTATTGCCTACGATTTGTTTACATACATATTTATTTTTGCAAAAGGAGTTCAAAATTGTAATAAGATATTTCTTTGTAAAATATTCTATTCAATCGTCAAATACCAAAAAATATTTATTTTGGAAAAATATTTTTCAAATCAAAACCAAACACCAAAAAATGACAAAAAAATACTTTTTTAGCAAAAAATATTTTTGAATGTAAAACGTTTTACGTCAAAACAAACAAACAAACAAACAGAGCCTAATTTGCAGTAAGCTAACAAAAACAAAAAACAAAAAAAAAAAAAAGGGAAGGGACATTTTCAGGCATTGCTAGCCTATCACAAGGGGGCTTGCCATTGCAAAAAGCCTTTAGCTGCTGCAAAATGGGCCTGGCTAAAACAAACTTGCAGGCCCCAAAAGGTTTTACATCCAAATCTCACAAAACAATTTAGATTACCAAAGTGGGTAAGTTGTTTTTTCGGAAAATTGTATCCAAATCATACTTTGTAATCTTTTAAAGTTATTAGTCACACCCAAAAAAAAGTATTGCTTTTAAGTCATATTAATGTGAAAAATTTTGTATTTAAGTCACACTTTTGAGTGGGTCCCACGAGTTTGTTTTAAATATAGTTTCTAATATACCGATAATATTATTTATTTCTATAACAAAGTTACACAAGTTATTTCCAAAAATTCCGGGAATCACGTGAAGATATGGTTTACCGAGAATCACGCTTCTTCTGTTTTTTTTTTTTTTCTTTCTTTGTTTTTAGTTTCATTATTTACAGTTTTAGTCGTGAAGATATTAAGAAGATAGAGCTTATTTGGCATATCTTCTTCATGGATTGATTTTGCCGATTGACGTTTTGAGCTATCTTCAAAATAGTACCGGTACTGTTTCAAAAAATATGATAATGTTGGCTCGTATGATTGGTTTGTGTTATGTATCGATTGATATTTTTTAGGCAGTATGAAAACAGTACCGGTCCAAAACAATATCGGTACTATTTTCAAAACAGTACCGGTACTGTTTTGAAAACAGCACCATGAATTATAAGCAGATGACGAGTTTTAAAGGCAAGAGAAATCTATTGGGCCGATCAACGTTTTGAGCTATCTTCAAAACAGTACCGGTACTATTTCTAAATATATACGAAGAGACTTAATGCTAATAGTTTCTCCTTTCAAGTCATTTCCTCCTAGATCAAGAAATTTTAATGATGAAAGCCCACTAAGGGATGACCACACAATGATATCAAAAATATTATCACTCAAATCAAGTTCTTCAATATTCCTTAATTTCTCGAGTCTTTCAAACCATGTAAAAGAAAAATTAAAATGGTTTAAAACCAATCACATGAGAGAGAGAGAGACCTACTAAAACTGAGTGATGGCGAATTAATTACCTTCATTTTCAATTCTGCTAGTCAAATTATCGTCTGGCAAGTAGAGATTTTTGAGCTCCTCAAAGAGAAGAAACAGAGAAGCATTGAAGTACTAATCTCCCAATTCTGAGTCCCTAATATGATTAAGAGAGTACAGTCACATGACCTGTGGTCAAATGGCACTCAACACTTTCCCATTCACAACATATAGAATATTTCTCTTCATGATCCTCCCAAGATGGCAAAGAAGTGCCGTTTGGGTAATTGATGTTGGATTTGAGTTGCAAAAGAGCAATTTTCTCTTTTTCCAGACACCCAGAGCAGCACCAAAGTCCCCCCAAAACCAAAGTCATCACCCCCCACAACCAGAGAGTAATACTTCTAATGTTTGTGTGACTAATTAACCTACACATATAGTCTTTCTTTCTAACAGCTCAAATGCTTGGATTTAAATAGATGCACGAGGTATTAAGGCGTCTGCTTGCTTTGGCTCTGCGTGTCAATTCAATTATTCAAAGAACTTATCCGCTATTACACAGCAGAGTATCGATATTTGGAAAAACTATTATTTTTACGAAGCAACACTTTTGGTAAAACTACTATTTTTTAAATTGATAAAAATACCTATACAACTAAACACATATACACATATTAATTTTAAAAGGTAAGGATATTATAACTATTTTACAACTTTTTTAAATTTAAAAATTTTAAATTTA
Source organism: Vitellaria paradoxa (assembly GCA_019916065.1). Taxonomy (NCBI): domain Eukaryota; kingdom Viridiplantae; phylum Streptophyta; class Magnoliopsida; order Ericales; family Sapotaceae; genus Vitellaria; species Vitellaria paradoxa. The sequence continues at coordinate 49,843,604 of CM034235.1, read as the reverse complement.
AATTCAAATTTAAAAATTTAGTTACCTGATTCAAATTTAAAAAGTAATTAAGATTTTTTTATTTCATAGTTATCGTTATCCTTTTTATATTGACAAAAATAATCCAAAGATTAAATACACCTACACTATTTCCTATTGGGCGATGATAATGTTGGGAACAAACTTTGTTGATAACAGAATTCATTTAATGTAATTTTTATATGTTAACAGTTTTAACATTGTCAAAGTTATATAAAAAATTAAACGTGATATTTATTATCTATTAAAATGAACCAATTTTTAAGTTATCATTTATTTCTATTTCTCGACCTCCTCAAAAAACTAGATCTTTTTTTTTTGGTAATTAAAACTAGATCTTTTTTTTAAATATTAATATATATTAATAGTAATCAAAATGCAAAAGACGTGATAATTTGAATAATTAATTCTAAAATTTGAATTTTATAGATTTATTTTTTAGTTATGAAATTTGTTTTAATAATAAATTTTACTTATTGAATTTGTAATTGATAGCTAGCGTTTGGCTAATTAATTTTAACATTTGAATTGGCTAATTAATTTTAACATGTGAATATTTTATATTTATCTTCTAGTTTTGAAAATTTGATATGACAAATTTTTTTTTAAAAAAAGAGTAATTTGGATAATTGGTTGTACAATTAAATTTTATATATTTATCTTTCAGAAAATTGTATTTAAGTCAAACTTTGTAATATTTTAAAAGTATTAGTCATATAAAAAAAAAGTATTACTTTTAAGTCACATTAATATAGAAAGTTTTGTGTTTAAGTCACACTTTTAAGTGGGTCCCACGAGTTTGTTTTAAATATAATTTATAATATGACTCAAATGCCCTTTGTTTCTATAATTAACTGAGACGAAGTTGTCGGAAATTATTGTAACCGCAAATAACGTTTTTCCGTTTTTGTTTCATTCCTTAGAAATCGCGTGAAGATATATGATATATTTTTTATTTGAACAAGCATGTAGTGAGATAAAAGTTGGTTAAAAGGTCATAAATAGCTACTGGCAAGGATGCGAATAATGGTATGTTAATGTTCATAATTTTTTTGTTGAATTTTAGCAAGAAGTACCACATACATATGGTACTGTTTTTTATGCGGTACTATTTTATTATGTGGTACTATTTTTAGTAAGATGTATTATCGTATAAACATAGTACCAAATGTATCTGGTATTCAAAGACCACGATTAAACACAAAAAAGTATCACATACAAAGAATGGTATTATTTTTATGCGGTACTGTTTTATTATGTGGTACTATTTTTTTGCGGTACTGTTTTATTATGAAATACTGTTCTATGTAGTACTATTTTTAGTAAGATGTATTATCGTATAAATACAGTACCAAATGTATCTAGTATTCAAAGATCACCATTAAACACAAAAAGAAGTACCACATACAAAAAATGGTGCTGTTTTAATGAGGTACTGTTTTTATGCGGTACTGTTTTTTATGCAGTACAGTTTTATTATGCGGTACTATTTTTTATGCGGTGCTATTTTATTATATGGTACTGTTTTATTATGTGGTACTGTTTTTTATGCGGTACTGTTTTATTATGTGGTACTATTTTTTTTATGCGGTACTGTTTTATTATGCGGTACTGTTTCATTACGTGGTACTATTTTTTATGTGGTACTATTTTTTATGTGGTACTATTTTTATGCGGTACTGTTATATTATGTGGTACTGTTTCTTATGTGGTACTATTTTTCCTAAACAGTTTTGATTTTGTTTCCAAAAATCGATTTTGCTTACTTTGCAAATAAGATGGAAAGTCGCGGAATTAGGTTTTTACCAAACAGTTTTGATTTTGTTTCCAAAAATCGGTTTTACTTGTTTTGTAAAGAAGATGGAAAGTTGCGGAAGTTATGAGTGAAATGTCCACTATTTTCGAATAAAACTAGCAATTTTGAAATATAGTGAAAAACGTGTGATGTACTTTTTTATCTTTTTGTTGTAAGTGTGACTTATTCACAAACAAATTTTTTGGGTATGACTTAAATCCTTATAAGTTCATAAATAGTGATTGGCCTCCAAAAACTCCTTTATCTTTCACTCATGAAAATTAATCTAATAAAAAATTTTACTAAATAACGGAAACATTAATTTAAATAATTAGTTATTAAAATTGAGTTTTATATATTTTTTTAAGTTATGAAATTATTCAAATTTAAGAATTAATTATTCAAATTACTCATGACTTTTGTATTTTGATTACTATTATTATATCAATATTAAAAAAAAATCTAGTTTTGTGAGAAAGTGAATATATAGAAAAAAATAATAGCTTAAAAGTTGGTTCATTTAATAGATAATAAATATCAAATTAAATTTCTCATATAACAAAATAAGGGTAAAATTGTCAATATATCAAAAGTGCATTAAATATACTCTGACATTAATAAAAGTTGTTTTAGCATTATCATCAACCTTTCCTCTTTAATAGTTATCTTTGTCCTTATATATGTATATATCTATCAAAAAATGTATAAATATTTATCAAAATGCTAGAAAAAAAATTTTCACACTCATTGCATGTGCACTAGCGTCTAGTATTTGATAATTGGGATGTTTGAAAATATCAGGATCGTTGCCTACTAATGTGAACTCATGATAGAAAATGGGGACCCAATTTGAGCCAAATGCGTAGGGATGTACATAATTTAGTTAAAATTTAGTTTTCCAACTGTACCGATTAAATTGAAAAAGTTTGGTTTGTTTATTTATTTAGCAATACTCAGTTTGATTATTTTTTGTAAAAATAATGGTTATTAGTTTTAGATGTGATTTTAAAATTCTAAAATCAAATAAACTGAATTAACTTACTTAAATTTAATTAATATTTAACATATATATATATATATAATAGTTAACCTAAATATCCACTTCTATCAATAGTTTTATCTTCTGAAATCTCAAAGATTATAAGAAATTAATAAATTATTATAATATTAAATACACATTCTAAGTCTCAAGTAATACTTATATAAAATTTTTATTTTATTTCTATAATTAAGTTATAAAAAATATATTTAAATTTATAAGCATATATAATCGAACTAACTATAACTAAACCAATATAATTCGGTTTAATGTTCGGTTAGTGTATATTATTTATTTAGTGTGGTTGTCATTTTTATTTTTGAAAATAATCAGTTTAGTTATAAAATTATTATTTTCGAAGCATACTGACTGATGCTTATCCCTACAAATATGACTTTGCCACAATAGGCATGTGTTTAAAAATTTTTAACTTTCTCTAATTTCTAATTTTTTTGGAAAACCTTCTTCAACTTCTCTTAATTAAAATTGGGTTGGCAAAAAGTTTAATATATATAGATGTATACAAGTAATGACTTAACGATAATTTTTTTTTTTTTTTGGCAAGACTTTTTTCTGACTAAATTTTAGTCACTAAAAGATAAACTTTAGATCACTAACGTATACTTTTTGCGACCAACATTTACCGACCAACAAACAATCAAAATTTTAACAGCTAAAAGTGTAATTTCTTAATTATAACGGGGAAAAGTTTTTCTTTGAAATAAAATTATTTCACAGGTCCAATTTACGAAAGCGAAACTTTTACGGTGCTTGGTACTAATACAATTCCAAATAAACAAATCTACTATTTTAAATTCTATTCATGAGTTTTATGAATTAATCCAACACTCTAAAATATCATAATTCTAATCGGTCACGAAATTTACACGTGAACTCAAAGCTAACAATAAAAACAACTAATAAAATTTAAATATATCATGCAAGCCTAAGTGTTATATATATATATATATATATATATAATATTATATATATGTTTAGAATTTTTATGGATTTTGAGTATGAAGGTCAGTAATCCAGAAACTTCTGCTTCTTGAATTTTTTTTATTATTTGTCAATTCAATTGTGAAAAAATTTAGATTTAATTGAAAGCAATTTTGAAAAATATGGGCATTCGTGGGCTTGATATATATGAACTACAGACAAATGAATAATAACAAAAATTACATTTGATTCAAAGTAAGTTTGAAAAGACACGAACTACAGACAGATGGGCAATAACAAAAATTACATTTGATTCATTGCGAGTTTGAAAAAACATGAACTACGGACAGATGAGTAATAACAAAAATTACATTTGATTCCAAGCAAGTTTGAAAGATACGAACTACAGACAGATAAGTAATGATAAAAATTACATTTTGATTCAAAGCAAGTTTGAAAGGATATGAACTATTGCCGTTCGGGGTCTAAATCGATGTGCATATATGTATGAGCTATAGATAGATAAGAGATGACTAATAATTCCATAAACATCAACTAAGAATGCAGTGGGGAGACTTACAATAAAGACGAAGGAGTCCTCTGGGTAACCTGTCATGGAAGTTAGCGTAAATTTACCGCTGTGTGTGACCGTTTAGACCAAAATATCTGTTTTCCAAGGTAAGAGCTAGTTTGGTTTAAAAAAGCTATCCAGTTTTTTTCATAACTTTTTTTTTTTTGTTTTATATGAATTCGTTTTACTAAATTTTGATTTTCTTTCTAGAAAATATAACTTTTAGACATATTAATCGCGGTTGTAAAAACAAATCGGAAGATTCTGGCTTGTTTGAGTAAAACCCTGTCCGTTTAGTTAAAAAATAACAAAAAAGTTAGTATTTTTTTCTTCCACCTTTTTATTTAAATGAATATGTCTTTTTTATTTTTTTTTCTGAATGTGATTAACAAACCTAAAAGTTATAACTTTAAAAAAAATTAAATTTTGGTAAAAAAATAATATAAGGCGAAAAAAGCTATTAAAAAAGTTAGAAGTTATTTTGAACCAAACGAAAAGACATGATTGGCCAACACTAAAAAAAATTTTAGCATTTTAATTTTTTTGAACTTTTTCTAATTTTCTCTACTAAAATTTGTCAAATATTTTATTTAACTTTCACCAACTTTCTCCAACTTTTAGAAGTTTTATCAAATATCAAATTTTTTTTTCCAAAAATAATATTTGACAACGTTAAAATAAAAGTTACAATTTTTTTTTTTTTTATACTCTAAATGCGTACTGAACCTCGCAATACTATAATAAAAATGAAAGTTCAATGGATACAACAAATTAAAAATATGTAATACAAATTTCATTACTAAAGTTATATTTTGGGATGTAGTACTATCGTTATACAGTCGATATAATAAGTCCGACACCAATAAAAAAAAATGTATTTAATGTTATTTTATTTCATCAATAATTGTGGCAATAAATCATACTTTATCACTAGTTTTAATATTTTTGTAATGATGATTTGGTATGATTATTAAACATATTAAAATGAGTTTTTATGAATATATCCCTCAAATTATTCATCTTTTTTTTTATTTCGTCCTCAAACTATTAAACACACCTATTACATTATCCAACTATACAATTTCATTCTATTTAGTTCAAACACTAACGGCATCCATTAAACTCCAATTCCATTCCATTTGAAGTTAGTGTTCGGATTAAATAAAACAGAATTTGATAGTTTAAGAATATAACAGGTATGTTTGATAGTTTGAAAATGAAATATAAAAAAGAGAAATAATTTGAGAGATATTTTCATAAAAAAAGTCTATTAAAATTTGTAATGGAAAACAATTATTATTACCGTATACTTGTGGTGTTACACCTATTGTAATAATCTTGTCACAAAAACATGTATAATTAAATAAAATTTTGTTTTACTAATGAAATAATTTAGGGTGAAATACAAAAATCACTCCTACACTTTACTCTCGGTCTCACTTTAGTTCCAATAGTTTCAATTGCGACAATCAAATTTCTATACTTTCGGTCAAGCAACAATCAGGTCCCTCATTCTGTTGCCTATTACAAACCAGTGTTAAGGTGAGGGTAAAACTGTTATTTTGTAAGATGGTCTACGTGACAGAGTGATAACGTGGCACCACCGTTAAGACGACGGTAAAACTGTTATTTCAAAAAATAGTCCACGTGGCGAGGATAAAACCGTTATTAATATTTCACAAGATGGTCCATCGTTAAGGCAAGGGTAAAATCGTTATTTTACAAGATGGTCCACGTGGCAGAGTGATGACATGGCACCCTCGGATGACATGGAGACTGTTCGTCATGTGTCAGACGCTCACTCGTCCACATGTGCTAGTGTTAGTTTTTGTCATGGAGTAGCTTCACTTTAAAAAAGAAAATAAAGTATTATAAATTATGTTACCCCCAAGAATCAAACTAAGAAAATAAAGCCTTACAAATTATGCTACCCCCAAGAATCAAACAAAGAACCTTAAGGATAGAGAGCCAACACGCGGAGGAGTGAGTGTCTAATACATGGTAGACAGACAGTCCCTACCTCATTCAAGTGGTCCCACGTCATCACTTTACCACGTGAACAATTAGCAATCTAACACATGGCGGATAGTCTCTATGTCATCACTCTGCCACGTCGACCATCTTATAAAATGATGGTTTTATCCTCAAACACATGGCGGATAGTCTCCATGTCATCACTCTCCCACGTGAAGTATCTTACAAAATGACAATTTTACCCTCGTGTTAACAGTAGTTTGGTGCCACGTTATCATTTTACCACGTAGACAATTAACAATTTGACATATGACGGACAATCTTCACTCATCACTCTGTCACGTGAATCATTTTGCGAAATAATAGTTTTACCTTCATCTTATTTATTATATATTATTATGTTTATATTTTTTGAGATTGATAATATTAAACAAATTAATAAATATCAAGTTTATATATATATATATATATATATATATATATATATTTACACATATATAATTGCTTTTGCGGCTAATTGTGTTTAATATAATTTAAGGTATCATTAGGGAAGCAAGCGAAAAAACATACTTTTATTTTATTTTTATTTTTTTAGCTTTTTATAAAATTATAAAAATTACTCTGTATGGTATCTCTCAAATTATGAAAGGTAAATATGTCAAATGAAAAAAAAAAATTAAAAAATAGCTCATGCTAAACACAAAAATATTAACATTTTTAACTTCTTGCTTAAAATAATTAAGTTTGACTTATTTCTTTTGAAACCATATCTAATATACATAACTAAACAGCCTATCATATATTGAAGCCTTGACCAAGGTGTAACTCAAACGAATCAAACTATTAACGTGAACCTCATTTGATTTATTTATTTTTTTAATTAAAAGGCCTATTACGTTTTTAAAAATTAAAAAATCAAAAGATTTAGTTTAACTTTCAGTTAGAAAAATAGATAAACCAAATTAAATTGATACTATTAAATATAATAAATTTTAAACATATAAATTAAAAAATAAAAAATTCCATTACTTATTCCTCTAAACAATACTGTATGAGAGCTTTACCATGATCCATGACTCATTTCTCTAAACAATATTGAATGAGAGCCAACAATTGTTACCAGAGTCTTATTAAAGCATATATCCGTAAAAATTTTATTGCAAATACAAAGTTATTGTTAAAAATTTTGGTTAAGCCCCATAAAATTGTCAATTGAAAAAGAACAGAATTGAAATTAATTAGTAGTTTAATTTCCTTAGTTGAACAATTTGATTGTAGTTTAAAAATTTTTCAAAGCAATACCTTGCAGTTTGATTTAGATTGATTTGGATTTTAACGCAAAACTATACTCCTAGTCTTGTCATGCATGGAATGAGCATTTTCTATTTTTAGAGAGTGTACGAAACTACGCCTGAATGCCTAGATCACTCCTGCCTTAAAATATTGGAACTTTTGCTAGAGCTGTAAGCAATTAAAAGTGTTCCAACTCTATGGGGATTTAAATAACATTTGGAGAACATGATTGTTGATTGGTTTTTGAAAAATTTCCAATATGACCACAAAGAGCACGAAAGAAACTTACTAAGAGCTAAATTTTAAAACACCCAAAGCTCATAGTAATTGTAAAGAAACCTAAAAAAAATTTGAGTTAACTTTTTCCGCGACCTATTAGTGAGTGAGTATTATTTGGGTCAACGACAAATACTAAAGTTAGGGGTTACGTGCGTGCATGTGTGTGTATGAGAGTGAGAGAGAGAGAGAGAGAGAGAGAGAGAGAGAGAGGTGCTGGTGCGGGACAACCATCGTATGATAAAAACCACGGAGAGCGAGAGAAGAGAGTTGTGAGAGAAGTTAGGCTATAAATGGAGGGAAGAGAGAGAAAATGAGAATTATATTTTCTCTAATGTTTGAGTGTCACTGATAATTTATTTTCCGAGTTAAGGATTGTTCAAATTAGCGTCCGTTAGAATTTAGAGGTGATCACTGTCCATTAACATTCACCTGTTTCTTAGGTTGCAAAAAGTTTCTTCATACTAGTGAACTGTAATTAAACCATTCAAGAAGAAAATTGAACTAAGTCATGAATTTTGGTTTCATTTGGTTTTATTGAAAATAATTTATCAACAAAAATAATTTATGTTTTAAAGATTTATGTTATTATTGACATATATCATAATCAATGTTACAAGAAAAGTTAAAAATGTTATATTTTTAAGTCGTATCTATTTTCTCATACTTAATATTTTAAATATTCACAATCGTAATAAGTAATCCCCTATAAAGATAAGAAAACTTTAATGTACATGCATTTATAAATTTGTACTTTTTCGTAAATATAACATATACAACCAAGTAACTTTCTAATTTAGAGTTGCAAATCACATTTTTTATCTATTTTCCTAAAACCATATTTAACATATTACAATATATGTATTAAATGGTATTGGTTTGGCTTGATTTAGTTAATTGGCTTCTTAAAACACAAGTTGAACAATCTGCTCGATTTTCTAATTTTTTAAATTGCGACCAAATTATTTATTCAAGAAAACATAATCAAACGAAATTAAAGGGCTTATTTTGTTTGATCTCAGGGTTTCGCTGGTTTAGTTGCGCACCTTTGTTTAGAACTAGCTAGGAAAAAAATAGAGATAGAAATGGAGGAGAATTTGTTAGAAACCCAACCACAAATTCTAACAGTAGTGGGGGCAAATATCAACTTAAAGATAGTGACCATACACGCCTCAAAACTATTTCTGATCTTCCTTATTACACTATTTTGCTACACTTATGCTTGAAAATTGATATTGGAAACTCTTTTCTAGAGCTGTAAGCAATTATGCAAGGTTGGAAGGCACCATTACTTTGTCTTTCAGTATTTAAAACATCTAAACCCCATACTTAGGTTACAGAAATCTAAAAACAGATTGAAAGCGAACATTGAAAACATCCAAAGAATTAAAATAATAGGGAAATATAATCTTTCAATAGTTTTTCAAATGATGAGTACCTTAAAACAATTTATGAAGCTAATTTAGCTTAATTATTTTATACACCATAAGAAGGAAACAAGTATGTATTATAAAATTCTGAACATGTAATAGGACTACAGGTTTAATCTAAAACTCACCAGCTTAAGGAGGTGGTCTTTAACATAGCGGTAGCTTGTGGTGATACACACTTCAACAAGTCTAAACCACGTTTCCCGCCAATATGGATTTATGTACAAAATTAGAACAATACTCAATAACACAATTACTTAAGACACAACAAAACTCACATAGAACCCATCCATGTCCATGAAACTTTCATCTTCTTCCTTATCCTCTGACGAATCTACTGGCATTGATGAGTTTGCTTCGATTCCAACGCAATCATTAGGTAACGGAGGTCCACACAGAAGTGGGTTCCCTTCATAGCTGCTTTCTTCAAAGGTGGCAAACTGAGATTTCATCTTCGGTGTTGTTCCGGACAAGTTGTTGTGAGCGACATTGAAGACTGCCAAAGAGTACAATTCAGTGAGCTGAGGGGGGATTCTCCCATTCAAGCTGTTGTAGGAAAGATCCAAACTCTCCAACTGTCCTAAGTTAGAAAATGTTGATGGAATTAATCCTGTTAGGTCATTATGGGACAAGTTCAGCGCACGGATGTTACTTAAATTTCCAATTCCATGTGAGATTTCGCCTGCTAATTGGTTGCAAGAGAGATCAATTTCAAACATAAAATCGAGAATGTCACCCGTGTAAGAGTAGGTTCTCCTCTTTGTAGTGAATTAGACCTCTTCTTTCACATTGACTATTTCATAGCCGCTACTCCGATTGGAGAATATCTTTTTCTTTAACAATTATGAACACTTTCTTGGACCGAAATACTTTTTTATCGCATTTATGATAGACTCCCAACTTACAGAGTCAATCACCATGTAAGATTTACCAATGGTTGCCTCAAAGCTAAGACTACTCAAGCAGGGAGGGATTGGACTAGAAAATGAATTTTGAGAAAGGTCCATTATCGGCAATTGGCTCAGCTTACAAAGTTGAATGGGAATTTCGCCTTCGAAATGGTTAGCTTCTAACAAGAGGACACTTATCATAGGAAGGTTGCTCATCCAACTTGGAATCTTCCTTGAAAAATTGTTCTCTCTTAGATCCAATGTCACTAGAGAAAAACTATTGCGAAATGCAAGTGATAATGGACCTTGCAAGCTATTATTATTGAGATGAACATGTTTAAGATTTGGTGGATTGAAACAAGATGGTATCGAGCCCCGCAAATTATTCATTGAAAGATCTAAGAACTCAAGCTCATTGAGATTGCAAAATTCTACTGGAATGGAACCATGAAAATTGTTTTGGGGCATGACAATCACCTTTATAGTTCTTGTTATCTCCCCTTTCCATCGGGGGAGATTGCCCGAGAAATGGTTATTGCTAAAATCCAATGCTGACAAATTCATGGTGAACAAGTTACTAGGTATCTCTCCGGAGAAATTGTTCCCATTTGCAAACAAAAATCTCAATGCGGTAAGGCTAGAAATTTTAGGAGGTATTTGTCCATGGAATTAGTTGTTTGATAGTCTAAGGAACCTCAAAAATCGGCAACCAGAAACCAATTACTCTAGTATATTTCCTGACAAAGCATTGTTGGACAAGTCTAAAGAATCCAAGCGCTTCAAACCATCGAAACAAGATTCTACGTTACCGGAAAACAAATTTTTGGACATGAGTAACACCTCTAAATTTGGAAAGACTTAACTCATATTTCCTGGAACTTGGCCTTGTATGCGATTCATGGAGATATCTAGAGTAGAAAAGTTTGGATTAGGATAGGATGGCAAGTTGAAAGGCCATGTCAAAGTGTTATTTTTAAAGTACAGTTCTTCTAGTCTTGTGTTATTCCTCAACAACCAAGATGGGAATGTTCTACTCACATTGTTGTGGGAGAGATCGAGGAACCTTAGATCATGTTGGTATTAGAGAAAGTCGGGGAGATTGTTCGCCATACAACATACCATAACAAAAATCTTTAGTTGAAACATTGGAGCCCTATTGGAGAACTGATTATCCAAAATGCATTTGTTGTGGTCAGCTAAGATGACCCCAAGCTTCGAATGGTTATAAAATGAGTGAAATGAGAGTGGGATTTGGAATGGTTTTGGGAGAGTTTAAGGAATTCAAGCGATGTGAGATTCCTAAGAGGAGATGAGGCAATAATCCCCGTGAATTAGTTGAAGGAGAGGTCGAGCAGTGTAAGAGATGTCAAGTTTTCCAAACATGATGGAATTGTCCCCTCAAATTCATTAAAACTGATATCGAGCTCTTGGAGGTTCTTCAGTTTACACAAGTCTGTAAAATAAATGAATTATGTGATGCTTATCTTAATTCACATTTTATAACTACTAAAAAAAAGGAGTTTTTGGAGGCCGGTCACTATTTATGAACTTATAAAGATTTAAGTCATACCCAAAAATCTTATTTGTGAATAAGTCACACTTGCAACAAAAAGACCAAAAAGGATATTACGCGTTTTTCACTACATTTCAAAACTACCAGTTTTATCCGAAAATAGTGCACACTTTACTCATAACTTCCGTGACTTTCCATCTTCTTCATAAGGCAAGTAAAACTGATTTTTGGAAACAAAATCAAAACTGTTTGAGAAAAACCTAATTCCGCGACTTTCCATCTTCTTTACAAAATAAGCAAAACTGATTTTTGGAAACAAAATCAAAACTATTAAGGAAAACAGTACCACATAATAAAACAATACCGCATAAAAAATAATACCACATAATAAAACATTATCGCATAAAAACAGTACCGCATAAAAAACAGTACCACATAATAAAACAGTACCACATAATAAAACAGTACTGCATAAAAAAAGTACCGCATAATAAAACAGTACCTCATTAAAACAGCACCATTCTTTGCATGATATAGTCATGCGGTACTATTTTTGAACGAGCATGCATCCTAAAAAAAATAGTACCGCAAACATGTGGTACTGTCACACATGCGGTACTGTCGATCATTCGTTTAATATGTGAACTATTTTTGTGTTTACATGTGATGTTTGCATGATAGAGTCGTGCGGCACTGTTTTTGAACGAGCATGCATCCTAAAAAAAAACAGTACCGCAGACATGTGGTACTGTCACACATGCGGTACTGTCGGTTATTCGTTTGATATGTGAACTATTTTTGTGTTTACATGTGATGTTTACATGATAGAGTCGTGCGGTACTGTTTTTGAACGAGCATGCATCCTAAAAAAAACAGTACCGCAGACATGTGGTACTGTCACACATGCGGTACTGTCAGTCATTCGTTTGATATGTGAACTATTTTTGTGTTTACATGTGATGTTTGCATGATAGAGTCGTGCGGTACTGTTTTTGAACGAGCATGCATCCTAAAAAAAATAGTACCGCAGACATGTGGTACTGTCACACATGCGGTACTGTCGGTTATTTGTTTGATATGTGAACTATTTTTGTGTTTACATGTGATGTTTGCATGATAGAGTCATGCGGTACTGTTTTTGAACGAGCATGCATCCTAAAAAAAACAGTACCGCAGACATGTGGTACTGTCACACATGCGGTACTGTCGGTTATTCGTTTGATATGTGAACTATTTTTGTGTTTACATGTGATGTTTGCATGATATAGTCATGCGGTACTGTTTTTGAACGAGCATGCATCCTAAAAAAAACAGTACCGCAGACATGCGGTACTGTCACACATGCGGTACTGTCGGTTATTCGTTTGATATGTGAACTATTTTTGTGTTTACATGTGATGTTTGCATGATAGAGTCATGCGGTACTGTTTTTGAACGAGCTTGCATCCTAAAAAAAACAGTACCGCAGACACATGCGGTACTGTCACACATGCGGTACTGTCGGTCATTCGTTTGATATGTAAACTATTTTTGTGTTTACATGTGATGTTTGCATGATAGAGTCGTGCGGTACTGTTTTTGAACGAGCATGCATCCTAAAAAACAGTACCGCAGACATGTGATACTGTCATACATGCGGTACTGTCGGTTATTCGTTTGATATGTGAACTATTTTTTGTATTTACATATGATGTTTGTATGATAGAGTCATGCGGTACTGTTTTTGAACGCGGTACTGTTTTTTTAGGATGCATGCATCGTTCAAAAAACAGTACCGCAGTCATGTGTTTAAATACGTAATCCAGATCTGTATATATTAATTCGATCGACGTTAATTTCACAGCACAAACTCGCGTAATCCGTGTGTATTCTTTCGTATATAATCCTTTAACAGATTTTTATCTCACTATATGTTCACGCAATTGATAAGGAATGAAACAAAAACGGAAAACGTGATTTTCGGTTCCATAATTTTCGGCAACTCCATCTCAGTTAATTATAGAAAAAGGGCATTTAAGTCATATTATAAATTATATTTAAAACAAACTCGTGGGACCCACTCAAAAGTATGACTTAAATACAAAACTTTTCACATTAATGTGACTTAAAAGTAATACTTTTTTTTGAGTGTGACTAATAATTTTAAAAGATTACCAAGTATGACTTGGATACAATTTTCCGTAAAAAAAATTAAGAATAAGACATGAAAACTATGCAGTCAGATTTATGAAGAATAAGTTATGAGGAGAAATTTACACTTTATAACTGTTACAAGGAGAAATTTACACTTTATTATGTGATGCTTATCTAAATTCGCACTTTATAACTGTTAAAAAAAATTAAGAATAAGATATAGAAACTATGCAACCAGATATATGAAGAATAAGTAACAAGGAGAAATTTAAGAAATGAATAAAGTTTAAATTTAATAAATTTGATATATATATATTTATATTATCTTTTAATTAATTACATTGGATGCGTTCAAAGTCTCTGATGTAATTATCACTTAAATCCAACACCTCCAAACTAATAAAGTCTTCCAACTCTGCAAATACAAAGACGAAAAATTAATTAATATGATATGGTTGAACATATATTTCCAAAGAAAAGGATAAAGATAAAGAAAATAAAATTAGCAGTTTGTGTTATTTTGGTACCCTTAACCAAGAAAGAATAAAAATTCTTTATTGATTTTTCCAAACAAGCAAAAAAAAAAAAAAGAAATTAAATGAATTTGACTTTTTCATTTTTTTCCTCCCAAAAACTCATATTCCAATTTCCAAATTCAACCTAGGGAAATTTGGAAGCATTAAAAAAAAAGAAAAAAAAACTTATGCTCTTAGAATACTAGTGTAAAGCGTGGATTTTTTTTTTCTAGACAATATTTTGCACATTAAATCTTACTTAAAAATGATTGGATACTGGTATTCAACTTATTATCCGACAAGTAAAGAACTTTTAAATTGCTCAATCCTTCTAGTCTTCCAAAACTTGCAATTAAAAATAAATTATCAATATTTATAAGCTTCTAATGTGATCATCAACTTATGTATCAATTAATAAATTTTTCTTATTAACACCAATTTAAGTTATATATAAGAGAGAGTATAAGCACAGCTACCACTGTACAATTAATAAATTGTTTTGAGTTCACAGATCTTACAATTATGCTTGGCAATGTCCTAAGACAGAATTCGATGGAAATGCTGCACTGGGAACACAATATATATATATATATATATATATGAAGACTTGCTGTTAATGGTTTCTCCTTTCATATCATTTCCTCCTAGATCAAGAAATTTCTAGAATGGAAGCCCACTAAGAGATGACAACACACTAATGTTAAATTTATTATCACTCAAATCAAGTTCTTCAATATTCCTCAATCTCGAGAGTCTTTCAAATCCTGTGAAAGAAATTGATGGTTTAAAACCAATCACATGAGAGAACGAGAGAGTAAGAAAGAGAGAGGTATAGCTATCGAAACTGAGTAATGGCAAATTAATTACTTTCATTTTCAATCCAGCCAGTCAAATTATTGCCTGGTAAGTAGAGATTCTTAAGCTCCTCAAAGGGAAGAAACAAAGAAGCATTGAAGTACCAATCTCCCACTACTGGATCCCTAGTATGATTAAGAGAGAGTACAGTCACGTGACCTGTGGTCGAATTACACTCAACACTTTTCCATTCACAACAGTTGGAATATTTATCTTCATGATCCTCCCAAGATGGCTAAGAAGTGCCATTTGGGTAATTGATGTTGGATTTGAGTTGCAAAAGAGCCATTTTCTCTTTCTCCAAACACCCAGAGCAGCACCACAGTCCCCCCAAAACCAAAGTCATCACAACCCACAACCAGAGAGTAATACTTCTCATCACGTTGGTGTGACCAATTCATCTACACATATAATCTTTCTTTCCAACAGCTCAGAGGCTTGGATTTAAATAGATGTATAACTCATAAGGTGTCTGCTTGCTTTGGCTTTGCGGGTCAATTAAATTGTTGAAAGAACTCACATTTATCATTGGGATGTTTGAAAATAGCGGAATAGTTGCCCACTGATGTGAACTCATGAAAGAAAATCAAGATCCAATTTGAGCCAAGTGCGACTTTGCCACATACGCAAGTGTTTAAAAATTTCTGAATTCCTCTAATTTTTAAATTTTTTCAAAAACATTCTTCAACTTTTCTCCATTAAAATTGGGTTAGCAAAAAGTTTAATATATACAGATATATACGAGTAATGACTTAGCTCAACGATAAACGACACCAAATTTAACCACTCCCCAAAAAAAAGCTTCAATTTGTTCCTCGACAACAATTTTTTTTTTTTTTTTTTGGCGAGTCTTTTTTCTAACCAAACATTGCCTGTTAAAAGCTAAACATTACCTTCCCCGGTTGAGATCAGTTTTGATCATTAATATTTTTTGCGACTAACATTTACGGACCAACCAATAATCAAAAGTTTAAACTCTAATTGTGTGAATTGCTATAGTGGGAAAATTTTTTCTTGAAAAGAAATTATTTCATAGGTCCAACCTACCTAGATGAAACTTTTACAGTGCTGGTACAAATACAATCCCAAATAATCGAATCTGCTATTTTAAATTCTATTCATGAGTTTTATAAATTAATCCAACAGTCTAAATTATCATATTTCTAACTGATCAAGAAATTTACACGTGAATTCAAAATTAATAATAAAAACAACTAATAAAAGTTATATATATCATACAATCCTGGGCTATATATATATATATATATATGACATATGTTTAGAATTTTTATGGACCGTGCGTATGTAGGTCAGTAGTTCAGCAAATTCTGCTACTCGAATTTTTTTTTCTTATGTGTCAATTCACCCGTGGAAAAAATTAGATTTGATTGAAAGCAAGTTTGAAAGTAAAATCTGCTACTTGAATTTTTTTTTTTTTCTTATTTGTCAATTCAACCGTGTATATATGTTAACTGTAGATAGATGAGCGATGACTAATCATTGCATAAATATCAACTACGAAATGCAGGGGGAAGACTTACAATAAAGACGAATTTAAGGAGCCTCCTGGATGACCTGTCATGGAAGTTAGCGTGCGTTTGCGGGTGTGTGACCGTTTAGACCAAAATATCTGTTTTCCAAAGGTATACAGTTATGTTGATAAGGGTTTGTTTGGTTTCAAAAAAAAAAAAAACTATCCAGCTTTTTTTTAAAATTTTTTTTTTTTATCTTATAAGGATTTTTTCACCAAAGAAATTTGATTTCCTTTTTAAAAGAGGTAATTTTTAAGCATATTAATCGCATTTGTTAAAAACAAATCAAAAAATTCTAATCTGTTTGAGTAAAAACTATCTGTTAAGCTAAAAAAATAACGACAAAGTTAGTGTTTTTTCTTTTTGCTTTTACCCAAATGAATGTGAATTTTTTTTATTATTTTTTTAATAAACATGTCTAAAATTTATTACTTTTAAAAAGAAAATTAAATTTTGATAAAAAAAGAAAAAAGCAATATAAGACGAAAAAAAGTTATCAAAAATGTTAGAAGTTATTTTGAATCCAAAAACGAACATGTTTGGCGAACACTAAAATAATTTAATATTTTAATAATTTTTTTAATTGTTTTCAACTTTTTCTAATAATATTTACCAAAATATCTTCTCCAACTTTTATATGTTTTATCAAATATCAATTTTTTTTCAAAAGCAAAACGTGACAATATCAAAATAAAAGTTACAAAAAAATTTATTTTGTTGATACTCTAAATGCATATTGAACGTCCTAATTAATACTATAAAAACAAAATTAATGAAAGTTTAATGGATACAACAAATTAAAAATATGTAATATAAATTTCATTACAAGAGTTATTTTTTGTGATACAATATTATCGTTATATAGTCGATATAATAAGTCCGACACTAATAAAAAAAATTGTATTAAAGGCTATTTTATTTCATCAATAAATTATAATTGTGGCGATGAATTATACTTTATCATTAATTCTAATATTTTTTAATAATAATTTGGTCTGATCATTAAACATATTAAAATTTGTGATGAAAAACAATTATCATCACCGTATATTTGTGGTGTTGCACCTATTGTAATAATCTTGTCAAAAAAATTAATAATTAAATAAATTTTTATTTTTAGTAATGAAATAATTTATCATTAAAATCCAGTGATAGAAAATTTTATTTTTAGTGATAAAATATTTTTATAGTACAAATTGGTAATTTTTTCATTGCATGGTGAGAATATGTATCGTGTTTCGTTTATTAAAATGTAAAAATATTTATTTTATAATCTCAAATTTTTTTTTCATCATCTTTTATTACTTTTCTATACTGAATAATGTTCCAATCGTAGATTGGATATCTTTTTTTTGTGAATGGGCATTAATTGAAATATATAGAAAATAAAATTTGAAAAACCAGTTTGTCTATATTTATGATTTATTGATGTTCTCATTTTGTTTAAAGTTAATTATTACGTCCAATGGTCATATAGAGAGGGATAATCCTAAACAAAACAATAAATATTGTGTGACTAAAAAATATCTCCCCGACTATAATAGTGCATCCTCGACCACATTGTTGCTCCCCAGAGAGAGTATAATTTAGTTAGATTAGGACTATTTAGTCTGAAAGTTACGTCATATAATTATTTCACTTACTTACACTTAGATGTATCAGAAGACAAGATTTGTAAAATATATACAAGAAAGTCAATTCTTCAAAGATCCCAAGGCTTACATCACCAACCATTTTATACTACTTCCGTATAATCAAATCAACGTAAAGCACTTTGGACTCTTACTCTAGAAATGATAGAGGCGCAGTTAAGGGAAGGGCTTCTTCTTCTCCCCCTTTTCTCTCTCTATATGACTCTCTTTCTCTATCTTTATTTACAAGAGATTATTATCTATATCAAAAACTGACTTAAGTATCAAAGAGTTTTCGGTCGGGGACCAACTCCGACCGTTTTATTTCACATCAGAATGGAGTTTATGAAAACAAGGGAGAAGAGAGGTCTACAGAGAAAAGGGGCCAAAAATTTTTCCAAACAAATATCAAATTTTTATATTTACGTATAGATTAAGGTATCGAGGCACACGAACTTAGTAAATGGCGATTGAAACTAATATTAATCAAGTAATATAGCAGGAGCATACATCTAGAATTTATGCTTTGCTATTTAGTTCACTGGGTCCCCTGCTGGGGAGATAGAAATTACTAAGACATCATTCTAGAGTTTAGAAGCTCAATGGACAGAGTCACCGACTGATTTGCTAGAAAAAATAGAAAGCCCATGAGGCGACTCAGATTATCTAATTTTCACATTACTATCATATTATTTTGTAATGAGATATATTTTCCCGACTTGTCAGGTTAACAAAGTGGATCTTGCGGCGGTCGAATACCGAGCACTTCATATCGAGCAGAGATGAACAAACCAAGGATTGGCCGAGCTAGCCGACGAGCAAGGCTTTGGACGTGATCACTCTAACTCCGTGGTTCGTGCCTAAAATATAGCGATTACCATCAATACATGATCACTATCAAATTAATTCGAATATAATATTTTCCTTATCTAAGTAAGGAAATATCGATAAATTAGAGAAATTCCCAATCTCATTTGACATGTACCATCATCAAAGATCATTATAAAAAGAAGGCTAATTAACCCTAACGGGTACACAACCATAAATCTATCGTTACTCTACTAAATTAAATTCTCACAATTCTTTACTAACTTAAGTATGGAAAGATTTTTGACAAATATCACACCGGTATCAACAGAGCATTTATTAAATAAGAGTGAAAATGCGATAAAATAATTTTGAATAAAATGTTCAATCCATTTCTTTATTTGATTGTAGCAACTCGTAATTCAAATAATTAATTCTTAGGTCCCTTTGGCACAAAAAAAAAAAAAAAATAACGAGAAAAGTGAAAAATGTGAATTGGAGAACTTTTTAGAGTTTAACGCACATCACCAAGCCACGTTTTTGAAAGATGGATAGTGAAATTTTTTAACTTTTGTATCAGTTTTTTGAGGAAAAAAAACCGTCCGATCAGTTTTTTTGATTCCATCAGAACGATTTTGCATCAGAATTTATTAAAATTAGTTAAAAATGTTTTGAGAATTATAGAAAAGTTATTGAGGTTTGTAAAATTTTATTGAAGTTTTTAAAAAATTTATTGAGGTTTGTAAAATTTTTTTAGCATATGTAGATATATATAGATTTACAGAAATTTTACGAAGTATGAGGAATCCAAAATGTTTAAAGAATTTAGAGATTTTTAGAGATTTTTAAAAATTTTTAAATATTTTTACCCTTTTTTGGGCGCTAAACAGGCCCTTAATTCATGTTTACACGGAGTTCCAAACTTCCAATACATGTTCTTACCCGATCAGCAATTGAGAGGAGGGAGCACCGTTGATTTGCAAATATTTCACAAAAAAAATAAATAAATAATTAGACAAACCAGGTCGAATGCGATTTTTTAGAAATAAGGATTTCGAAACAGAGGTAGATCTGTAAGAGAAGAATGGGAAAGGAAGGAAGGAGGGCGAGAGCAGCAACAGCGCAAGCATAGATCGGTGATGAAAACGTGGTAGTTCATAGGGTTGAGACCAACGTTGGCGTACTCCATGGTCACCATGTCCTTGAAAGCCATCACATCCCTTTGAGGTACTTACTTTTCCTCTCCCTATCTGTTTATCTCTACTCTCTCTACATATAGGCATATTTACATATAAATAATTGCTTTTGCGGCTAATTATGTTTAATATAATTTGAGGTATCGTTGGGAATCAAGCCAAAATACTTACTTTTATTTCATTTTATTTTATTATTATTATTATTATTATTATTATTATTTTGCTTTTTGTTAAATTATAAAAATTACTATCTGGCACCTCTTAGACGGGTAAACATGTCAAATGAAAAAAAAAAATAACTCACGCTAAACACCCTAAAAAAAAATAACTTCATTTAACTTTTTGTTTGAAATAAGTTTGACTTATTTTTTCTTCCGAAACCATTTCTAATGTACACAACTAAACAGCCTATCATATGTTGAAGTCCTGATCACCGAGGGGGAACTCAAACGAGTCAAACAACTAACGTAATCTTATTTGATTTAGTTTTTTAAATTAAGAGGATGGTTGGAGTTACAAAAGTTGAAATAAAATGTGATTTGAGTTAATTTTTTATATTTCGAGTGTAAATCACAAACCACCAAAAAATAGAAAAGAATAGTTTCCTGCGAATAGATTTGAGTGAACTTTTTAATTTTTGTGTCACAACTTTTTAAAATTTGTAGAAATGTTATTAAAATTGTAAAAATTTGTTGAGATTTGTAAATATATATAAATTTAAAGAGATTTAGTAAGATTCACGTAGTTTGAAGTGCGAAAAGTTTTGCAGAAAATTATAGAGTTTTTTAAAGATTTTTGACTTTTTTTAGTATCCCAAACAAGCCCTAAAAGATCTATTATGGTTTTAAAAATTAAAAAAATCAAAAGATTTAGTTCAACTTACAGTTTGAAAAATCGATTAACGAAATTAAATTGACACTATTAAATATAATAAATTCTAAACATATAAATTAAAAAAATAAAAAAATTCCATTACTTATTCCTCTAAACAATATTGTATGAGAGCTTTACCATCGTCCATGACTCTTTCCTCTAAACTATATTATTGAATGAGAGCCAACCATTGTTACTAGAGTCTTATTAAAGGATATATCTGTATAAATTTTATTACAAGTACAAAGTTCTTGTTAATAATTTTGGTTAAGCCGCATAAAATTGTCAATTAAAAAAGAACATATATAATTGAAATTAATAGTTTAATTTCCTCAGTTGAACAATTTGATTGTAGTTTAAAAAAATTTCAAACCAATACCTTACAGTTTGATTTAGATTGATTTGGATTTTAACGCAAAACTACACTCCTAGTCATGTCATGCATGGAATGAGCATTTTCTGTTTTAGAGAGTGTACCAAACTAGGCCTGAATGCCCAGAACACCTCTACCTTAAAATATTGGAAACTTTTGCTAGAGCTGTAAGCAATTAAACATGTTCCAACTCTATAGAGATTTAAATGACATTTGACGAACATGATTGTTGATTGGTTTTTGAAAATTTTCTAATACAGCCACAAAGAGCACGGAGGAAACTTACCAAGAGTTAAATTTTAAAACGGAAAATTGTATTCAGGTCATACTTGGTAATCTTTTAAAACTATTAGTCACACTCAAAAAAAAGTATTGCTTTTAAGTCACATTAATGTGAAAAGTTTTGTATTTAAGTCATACTTTTGAGTGGGTCCCACGAGTTTGTTTTAAATATAATTTATAATATGACTTAAATGCCATTTTTCTATAATTAACTGAGAAGAAGTTGCCGAAAATTATGGAACCGAGAATCACGTTTTCCGTTTTTGTTTCATTCCTT
The DNA here is from genome assembly GCA_019916065.1 of Vitellaria paradoxa. Lineage (NCBI taxonomy): Eukaryota > Viridiplantae > Streptophyta > Magnoliopsida > Ericales > Sapotaceae > Vitellaria > Vitellaria paradoxa. The sequence goes on along the minus strand of CM034235.1, from coordinate 49,821,389 downwards.
ATAAATCGCGTGAAGATATAGTGAGATAAAAATCTGTTAAAGGATTATATACGAAGGAATACACACGGATTACGCGAGTTTGTGCTGTGAGATTAACGTCGGTCGAATGAATATATACGGATCTGGATTATGTATTTAAACCCATGACTGCGGTACTATTTTTTTTAGGATACATGCTCGTTCAAAAACAGTACTGCATGACTCTATCATGCAAACATCACATTTAAACACAAAAATAGTTCACATATCAAACGAATAACCGACAGTACCGCTTGTATGACAGTACCACATGTCTGCGATACTGTTTTTTTTAGGATGCATGCTCATTCAAAAATAGTACCGCATGATTCTATCATGCAAACATCACATGTAAACACAAAAATAGTTCACATATCAAACGAATAATCGACAGTACCGCATGTGTGACAGTACCACATGTCTGCGGTACTATTTTTTTAAGGATGCATGCTCGTTCAAAAATAGTACCGCATGACTATATCATGCAAACATTACATGTAAACACAAAAATAGTTCACATATCAAATGAATGACCGACAATACCGCATGTGTGACAGTACCACATATCTGCGGTACTGTTTTTTTTAGGATGCATGCTCGTTCAAAAACAGTACCGCATGACTCTATCATTCAAACATCACAAGTAAACACAAAAATAGTTCACATATCAAACGAATTACCGACAGTACCGCATGTGTGACAGTACCGCATGTGTGACAGTACCACATGTGTGACAGTACCACATGTCTGCGGTACTATTTTTTTTAGGAAGCATGCTCGTTCAAAAACAGTACCGCATGACTCTATCATTCAAACATCACATGTAAACACAAAAATAGTTCACATATCAAACGAATGACCGACAGTACCGCATGTGTGACAGTACCACATATCTGCGGTACTGTTTTTTTTAGGATGCATGCTCGTTCAAAAACAGTACCGCATGATTCTATCATTCAAACATCACATGTAAACACAAAAATAGTTCACATATCAAACGAATGACCGACAGTACCGCATGTGTGACAGTACTACATGTCTGCGGTACTGTTTTTTTTAGGATGCATGCTCATTCAAAAACAGTACCGCATGACTATATCATGCAAACATCACATGTAAACACAAAAATAGTTCACATATCAAACGAATGACCGACAGTACCGCATATGTGACAGTACCACATGTCTGCGGTACTGTTTTTTTAAGGATGCATGCTCGTTCAAAAACAGTATCGCAAGACTCTATCATGCAAACATCACATGTAAACACAAAAATAGTTCACATATCAAACGAATGACCGACAGTACCGCATGTGTGACAGTACCACATGTCTGCGGTACTATTTTTTTTTAGGATGCATGCTCGTTCAAAAACAGTACCGCATGACTATATCATGCAAAGAATGGTGCTGTTTTAATGAGGTACTGTTTTATTATACGGTACTGTTTTATTATGCGGTACTATTTATTATGCAGTACTGTTTTATTATGCGGTACTGTTTTTTATGCGGTACTGTTTTTATGCGATAATGTTTTATTATGTGGTACTATTTTTTATGTAGTATTATTTTATTATGTGGTACTGTTTTCCTAAATAGTTTTGATTTTGTTTCCAAAAATCAGTTTTGCTTGTTTTGTAAAGAAGATGGAAAGTCGCAGAATTAGGTTTTTCTCAAACAATTTTGATTTTGTTTCCAAAAATCAGTTTTACTTGCTTTATAAAGAAGATGGAAAGTCACGGAAGTTATGAGTAAAGTGTGCACTATTTTCGGATAAAACTGGCAGTTTTGAAATGTAGTGAAAAACGCGTGATGTCCTTTTTTGTCTTTTTATTGCAAGTGTGACTTATTCACAAGTAAGTTTTTTGGGTATGACTTAAATCATTATAAGTACATAAATAGTGACCTGCTTCCAAAAACCCCATTTTAAAACAACCAAAGCCCGTAGTAATCGCAAAGAAACCTAAAAACAGCTTGAAACAAACATCGAAAACATCCCCAGAAATTTTTCAGGTGAATTGCTTTATGCAATTTAAAAAGGAAACATGACATGCATTGTAAACATGTGTGTTTTATCAATTTAGAAGATTTGAGTTGTCAATTTGGAAGATCTGAGTTACTTTGTTAGCGACTTATTAACAAGTGAGTCATACTTGAATTAACGACGTATACCGAAGTTAGGGGTTGCTCGTGTGTGTGTGTGTGTGTGTGTGTAAGAGAGAGAGAAAGAGAGAGGTGGTGGTGCTGGACAACCATTGCATGACAAAGACCAGGACGAGCAAGAGAAGAGAGCTATGAGAGAAGTTAGGGTTGTAAATGGAGCGAAGAGAGAAAAAAATGAGGGAATTATATTTCCTCTAATGTCCGAGCGTCACTGATAAGTTGTTATCCGAGTTAGGGATTGTTCAAATTAGCATCCGTCAAAATTTAGAAGTGATCATTATCCAATAGCATTCACCCATTTCTTAGGCTGCAAAAGGTTTTCTTCCTAATAGTGAACTGTAAAATTGAACTAAGTCATTAATTTTGGTTTCATTTGGTTTCATTGAAAATAATTTATTGACAAAAAGAATTTATATTTTGAAAATTTATGATATTACTGACATATCTTATAGTCAACATTATGAGAAAAGTTAAAAATGTTTCTATTTTTTAAGTCAAACCTATTTTTTCATACTAAGTAGTCTAAATATTCACAATTGCAATAAGCAATCTCCCTATAAAGATAAGAAAATTTTAATATACATGCATTTATGAATATATACTTCTTCATAAATATAACATATACAACCATGTCACTTTCTAATTAATAGTTGCAGGCCACATTTTTTATCTGTGTTCCTAAAAATATATTTACCATATTATTATATATGTATTAAATGGTATTGGTTTGGCTTGGTTTAGTTAATTGGCTCCTTAAATTACAAGTTGAACGATCTGCTCGATTTTCTAACTTTCTAAACTGCAGCCAAACTATTTATTCAAGAAAAACATCATTAAACGAAATTAAAGGACTTATTTTATTCGATTTCATGTTTTCACTGGTTCAATTGTGCACCTTTATTTAGAACTGGCTAAAAAACAAAATAGAGACGACAACAGAGGAGAATTTATTGGAAACCCAACAGCAAATTCTAACCATAGTGAGGGCAAATATAATCTTAAAGATAGTGACTATACACGTCTTAAAGCCATTTTTGATCTTTCTTATTGCACTGTTTTGCTAACATTTATGCTTGAAAATTAATATTGGAAACTTTTTTCTAGAGCTGTAAGCAATTATGCAAGGTTGGAAGGCACCATTACTTCGTCATTCAGTATTTAAAACATCTAAAGCCCGTACTTACTTTACAGAAACCCAAAAACAGATTGAAAACAAACATTGAAGACATCCAAAGGCTTGAAATAACCGAGAAATACAATCTTTCAATAGTTTTACAAGTGATGAGTACCTTAAAACAATTTATGAAGCTAATTTAACTTTATTATTTTACACACCATAAAAAGGAAACAAGATATATATTACAAAATTCAAAACGTGCAATAGGACTACGGGTTTACTCTAAAACTCTAGCAGAGCTTAAGGAGGTGGTCTTTAACATAGCGGTAGCTTGTGGTGATGCACACTTCAACAAGGCGGAACCACGTTTCCCGCCAATATGGATTTATGTACAAAATTAGAACAATACTCAACAACACAATTATGTAAGACACAACAAAGCTAACGTAGAACCCATCCATGTCCATGAAACTTTCATCTTCTTCCTTACCCTCTGACGAGCCTGCTGGCGTTGATGAGTTTGCTTCGACTCCAACGCAATCATTAGGTAATGGAGGTCCACAAAGAAGAGGGTTCCCTTCATAGCTGCTTTCTTCAAAGGTGGCAAACTGAGATTTCATCTCTGGTGTTGTTCCAGACAAGTTGTTGTGAGCAACGCTGAAGACTTCCAAAGAGTAGAGTTTAGTGAGCTCAGGAGGGATTCTCCCATTCAAGCTGTTGTGGGAAAGATCCAAACTCTCCAACTGCCTTAAGTTGGAAAATGTTGTCGGAATTGATCCCGTTAGGCTATTATGGGACAAGTTCAGTGCATGAATGTTGCTTAAATTCCCAATTTCATGTGGGATTTCGCCTGCTAATTGGTTGCAAGAGAGATCGATTCCCGACATGAAATTAAGAATGTCGCCCATGTAAGAGTAAGTTCTCCTTTTTGTAGTGAATTCGACCTCCTCTTTCACATTAATTGTTTCATAACCACTGCTCTGATCGGAGAATATTTTACTTTGTAGCATTTCTGAACACTTTCTTGGACCGAAATACCTTTGTTGGCCCAAGGTTTATAAAGTTAGTTTTATAATTGATTTTGATGATAACAAACATTGAATTAAATTTTCATAATTAATTTTCAAATAGACATTGTAAGAAATGTTACAATTCATTTGATAGATTCAAGATATTAGAGTTGGAAGAAATTGATATTATTTTTTAGATATTTTCACATAATTTGGATGAAGGAATAAAAGAATTTCAAAGTTTGGAGTAATAGAAATCAAAGTAAGAAGAATATTTGAACTAGAGGTTAACTCGGATAAACAGAGAAATCAGACACGTGTTAGTTTATAGATGATATCTTAAGATCCAACGGTTCAATTTTCATGAAATTTTAATATAGTAAACTAGACTTCCATATCTACAACTTTACCGAAGGGAGATTTTTGTGAATCTGACGTTAAGGTATCAAAACATGAGTTGGAACATTAGGCATTACAGAAAAGTTTTTAATTCTGGATTCTGGAGCTAGTCTTAGTTTTTGAGACATAACTCATACTCTACAGCTTTAAAAATTCTGATATTTGGTGTGTGAAAAGAAGACTCAAAACGCTACAACTTTTGTAGTTTAAGTTTCTTCTAATTCTAAAAGTATCCTAGTGAAACGGAAGCTTAAACGGGAAACACAGATTCAGAATGTCAGAAAAAGCTATCAGAAGCTGGTCTTGGTTCAGAAGCCATATCTGACTATCTAACCGTTGGATGAAGCTCAAAATTTGACATGTGATAGCTGACTTATATATCTACAAAGTCTTTACTCTGAGGCAATGTCAGATTTGAACGTTCTGAGGGTGAAAAACGGTCACAAATATATCTCAGAAAATCTGAATCTGAAAGACAGCATTGGAAGCAAGGAAATTCAATTTCTTTCAAGGGCAAAAGTGTCTTTTCACTTAGTAACGGCCATTTGCAGATTTTCATCTATAAATAGAGTCTCAAACTCAGATTCAATGTGAGTAACAAGGCAAGAAAGAAGTGCTTACAAAGAGATACAAGAAATTCTATAACTTTGCAAACATAGAGTGATTTCTTCTCACATTTGTGCTTCATCTTTCATATTCAACTTGTGAGAGTTTCTTTTTGATTTGATTGAGTTTTAAACTCATCATTATTGTTGTAAGAAAGGAAAATTTAAAGCCCTTTTAATTTGTGAGAGTTGGGTGAGCTCTTGTTGGTTTTGGTTCAAGTGTTAGGATCAAAACAAGAAACTTTCTTTGAGAGAGACTTGTGTGAGTGATTTGGGGATAAAATCACTTGGAAAAGGTTTCTAGCACATTGGGAAGCTAGTGTGTAATAAGCTCTTCAAAAAATAGTGGAGAAATCTCAAGGAAGGCCTTGGGGGAGTGGACGTAGGCAACATTGAAGCCAAACCACTATAAATCGATTGTGTTTGCTTCTCTTCCCTTCTCTTTATATTTATTGCAAATACTAGCACTCACTCTTCATTCACAAATATTGAATAATTTTTTTTGGTGCATTTCATATTCATCTTGATATATTTGTTTTAGGGTTGAAATTTTTATTTGTAAAATTTTTAAACAACCCTATTCACCCCCCTCTAGTGTTGCTATTTGGGACAACAACCTTGTTATCACATTTATGATGGTCTCCCAACTTATAGAGTCAGTCCCCATATAAGATTTGTTAATGGTTGCCTCAAAGCTAAGACTACTCAAGCAAGGAGGGATTGGACCAGAAAGAGAATTTTGAGAAAAGTCCATTATCGACAATTGGCTCAAATTACAGAGTTGAAAGGGAATTTCACCTTCAAAATGATTTGATTTTAACAAGAGGATACTTAGCATAGGAAGGTTGCCCATCCAACTTAGAATCTTCCCTGAAAAATTATTCTCTCTCAAATCTAGTGTCACTAAAGAAGAACAATTGTGAAATGCAAGTGATTGTAGGCCTTGCAAGCTATTATTATTGAGATGAACGTGTTTAAGATTTGGTGGATTGAAACAATATGGTATAGAGCCACGCAAATTGTTCCCTGAGAGGTCCAAGAACTCGAGCTCATCAAGTTTGCAAAATTCTATCGGAATGGAACCTTGGAAATTGTTCTTGGGCATGACAATCACCTTTATAGTTCTTGTTATCTCTCCTTTCCATCGTGGAAGATTGCCCGAGAAATGGTTGTTGCTAAAATCCAATGCCGACAAATTCAATGCGAACAAGCTACTAGGTATCTCTCCCGTGAAATTGTTCCCATTTACAAACAAAAATCTCAACTCAGTTAGACCAAAAATTTTAGGAGGTATTTGTCCATGGAAGTAGTTGTTTGATAGTCTAAGGAACCTCAACAACGGGCAACCAGAAAACAATTGCTCTAGTATATTTCCTGACAAAGCATTGTTGGACAAGTCTAAAGAATCCAAGTGCTTCAAACCATCGAAACAAGATACTGCGTTACCAGAAAACAAATTTTTAGACAAGATTAGTACCTCTAAATTTGGAAAGACTGAACTTATATTTCCTGGAACTTTTCCTTGTATGCGATTCATGGAGATGTCTAGAGTAGAAAAGCTTGGATTAGGATAGGATGGCAAGTTGAAAGGCCCTGTAAAAGTGTTATTTTTCAAGTGCAATTCTCCCAGTCTTGTGTTGTTCCTTAACAACCAAGATGGGAATATTCCACTGACATTGTTGTGGGACAGATCAAGAACCCTTAGATCATGTTGGTAATAGAGAAAGTCGGGGAGATTTTTCGACATACAATTGACCATAACAAAAATCTTTAGTTGAAACAATGGAGCCCTATCGGAAAACTGATCATCCAAAATGCACTTGTTGTGGTTAGCTACGATGACCCCAAGCTTTGAATGGTTATAAAACGAGTGAAATGAGAGTGGGATTTGGAAATGGTTTTGGGCGAGTTCAAGGGATTCAAGTGATGTGAGATTCCCAAGGGGAGATGAGGCAATATTCCCAGTGAATTGGTTGAAGGAGAGGTCGAGGTGTGTAAGAGATGTCAAGTTTTCCAAACATGATGGAATTGTCCCCTCAAATTCATTAAAACTGATATCGAGCTCTTGGAGGTTCTTCAGTTCACACAAATCTGTAAAATGAATGAATTATATGATACTCATCTCAATTCATACTTTATAACTGTTAAAAAAATTTAGAATAAGACATGGAAACTATGCAATCAGATTTTTTAAAAATAAGCTATAAGGAGAAATTTTAGAAATGAATAAAGTTTAAATTTAAGAAATTTGATATATATATATATATATTCATATTATCTTTTAATTAATTACCTTGGATGCGTTCAAAATCTTTGATGTAATTATCACTTAAATCCAACACCTCCAAACTAATAAAGTCTTCCAACTCTGCAAATACCAGAGGCAAAAAATTAATTAATTTGATATGGTTGAACATATATTTCCAAAGAAAAAAAGTAAAGTTGAAGAAAATAAAATTAGCAGTTTGTGTTATTTTGTTAAGCTTAATTAAGAAAGAATAAAAATTCTTTACTGATTTTTCCAAACAAAAAAATAAAAAATTAAATGAATTTGACTTTTTCATTTTCTTTCCTCCCAAAAACCCAAATTCTAATTTCCAAATTCAACCCAAGGAAATTTGAAAGCATTAAAAAAAAAAAAAAAACTTACCCCCTCTTAGAATACTAGTATAAAGCGTGGATTTTTTTTTCTAGACAATATTTTGCACATTAAATCTTACTTAAAAATGACTGGATGCTAATATTCAACTGATTTTCCGACAAGTACAGAACCTCCAAATCGCTCAATCCTTCTAGCCTTTCGAAACCTGCAATTAAAAATGAATTATCAATATTTATGAGCTTATGATGTGATCGTCAACTTATGTGTCAATTAATAAATTTTTCTTACTAACATTGATTTAAGTTACATATAAGGGAAAGTATGGACACAATTGCCACTGTACAATTAATGAATAGTTCTGATTTCACAAATACAATTATGCTCAGCATTCAGCAGTGTCCTGAGACAGAATACGATAGAAATGTTACACTGAGAACACAATATATATATATAGGAGACTTACTGTTACTAATTTCTCCTTTTATGTCATTTCCTCCTAGATCAAGAAATTTCAAGGATGGAAGCCCACTAAGGGATGACAACACGCTGATGTTAAATTTATTATCACTCAAATCAAGTTCTTCAATATTCCTTAATCTCGAGAGTCTTTCAAACCCTGTAAAAAAAATTAATAAGTTTAAAACCAACCACATGAGAGGGAGGGTGCGAGAGAGAGGTATAGTTACTGAAATTGAGTGATGGCAAATTAATTACCTTCATTTTCAATCCAACCAATCAAATTATTGCCTGGTAAGTAGAGATTTTTGAGCTCCTCAAAAGGAAGAAACAAAGAAGCATTGAAGTACCAATCTCCTAATTCTGGGTCTCTAGTACGATTTAGAGAAAGTGCAGTCACACGACTTGTAGTCGAATTGCATTCAACACTTTTCCATTCACAATAGTTGGAATATTTCTGTTCATGATCCTCCCAAGATGGCAAAGAAGTGCCGTTTGGGTAATTGATGTTGGATTTGAGTTGCAAAAGAGCAATTCTCTCTTTTTCCAAACACCCAGAGCAGCACCACAGTCCCCCCAAAACCAAAGTCATCATCACACCCCACAACCAGAGAGTAATACTTCTCATCATGTTTGTGTGACCAATTAACCTACACATATAATCTTTCTTTCCAACAGCTCAGAGGCTTGGATTTAAATAGATGCATAACTCATAAGGTGTCTGCTTGCGTTGGCTCTGCGTGTCAATTCAATTGTTGAAAGAACTTATATTCGAGTGGTGCTTGGTTAGTAAAAATTTAGTCAAAAAATACAATAAAAGTATAAAATTTTAATATAAAAATAATATGTAATAAAATTTAATTAGAAGAAAATATAAAAAAATTGATACAAATTAATAAATTTTAGTTAATTTTTTCTAACCAAACACACCCTTAATAATTGGGATGGTAGAAAATATCGGGATCGTCGCTGCTGACGTGGACTCATGAAAGAAAATCAAAATCCAATTGGAGCCAAATGAGACTTTGGAATAAGCGCCGTCTGGCAGCAAGCTAAAAATTTCTGACTTTATGTAACTTTCAATTTTTCTTAGAACTTCATCTAACTTTTCTTAACTAAAACTGGCTTGGTAAAATGATTAATATATGCACATATATAAATAATTACTTAGCTCAAAGGTAAATTATACTAAATTTAGCTTCCGTTTAGCGAAAATAGTTGGTAGTTAGAGCTATCAATTATTAATTTTTTGACTTTTTTTTAAAACAATTAAGGATGTGTTTGGCGCACCAAATTTTGATAAAAATCTTTAAAAATTTCTAAAAACTTTTAAAATATCTGAAAATCTCTATACATTTTTACATATTCCTGCCTTTTTAAAATTCAAAAAAATTTCAATACCTTTTAAAAAAAAAAGCCGATAAATAGAATTTGGTTAATCAAATAGCAAAAATTTTTTCACCATTCTCACCATAAACTCTCAAACTACCGAATGACACCTACTTTAACTATTTTTTGTAGGGTCATATAAACCGTTTCAATGGATTGTAAAAACTGTTCCGACAGATTCGCGGATACAACTTTCGTCTAAACGGTTTCTACAATCCGTTTAGACGGATTATAATGCAGTGAAGTCATGACTGTCCAAAATTTTAAATTCGTCCAAACGAAAATTCAATCTATCAGAATAAGAATCTCATTATTCATCTCTAAAAAATACGGTTTGAGATGTGTGAACCAAATGTAAAAAGTTTCTCCAAACCACATTTTATCTCATTTTATCTCACTTTTTATCACTCCAAACTCACTCTAAATTTATCCTCTCACATTTTAAATTTCTTTTAAACTTTGAAGGGTAAGAATATTAAATTAACAAAAAGTTAAAAAACTTAACTTTTTTCTCTTCGTAAACATAAAAAAGAAGAACTAATTTTTAGTAGTTTTTTAATAAAAAAAAAAACTTTTTTACTTTCCAAACCAAGTCTTAAGAAAAGACTCGAGGATTGTTCCTCGGTAACAAATTAATTTTTTTTTTAATGAAATCTTTTTCCGACCAAACTTTGCTCATTATAAGATAAAAGTTACATTTCTCCGCCAAAAATGTTTTTGGTCACTGATGCTTTTGTTACCTACATTTACCGTCAATCAATGGTCAAATTTTATTATACTCTAAATTATCATAATTCTAATTGCTCAAAAAATTTACGCGTTAACTCAAAATTAATAAGAGAAAACAACTAAAAAGATTTAAATTAAGGTGTTTTTAGATTGATAAAAAATGAGATAAAGTGAGATAAATTATAAATTCGTAATTCATATAGTAAGATAAAAAATAAATAATTTTTAAAATTTTTTAAAATTTTTTTTATTTTACAACAAACTAAAGAAAGTCTATATCGTATTAGATTTTATTGATATATGGCTATTTCCTTTTTTTATTACTTGTCAATTCAACTGTGGAAAAAATTAGATTTGATTGAAAGCAAGCTTGAAAGTTACAATTATCGTGGTCTTGATATTCATCGGCAAACGGATGAGTAATAACCAAGTGAAAGCAAGCTTGAAAGTTACGATTATCGTGGTCCTAATATTCATTAACTGCAAACGGATGAGTAATAACCAAGTGAAAGCAAGCTTGAAAGTTACGATCATCGTGGTTCTGATATACATGAACTACAGACAGATGAGTAATAACTAAGTGGGTATTTGGTCGGTGAAAATTAATTAAATTTTATTAAATTTTTTATATTTTTTATTAAATTTTATTATATATCACTTTTATATCAAATTTTTATATTTTCAGTATACTTTTTAACTAATTTTTTTTCAACCAAACGCTCCGCCAACGTTACATTTGATTCAAAGCAAGTTCGAAAAGATTGCCGTTCCAGGGTCTTGATCGGTGTATGAACCATGGACTGATGACTAATCATTCCACAACTGCCAGCCACAAATGCGGGGGTAGACTTCCAGTAAAGACGGGAGGAGTCTCCCGGATGACCTGCCATGGAAGTTAGCGTACATTTACGGGTGACTCTGACCGTTTAGACCAAAATATCTGTTTTCCAAATTTATATTACTAAGGTTCTTTTAGGATAATAAAAAATTCTAAAAAAATAATAATAAATTTTAAAATTATTTATTTTTATTTCACTGCACAAATTACAAATCTACAATTTATCTCATTTTGTCTCATTTTATCTTACTTTTTGTCACTTCAAACGCACATTACGACGCGTTTGGTAAATGGCCAAAAAATTTTAACTTTTTATTTTTCTTTAATTATTTTTTTAACGTTTTCTACTAAAATTTACTAAATACTTTCCCTAATTTTCACTAACTTTTATAAATTTTATCAAATATCAAATTTTGTTCCAAAAATAAGACGAGACGGTACCAGAAACAAAAATTGTAATTCTTTTTTCTTTACACTCCAAATATACTCAATGAACAAAATGAAGGTTTAAGTAATAAAACAAACTAAAAATATGTAATACAAATTTTGTTGGTAATAAAGTTAATTTTTGTGATGTAATATTATCTTTGTAGTGGTATAACAAGTCTAACACTAACATAAAGAACTCTATATTGAGGGGGTGTTTGGAGTGTCGAAAAAAATCAAAACAACCAAAAGTGAGTGTTAATTTAATATAAAAGTGACACATGGTAAAATTTGATTGGAGGAATTTAAAAATTTTTTAAATATTTTAAATTTTTTTTTTAAATTTTTAGGGAACCAAAGGGCCCCTAAATGATATTTTATTTCAACAATAAATTATAATTATAACGATGAATTATGCTTTGTCAATAATTTTAATATGTTTATAACAATGATTAATTTGGTATGGTCACTAAACATATTAAAATTTATGATAAAAATAATTATTATCATCGTGTACTTATGGTGTTGTACTGTTGTAAAAATTTTGTTGCAAAAACAAGTATAATTAAATAAATTTTTATTTTTAATAATGAAATAATTTATCATTAATATATAGTGATAGAAAATATTATTTTTTGTGATAAAATATGTTTTGTAGTGCAACTTGGCTTCCCTATAATTTTTTCAGTACATGGTAAGAACATATATCATGTTTCGTATATTGAAATATAAAAATGTTTATTTTACAATCTCAGATTTTTTTTTTCAAATCATCTTTTATTATTTTTCTATACTGAATAATGTTTTAATTATAGATTGAAAATCTTTTTCTGTGTATGGATGTGAATGGATACTAATTCAAATTTATGGAAAATAAAATATACAAAAATATTTTTTTCCCACATTCATGATGTATTCATGTTTTCATTTTGTTTAAAGTTATTTTCTTTATAGATTTTATTCAAATTTGTTATGTTCAATATTCATATATGTTTCTTTGTGATCATATTTTTATAAGAAATGATAAATTCGTACACTCTTTTATTAGATTCTCTTACTCTACGGCAATAAATATCGAGTTTCAATGTTTAAATATAGGCTAAAGTATCATGGGACACAAATTTAATAATTGGTGATATAAATTGACATTGATCAAACAATATAACAGAAGCACACATCTATAATTTACACTTCCAAGAAGTTCACTGGATCCCCTACCGGAAAGCTAGCTAAGAAAGAAGTTCACTGGATCCCCCACCGGAAAGCTAGCTAAGAATTACTAAGATATCATTCTAGAGTTTAGAAACTCGATAGAAGCGTCACTGACTAATTTGCTAGCAAAAATAGAAAGCTCGTATAACTTGCGAAGCCATGGGCAAAAATTGCCATTTTTGAGGAGACAGACGTATCAAACAAACAGTTTGTGTCCAAAGACTTAATTGGTAATTATTTTGATTCAAATGCTTGTTGTATAGAAAACTCGTCCCAACGAATAGCTGGAAAACTTTAGGAAACCTGTTCTATTCGTTCCAAGATTGCTGTACACTATGAAAGTAAACATTCTACTGGAGTTTCTAACAGGAAGAATATTTTATTCAAACAGCTCGGTCCCTCAAACGAATTCTATTAATTACTTGGCCAACAAAAGTTTTATACAAATTCGATTTTGATTTTCAAAAACTTGAAAATTAGTCTTTCACTTAGAGAGTTCATCGTGAATGTAAGTAAGAATTCTACGCAAGTAATTGTAGACTTGATTGTCATTTTGTATTTTTAAAACCTATAACATGTACTATTAGTGAAAGAAGTTTGGGTGGTCTTTCCCTATCGGAATCGTGATTTTTTTCATTTTCATTAACAAGAGTTTTCCAGGTTAAAAGTCTTTTCCCTTTTAATTTGTACGTGTACGTGTGGTTGATTGATACTTGGCTATATGTAATTTCATATACATTATAACCGCTGGTTAGTTTATTTATTTATTTTTTTTTTTGTTTTGGAGTTAGAAACTCTTAACCAAACTCTTAACCTAATTTTATCACATTTTATAATTAATGAGTACAAAATTACACGTTAACCCCGAGGATTAACTCAATTTGTAAGATCTTGGATTTGGAAGTTCATCCAATCGTTAATTTTAGGGTCTCAGGGATTAGTTGAGGTGCACGCAGACTGACCTAAATATTCTGAAATATTCAAAAAAAAAAAAAAGAAAGAGGATAAAATTGCACGTCACAATAGCATTAGCTCTCTAGCATTTAAAACAATCGTTATTGAAATTATTAAGTTTAAAAAATAAAAATTAATATTTTAATGAATACATACGTCACAATGCCATTGATTTTGAATTTGTTAGAGACCATTAAAGGAGTCACAATACCATTGATTTTGAATTTGTTAGAGACCATTCAATGAGTCATCGTGGGAATTATTATTTTCAATTTTCGGATTGAGGGGCCTAAAGTTGCTTTTAAACTTTAGAAACCTAAAGTTAAATCTATCCGCTCAATTAATATGAGATTGATCTGACGCTTCAATTTCAAAATTTAGTTTTCATCTTTAAAGAGGGGTAAAACAGTCAATTGAGAAAATATTAAATGATAAATTGAAAGAAACAAAAAGAAAATTTTAAATGATGAAAAAGAAAAAAGAAAAACTAAACATGAATAAAGATAATAATTAAATATAAATAAAGATATAGTAAAATTTTAATATTTTTTTTAAATAATTACATTTATATTAAAGATAAATAAAAATATAGTAAATTTTTAATTATTTTATTTTTAAAGGTATATTTAAATTTATTTATATTAATTTAAAATTTTAATTATTTATTTATCTTTAGTTGTTATCTTTATTTAGTTGTTCAGTTGTAAATCTTTGTCTGACAAAAAATTTATTGTATCTCTATTTATCTTTAATATAAATTAACATATTTTTAAAAAGCAAAAATAATTAAAATTTATTTTTTTTATTTATCTTTAGTTGTTATATTTATTTGTCTTTATTTCTCATATTCTTACTATTACAAATTCAAAGTAAATAATGATATAATTCAGCTATGAATCTTACTCTAACAAAAAATTTATTATATTTTTATTTATCTTTAATATAAATTTACATATTTTTAAAAATTAAAAATAATTAAAATTTATTATTTTTATTTATCTTTTATTGTTATCTTTATTTGTTTTTACTTATCATATTTTTACTGTTACAAATTCAAAATAAATAAGAATATAGAAACTAAAGACAAATAAAGATAACAACTAAAAATAAAAAAAAATAAATTTTAATTATTTTTACTTTTTAAAAATATGTTAATATATATTAAAGATAAATAGAGATCTAATAAAATTTTTGTCAGACTAAGATTTACAATTGAACAACTAAATAAAGATAACAACTAAAGATATATAAATAATTAAATTTTAAATTAATATACATAAATTTCAATATACCTTTAAAAATAAAATAATTAAAAATTTACTATATTTTTATTTATCTTTAATATAAACTTAATTATTTTTAAAAAATAAAAATAATTAAAATTTTACTATATATTTATTTATATTTAATTATTATCTTTATTTATGTTTAGTTTTTCTTTTTTCTCTTTTCTCTTTCATCATTTAAAATTTTCTCTTTCTTCCTTTCAATTCATCATTTAATGTTTTCTCAATTAACTGTTTACCCCTCTTTAAAGGTGAAAAATGAATTTTCAAAGTAAAGGGTCAGATCAAGTTCATATTAAATGAGTGGCTGATATTTAATTTTTTTTTTTTTGAAAGGTAAAGTGTTTTTTTTTTTTTTTATAAGAGGAAGAAGAAAAACTCGAACTCGAGTATCATGAAAATGTACAAGTATAAAAATTGAAAATTTTAATTAGCACATGCGTGATCGCAATAACTTATAAAATTTAAAAATCAAATTTTTTTTTCAAAAAGAAATGAGAAATTGAGGTAAAGACAGTACATAATATTTAAATAGTTTGTTGGGCTAACATATTTTATATGTACAATTTAACGGTCAATTTAAACTATTTCCTATTTTTACCATTATGCTTTAGAAAATCATTGAAATGGTATGATTTAATTTGACAAATAGGTTCACTGCTAGCATTGAATGTCGGATTATATGAACGGCTTTTTTTATTCCGTCAAAATAATTTTATATCAAAAATTATTAAAAATAGTTAAAAAATTTTTGAGATTTGTAAAAAAATTATTGAAGTTTGTGAAATATTATTGAGATTTGTAAAAATTTATTGGGATATGTAGATTTATACAAATTTATAAAAATTTCATGACAGACGAGAAGTACAAAATTTGTTAGAGAATTTTAGAGATTTTTAATATATTTTAAACTTTTTATTATGCCAAACGGATCCTTACACATAAACACCCACATCTAAACTATTGCCAAGAGATAGTGGTGAATTTTAAAAATTCATGGAATTATTTTTTTTGTGAATTCCTTTTTCTTCCACTTATAATACCTCTAAACTTCAACTAACTACAACTTCAATGCATTAAAAAGAAAAATTTTACCATTACACATAAATAACTAATTTCATCTATTTTATAAAGCAAACTCGGAACTTACAAATTCATGATCATGAAACTATTTTTTTTATGAAGTTTTGTTTTTTTTTTTTTTTTTCTTTTTCCTATAGTACTCCTAAATTTCTTGTAACCAACTACAACTTCGATGTATTAAAAATTAAAATTATAACTAACATATAAATATACTAGCAAATAACCCATGCCTATTACATTCTCGACTAAAATAAAATATATATATTTTTGTACCATTTTCTCCTTCTCTATTGGGCAACATAATATTAAGAAGTAAAATTTTTATCTTCCTCAATACAATTCTTTAAATATCATCATTAAATTCAATTCAATGGTTTATAAGAATGTGAAGTTGCACAAAAATAGGGTAGAAGTCTAAGGGGAAAGTTTGTAAAAGATTTCAACCATTCGTTGAAGAATAAAACTCAATCTTAACATTTAGATTTTAGTTTGTAAGATAGACATTTTTTAAAATGTTATTTTTTTATTATATAGATATAGATATAGTCAACTTTATCAATTTAAATTTAAAATTAGAATTTACCAAAAAAAAAACACTCCGCAATGACTAATTTTATTCAAATATTTGTAAAAATAAAAAAATAGAATGATGAATATAAAATTTTAATTAGTTTTATAAAAACAACTCAAATAAAAATTATTATTATTATTATTATATGCACTTTATAAAATAAAACAAATAGAGTCAACATGACTAATTTAAATTTAAAATTAAAATTTTAAAAAATAATTACCTCTGAGCCTAATTAATATTCAATATTTTTTCTACTTTTAAATGTTAAAATATTAAGAGTTGTTATTATAAGAAAAATTACCTAATTATTATTTAAACTTTTTCAATTTGTGTTTCTTAATTCTATTCCATTTCGTATTTGTATTTTTCATTTAATTACTTATATAATTAAAATATCTATAAATATAATAACAATATTAAATTTTTAAATAAGTGGGTCCGCTTTTGAAACTCATGAGAAGTGGGTCCCTTTTTAAGAAGTCATGAGTTTTTTTACATTTATTAAGATCATATGTCACAATTCTAGTGCCCTTATAAGCAAAAAGAAAAATAAAGTGGTAGTGTTTTGACACTGTGGGATAAAGAAACAAAAGTTTTGAGGGGAAGTTTTGATTTGTAAAAGATTTCAGCTACTCATTAAAAAATAAAATTCAATCTCAGCCGTTGAATCTTAGTTTGTGAGAAAGATATTTTTAAAATTCATCCTGTTTTATTATATAGATAATTTCATTTATTTAAATTTTTATTTTCCTTAAATATCCCTTAACTATCCATTATTTTCATAGTATTTTTATTTTTTTAAAGACATTTTAATTAATTAATATCTACTTAGGTACTTTTAACTAATTCATTATTTACTATTTGAGGCACTTTTATCAATTTTATAATTTTTATTTAAATAAAAAATAAAAAGAGAATAAAAAATAACAAAAATTACACCCATAATGTGTGCTCAATTCTAGTATATACATAATTGTTTTTGTTGCTAATTATGTTTAATATAATTTAAGGTACCAATTAGGAAGCAACAAAAAAGCTTTCTTTTTTTTGCTTTTGGTAAAATTATCAAAATTACTTTGCAAGACATATCTCAAATTATGAAGGGTAAATATGGCAATTGAAAAAAATTAAAAAAAATAGCTCATACTAAAAAAAAAAAAAAAGAAAATAAAAGAAAATTAACCCTATAACTTCTTACTTAAAATAAGTTTTGACTTATTTATTTCGTAACCATATTTAATTATACACAACCAAATAGCACGTCAAATATTTAAGTCTTGATTGAGCTTGTCATATGTTGAAATCTTGAACGAGAGTATAACTTAAATGAGTTAAACTATTAACGGGAACCTCGTTTGATTTAGTTTTTTGAGTTAAATGGTATATTCTGATTTTAAAAATTAAAAAATCAAAAGATTCAGTTCAATAGCAATTTGAATAATCGATTAACCAAATTAAATCGATACCATTAAGTAAATTATTGCTTGGTAAGTAGGGATTTTTGAGCTTCTCAAAGGGAACAAACAGAGCAGTATTGAAATACCAATCTCCCAATTCTAGGTCTCTAGTATGATTAAGAGAGAGTGCAATCACACGACCTATGATCGAATTGCACTCAACACTTTCCCATTCACAACAGTTGGAATATTTCTCCTCATGATCCTCCCAAGATGGGAAAGAAGTGCCGTTTGGATAATTGATGTTGGATTTGAGTTGCAAAAGAGCAATTTTCTCTATTTCCAAACACCCAGAGCAGCACCACAGTCCCCCCAAAACCAAATTCATCACCACCCCCCAGTAATACTTCTCATCATGTTTGTGTGGCCAATTAAAGCACACATACAATCTTTCTTTCTAACAGCTCAAGGCTTGGATTTAAATAGATGCATAGCTCATAAGGTGTCTGCTTGCTTTGGCTCTGCGTGTCAATTCAATTGTTGAAAAAACTTAAATTTATCATTGGAATGTTTGAAAATATCGGAATAGTTGCCTACTGATGTGAACTCATGAAAGAAATTCAATATCCAATTTGAGCCAAATGCAACTTTGCCACGTACGCATGTGCTAAAAATTTTCTGACTTTCTCTAATTTTTAATTTTTTTAGAACTCTCGTCAACTTTTCTCCTTAAAATTGGGTTGGCAAAATGTTTAATATATACAGATATATACAAGTAATGGCTTAACTCTGCGATAGACTATATACCAAATTTAACCCAAAAAAAAAAAACCTTCAGTTTGTTCCTCAACAACAAATCTTTTCCCCTTCTCTCTGTTTTTCTTTTTTTTTTTCTTTTTTGCGAAACTTTTTTTTAATCAAATTTTAGATATTAAAAGGTAAACATTACTTTCGTCGGCTAGGAACTATTTTAATCATTAATACTTTTTGTGACTAGCATTTATCGACTAACTAATAATGAAATTTTTAATTGTTAAAAGCGTGAATTGTTATAATAGGAAAAAGTTTTTTTCTTTTTGAAAAGCAATTATTTCATAGATTCATCCTACCCAAGTGAAACTTTTGAAAAATTCTATTCAGGAGTTTTATAAATTAATCCAACAGTCTAAATTATCATAATTGTGATTAGTCAAGAAATTTGTACGTGAATTCAAAATTAACAATAAAAACAATTAATAAAATTTATATGTATCATACAAGCCTCCGTTACATATATATATGTATATGATATATGTTCAGAATTTTTATGAATTGTGCGTATGTTGGTCAGTATTTCAGTAAATTCGGCGTCTTGAATTTTTATTATTATTTGTCAATTCATCTATGAAAAGAATTAGATTTTATTGAAAGCGAGTTTGAAAAATATGGTCACCGTGCTTTTGATACACGTAAATTACAGGCAGATGAATAATAATTAAAATTATTGAGTGTTTAATTAATTAAAATCAATTAAAATTTATTAATTTTTTATTTTTTATTAAATTTTATCATATATTATTTTTACGTCACATATTTCACTTCTATTATATTTTTTTTAATTAAATTTTTACTAACAAACACTCCTTGCATTTGATTCAAAGCAAAGTTTGAAAAGATTGCCACTCGGAGGAGTATAGATCGATGTACATATATGAACTGTAGATAGATGAGCCATGACTAATCATTCCATAAATATCAACCACGAATTAATGCTGGTTGATAAAGACGAATTTAACGAGTCTTCTGGATGGCCTGTCATGGAAGTTGGCGTACATTTATGGCGGAGTGTGACCCTTTAGACCAAAATATCTGTTTTTCAAAGTTATCCAGTTATATTAGTTTAGTTAAAAAAAAAAAATTATCCAGTTTTTTTCATAATATTTTTTCTGATCTTATAAGGATTTTTTTTATTAAAATTTGATTTTCTTTTTAATTTATTGGCACTCTAAAGCTTGAAAAGATTGCCCTTCGGAGTCTGGGTCGATGTATATAATATGAACCGTGGATAGATGAGAGATGACTAATCATTCCATAAATATGAACTACGAATGCAGGGGGGAACACTACAAGCAAGAGGAATTTAAGGAGTCTTCTGGCTGACCTGTCATTGCAGTTGGCGTACATTTATGGGTGAGGGCGACCCCTTGGACCAAAATAACTGTTTTTCAAAGTAATACAGGCAGCGTTCGGAGTGATTAAAAATTAAAAAAAAGATAAATTAAAATAAAATGTAATTTTGACTTAATTTTAATATTTAATATTTTTTTTAAACTATGTTTTTTGAAAATAAACAGTATTAAACCGTTAGAATGGTTTCTTAAATCTGTTTTAACGGATTTCAAAAATCAACATTAAATGTTCTGCACAATAGTTCTACTCTCTTTCTCAACAGTAGTAAACCGTTAGAAAGATTTTTCAAATCCGTTATAACGAATTTAAAAAACCTCTTTAAAGATGTACTGTGCCAAAACTGTTAGAACGATTTTTTCAAATTCGTTCTAACAGATTCAAAAAAAAATTTGTATAAAATAGTGACAATGATTCTCGTTTGAAAGTTTTCAACTGAAAGAATATGATTATCAAAAAAATTACACATTTAGTCAATCTCTTTTAAATTTTTTTTAACGGAATATTAAAATTTTTTAAATTAATAAAAACAATTTATAAAAGTATAATAAAAAATTTTAATGATTTATGGAGATTGTTAAAAATTTATTTTGTTTATTTTATTTATCAGCGCTCCAAAGTTTGAAAAGATTGCCACTCGGAGTCTGGATTGATGTAGATAGATGGGAGATGACCACAAATATCAACTGCGAACACCCCCGGGGGGGAGACGAATAGGGTAGGTTTGGTGTACAGACACTATTAGGTTGATCCAACGGTTTGCGGTGTACCGGACGGTCCGATGCACTGGACCTACCCAGTGCACTGCGAACTGTTGGATCAACCCAACAGTGTACTGTACGGACACTTACGGGTGAGTGTGCGGGTGAGTGTGAGCTAGCCAACGAGGGGTGAGGGGGGCTGCAGTCGCACGCTGACTGTAGCCGCTACAGTGGGAAACGACACTGTTTTGTCCAAAAAAGTGTAAATTTACTGAGATTTGTTAGACGAAAAGGCTGAGTACGGGGTAAAAAAATTATAAATAAAAATAATTAATTTTTATTCGATTAGGTTAAAAAATAAAATAAAAAATATTTTTAATATGATTAAGTAACTTTTAGCAACTTTTTAGTGTTTAGTAAAACAAATATAAATTTTTAGTAACGTTTGACAATTTTTTGTGTGTTTGATAAAAATTTTTGAAACTTTTAAGTGGAATTAAAGTGAAATAATTATTATACTCCTCATCAACTCATCAAAAAATTAATGTATTGGCGGCCTGCCACATAAGATTATTAATAATATAAAATAAAAAATATTTTTAATATAATTAAGTAACTTTTAGCAAATTGTAAGTGCGTAATAAAACAAATAGAAATAAATAAAAATAAAAATAGTTAATTTTTATAAATAATTAATTTTTAATATGCTTGTTAATAATATAAATATAAATAAATTTTATTTTAATTTAATTTATAACATATATTTTCTTATGGTGAGGGGTTGCAGCCGCGTGTTGATTGCAGTGTTTACAGTTGAGTGAAAGGGGGTACCGTCAACTTTTTGATGAGTTGGAGAGGAGCATAATCATTATTTCACTTTAATCCCAATTAAAAGTTTCAAAAATTTTTATTAAACACACAAAAATTGTCAAACGTTACTAAAAATTTATATTTGTATTACCAAATACTAAAAAATTGCTAAAAATTACTAAATCATATTAAAAATATTTTTTATTTTATTTTTTAACCTAATCAAATAAAAATTAATTATTTTTATTTATAATTTTTTTACCCCGCACTCAACCTTTATGTCTAACATGTCTCAGCAAATTTACATTATTTTTAAATAAAACAGTGCTGTTTCCCTTAACTGCAACGGGTGCAGTCAACGCGCTACTGCATCCCCCTCACCACGCCAATGAGCAAGGCTTGGGACACCATCACTAGACTCCGTGATTCGTGCCTAAAATAAAGCGATCGCTATCAATGCATCACCATCAAATTAATTCAGATTTAATCTTTCCTTTATCTAAATAAGAAAATAGCCGTAAATTAGGAAAATTCTCAATCCCATTTGACATTTACCATCGTCAATGATTATTATAAAAATAAAGAGAGAGTTAATTAACCCTGGCAGATACGTAACCATCAACCTACTATTACTAAATTAAATTCTCACAATTCCCTAACAATTTAAGTATTGAAAAATTTTTAACAAACATTGATGTCGACGGAGCACTTATTAAATAAGAGTAAAAGTGGGATAAGATAATTTTAAATAAAATGTTCAATCTATTTCTTTATTTGAATGTCATTCAAATAATTAATTCTTAGGGTCTGTTTGATGCGGTAAGAAAATAATAAAAAAAGTAAAAAATGTAGTTTTTTTTTTTTTTTGGCATTTAACGTACAATTACTATTTTAACTTTTGTATCAATTTTTTTGAGAAAGAAACCATTCGAACGGTTTTTTTATCCTATCAGAACGGTTTTACGTTAAAATTAATTAAAAGTGGTTAAAAAGTTTTTAGGAATTGTAGAAAAGTTATTGATATTTGTAAAAAATTTATTGGGATTTATAAAAATTTGTTAGGATATGTAGATATATATAAATTTATAAAAATTTTACGAAGAACAAAATGTGTTAGACAGTTTTAAAAATTTTTAAAGATTTTAAAAAATTTTCGGTATTTTTTGCTTTCCTTTTTTTAAGCACCAAACAGGCCCTTAATTCATGTTTACACGAAGTTCCAATACATGTTCTTACCCGATCAGCAGTTGCCACGAGGGAGCACCGTTGACTGCAAATATTTCGCCAAAAAATAAATAAATAAATAACTAGACAAACTTGGTCCAATGCGACTTTTTAGAAATAAGGATTTCGAAACAGAGGTCGATCGGTCAGAGGAGAAGGGGAAAGGAAGGAAAGTGGACGAGAGCAGCAACAGCGCAAGTCAAGCGCGGAGCTAACATTTTTTTAATTACTCTAGACTACGCAGACATGATTTTTTTTCTATTATAAATAATTATCCATTTAAATACGTTACTTTATCAACTTAATTATAAAATATTTAATCTAAATGCACAAACGTTCTAAATGCACAAATGTAAATTTGTCAACACAAGTTTTATATATATAATACAATATACAAATATAAATATATATTATATAAAAGATCTTTGTACCTTTGTTTTCAAAATAATCAAAACCCAATTAGTTATTTGCTCTCCTTCCAAAAAAAAAAAAAAATACAGAGAAAGACCTAAAAATTTGGTAGGAAAGCGATGAAGATGAAAAAGTAAAAAATTAGAAGTTTTACCTAAGAGTTAGCATCTTTTGAGAAATTTTACTCAAAAGTCAAAAGTTTTACCCAAGTATAAACATATACTTTTAATCTTTGTCTTAATTTTTTATTTTTTGGACTTTAGAACTACTAATTTATTTTTTATTTGTAAAATATATTTAGACTATAGACTGAATATTATATGGATTATAAATAATTAGGCTAAAACTTAAACTATATTTGAATTATGAGTTAAGTATTATTTAAGTATAAACAATTAAACTAAAATACTAAAAAAAAATTTCGCCGACATTTTATCTGAAGTACAACCGTTATAGCCCGTTCATGCCGCAAGCGCAGATCGGCGATGAAAACGTGGTAGTTCACACGTGTTGAGACCAATGTCGGCGCAGTCCGTGGTCACCATGTCCTTAAAAGCCATCACATCCCTTTGAAGTACTTACTTTGCCTCTCCGTATCTGTTTATCTCTACTCTCCCCCTATGTATAAGCATATTTACATATATATATATATATATATATATGAGGTATTTAGTTAGCATGAGTATAAAGATTTAATGTAAAAATAATATATGATAAATTTTGATTATAAGAAAATATAAAAAATTAATAAAAGTTGATAAATTTTTATTAATTTTAGCCAACTAAACACTCCTATAATTGCTTTGCGACTAATTATGTTTAATATAATTTAAGGTCTCGTTGGGGAGTCAAGCGAAAATATTTACTTTTATTTTTATTTATTTATTTATTATTTTTTTGTTAAATTATAAAAATTAATGTGTATGGCATCATTTAAATTATAAAGGGTAAATATGTCAAACAAAAAAAACTAACTCACACTAAACCTTAAAAAAAGAAAAATTAACTTCTTTTAACTTCTTGTTTGAAAAAAGTTTGACTTATTTTTTCCTCTGAAACCATATCTAATATATGCAACTAAACAGTTTATCATATATTGAAATCTTAACCAAGGGTGTAACTCAAACAAGTCAAACGATTAACGTAATCTTCATTTGATTTATTTTTTTGAATTAAGAGGGCTGTTGGAGTTGCAAAAGTTAAAATAAAATGTGGTTTAAATTACATATTGATATTTGAAATGTAAACCACAAACTATCAAAAAAATAGAGAAGAATACTTCTGTTCGAACAAATTTCAATAAAAATTTTTTGACTTTTGTATCACAACTTTTTGAAACTTATAGAAATATTATTGGAATTTGTGAAATTTTATTAAGATTTGTAGATATATATAAATTTTTAAAAATTCATAGAGATTCATGCAGCTTGAGGTAAGAAAAGTTTTGCAAAAAATTATAGCGTTTTTTAAAGTTTTACAAAGATTTTTTTGGCTTTTTTGAGTGCTCCAAATAGGTCCTAAAAAGTCTATTACGGTCTTAAAAATTTTTAAAAGTCAAAAGATTTAATTCAACTTATAGTTTGCAAAATCGATTAACCAAATTAAATTGACAGTATTAAATATAATAAATTTTAAATATATAAATTAAAAAATAAAAAATTCCATTACTTATTCCTTTAAGCAATATTGTATGAGAGTTTTACCATCATCCATGGCTCATTCCTCTAAACCGTATTGAATGAGAGCCAACAATTGTTACTATAGTCTTATTAAAGCATGTATCTGTATAAATTTTAATTTTATTACAAGTACAAAGTTATTGTTAATAATTTTAGCTAAGCCCTATAAATCTGTCAATTAAAAAGAACAGAATTGAAACTAGTAGTTTGATTTCCTTGGCTGAACAACTTGATGGTAGTTTCACATATTTTCAAACCAATAACTTGCAGTTTGATTTAGATTGATTTGGATTTTAACGCAAAACTACACTTCTAGTCTTGTCATGCATGGAATGAGCATTTTCTGTTTTAGAGAGTGTAGCAAACGAGGCCTGAATGCCCGGATCACTCCTGCCTTAAAATATTGGAAACTTTTGCTAGAGTTGTAAGCAATTAAACATGTTCCAGTTCTATGGAGATTTAAATAACATTTGAAGAGCATGCTTGCTGATTGGTTTCAAATAACTTTCTACTATAGCCACAAAGAGCATGGAGGAAACTTACCAATAGCTAAATTTTGAAACATCTAAAAGCCCATACTTACTGTAAAGAAACCTAAAAACAGATTGAGACAAACATTGAAAATAACCCAAGACTAAAAAAATAACGTGGAGGTACAATCTTTCAATAAATTTTCAGGTGAATTAGTTTATACAATCTAAGAAGGAAACAAGACATGTAGTGTAAACATGTGTGTAGCAGGACTACTCCTTTAATCTAAAACTGGACAACTTAGGGCGGCGGCGATACAAGCCTGTGGTGATACAAGCTTCAATGAGGTCAAACCACGCCCTCCGCCAATATGGATTTATGTACAAAATTAGAACAATACTTAACAACACAATTGTGTAAGTCACAAAAAAACTCACATAGAAGTCATCCATGCTCATAAAACTTTCATCTTCTTCCTCACCCTCTAACGAACCTGCTGGCGTTGATGAGTTTTCTTCAGTTCCAACACAATCATTAGGTAAAGGAGGTCCGCAAAGATATGGATTCCCTTCGTAACTGCTTTCTTCAAATGTGGCAAACTGAGATTTCCTCTCTGGCGTTGCACCTGACAAGTTGTTGTGTGCCACACTAAAGACTGCCAAAGAGTACAATACAGTGAGTTGAGCGGGGATTCTCCCATTCAAATTGTTGTAGGAAAGATCCAAACTCTCCAGCTGCTTTAAGTTTGAAAATGTCGCTGGAATTGATCCGGTTATGCTATTGTGGGACAAGTTTAGGGCATGGATGTTGCTTAAATTCCCAATTTCAGGTGGAATTTCTCCTGCTAACTGGTTGCAAGAGAGATCAATTCCTGACATGAAATCGAGGATGTTGCCCTTGTAAGAGTAGGATCTCCTTTTTGTTGTGAACTCTATCTCTTCTTGCACATTGACTATTTGATAACCACTGCTTCGATCAGAAAATACTTTTTTCTTTAGCATTTGTGAAGACTTTCTTGGACTCACAGACTTTTGTATTGCATTTGTGATAGTCTCCCAACTTACAGAGTCAATCCCCATATAAGATTTGCCAATGTCAGTGTCAAAAGTAAGACTACTCAAGCAAGGAGGGATTGGACCAGAAAAAGAATTTTGAGAGAGGTCGATTATTGACAATTGGCTTAACTTACAGAGTTGAATGGGAATTTCACCTTCGAAATGGTTAACTTTTAATAGAAGAACGCTTAGATTAGGAAGGTTGCCCATCCAGGTTGGAATCTTCCCTGAAAAATTGTTCTCTCTTAGATCCAATGTCACTAGAGAAGAACTATTGCAAAATGCATGTGTTAGCGGACCTTGTAGGCTATTATTATCAAGATGAACATGTCTTAGCTTTGGTGGATTGAAGCAAGATGGTATAGAGCCCCACAAATTGTTCCCTGAAAGATCTAAGAATTCGAGCTCATCGAGTTTGCAAAATTCTATCGGAATGGAACCTTGAAAATGGTTTTGGGCCATGACAATCACCGCTATAGTTGTTGTTATTATCCCTTCCCATCTTGGAAGATTGCCTGAAAAATGGTTATTGCTAAAATCCAATGCTGACAAATTCACAGTGAACAGGCTACTGGGTATCTCCCCAGTGAAATTGTTCCCATTTATGAACAAATATCTCAACCCAGTCAGACCAGAAATTTCTGTAGGTATTTGTCCATGGAAATAGTTGTTTGATAGACTAAGGAACCTCAACAATGGGCAACCAGAAACCAATTGCTCTAGTGTATTTCCTGACAAAGCATTGTTGGACAAGTCTAAAGAGTCCAAGAGCTTAAGACCATTGAAACAAGAAGTTACATTACCAGAAAACAAATTTCTGGACATGATTAATACCTGTAAATTTGGAAAGGCTGAACTCATATTCCCTGGAACTTGGCCATGTATGCGATTCATAGAGATATCCATAGTCGAAATATTTGGATTACGATATGATGGCAAGTTGAACGGGCCCGTGAAAGTGTTATTTTTCAAGTACAGTTCTCCTAGCCGTGTGTTGTTCCTTAACAACCAAGACGGGAATGTTCCACCGACATTGTTGTGGGATAGATCAAGAAACCTCAGGTCATGTTGGTAATAAAGGAACCCGGGGAGACTGTTTGACCTACAATTTGCCAAAACACAAATCTTTAGTTGAAACAGTGGAGCCCAATTCGGAAACTCATGATGGTCCAAAATGCATTTGTTGTTATCAGCTACGAGGACCCCAAGATTTGAATGGTTAGCAAATGCCCTAAATGAAATTGGGACTGTCAAATGGTTGTTGGAGACTGAGAGATATTCAAGTGATGTGAGATTCGTAAGGGCAGAAAATGCAATATTCCCAGTGAAATGATTGTAGGAGAGATCAAGCACTTTAAGAGATGTCATGTTTCCCAAACATGAAGGAATTGTCCCCTCAAATTCATTAAAACTGAGATCAAGCACTTTGAGGTTCTTGAGTTCACACAAACCTGTAAAATGAATCAATTTTGTGATGCTCACCTTAATTTTAAATTAAAGCAAAATAAAGCATAGAAGTTATGTGGAAGGAACTATGGACGAGAAGGAGAAAATTTAGAAACAATGCACGAGAAATTTAAAAATGAATAAAATTTAAAAAAGAACAAAGTAATTATATTTTTACCTTAAATGGGTAAAGAGTCATTGAGCCCCCACCTTAATAGAGACACAGTTTGAAAAAAGTCATTACTCCTAAACTCTTTACGAAATTGTTGTCAATTTTGTTAGCAATTATAACATTAGGAAAGTATTTTTGTGCCATAATAAATATAGTTATATATTTTCCAAAAATATCATTATTTAATATTTGATACCAACACATCCACGAAGGAGCAAAAAGCATTTCGATCCCTTCTTCCAGCCAACTCTCACTTGCTTGAGGAGATTAATTTTGTATTCTGAGAAGGTAGCAGATGCCATTTTTGTTCCTTCATTCTTGGCAATTTCTTTCTTCGTTGATCAAACCTATGAGTTTGGATTTTGTACAGTTTAATATTCTCTCTTTGTTGATCAAATTTAAACATTCTCAAGTTTGAATTTATGTCTGGTTTGTTGCAATTTCAGCAGAGTCTTGGCATTATAAATGTATAAACGTAAATTATAGCAGTCACATTAATTTTCTTTTTATGTGAGACATACATTATTTACTACTCAAAAATCTCAGCAGTAACCATGTACAATTTAGCCTATATTATACAAATATTGTGTTTTATAATACACTTCTATATTATTTATGATTTTAACATATGACCAATTCTGATCCTAAAAGTTATTTAAAATGGTTTATTATTGTTAAAAATTAAAATGTGTTAATCATTTAAATCTATTTTAGTGCAATTCTATAAAAAGAATTGTAAAGTTGCAATTATAAGAACATTTCTTAAATAGAAAGAAATAAGTTATGCCATATAAGATGGGACAAACTAAGATCACGTAGAATACTAACAACTCCTCTTGTATGTTAACCAAAAGTTACCTTAGGACACAAAAGCACACAAAGATATATATATATATATATAAAAGAAAATGTAGAAGTAATTATCACTCCAATCAAGGACCTCTGGATTGCTTAATCTTATGTGTCCCCTTAACATTTGTTGAATTGAGTGATTTCATCTCTTAGCCAATATTTCCCTACATTAAGTACCCTGTTTTTACAACAATTATATATATAGACATATATATGTGCGCCTAACAATGAAAATTGAGGAAACTAAAGAAGTTGGGAGCAGGGGAATCTTAATTTCTTTTTAATATGAAATTTAGTCTAACATTTGAGTCTCGAAAATCCTCTAAAGAATGAAAAACATGTCGTTGTTCAACTAGTTATCAGATTATTTGAAGACCTCTACATTTCTCAGTGCTAATGATTCTTCCAAACCCGTATTGATTTGTAATAATTCATCTCAACTAGTCTATAATATTGAGCAACTCCAACAAAATAGAACCAAAAAAGAACATGTGAAAAAAAAAATGAAGCTGTGGATGAATCACGTACCTTGGACGAATTCAAAGCTTTGGATGTAATTATCACTTAAATCAAACTCCTTCAAACTGACAAAGTCTTCTAACTCTGCAAATCCCAAAGAAAAAAATTAAGGAAATTGAGAAGCATAAAAAAGCTTACCACCATTTGAACCTTTTAGTTACTATTAGTCAAAGATGTAGTTTTTTTTTTTCCCCTTTTTTGTTTTTTCTTTTTTTCTTCACGTGGACCAATATTTCACACATTAAATCTTACTTAGAAATGATCGGATGCTGGTATTCAATTGATTATCCCCCAAGTAAAGAACCTCCAGATTGCTCAATCCTTCTAGTCTTCCAAAACCTGAATATAATTAAATAAATGATTAATATTTCTATGTTTGTGACATAATCACATAACATATATATCAAACTTCTTTAAGTTGGAAATAAAGTTATTAACTTTTCCTTATTCACATTTACTTAAGTTACAACATAAGAGAAAGTTCAGTCACCGTTCATCTCGTGGGTACCATTGTGGATCCACTAGAATGTTGTGATTAGACAATTGCAAGTGTTCTTAGCAATACCCTATAACAAAATAAGGCAAGAAAGAAGTATTCTTATGTGGGGGAGATAGACAGAGTAAGTGTGCGGACTTACTGTTAAAATGAGATTCTCCTTTCAAGTCATTCCATCGTAAATCAAGAAATTTCAAGGATGAAAGCGCACTAAGAGATGACAGCACACTAATATTAAAGCTGTTACCACTCAAGTCAAGTACTTCAAGGTTCCTTAATCTCGAAAGCCTTTCAAAACCTGTAGAAGAATTCAATAGTTTTGTATCAATCATATGAGAAAAAAAAAATTGAAAAAGCTACTAAATAGATCTTGGGGCAAATTTCACATTGCTTTTAGTTTCACCCGAAATCTCATTTTAGAACTTGAGTTCTTTTTTTTTTTTTTTTTTTACAATTAAGAGTGTGTATTTTATAATTAATTGCTACGTCACCCTTTAGTGGGCATTTTGCTCGTGAAAATTGAACAATTAATGGTAATAGTTCAGGGACAAGTCACTAATCAAAAGTTTGGACTAAGGGTGACAATTTGAGTTCACATGTCTAAACATGATATAAACAGATCATGAAGAACATAACCTTAACAACTCTATTTAAAAAGGTTAATGACAGCTATGTAGGTCATTTCATCTTCATACTCTGTATCTAGGGTATTACTTGAAATCTCGTCCCAAGACCTTATTTGTTTTTGTTTACAATCTATGACATGACTAGGGAAAACAACGCGGTACGAAGTTATGGTAAGAAAAGAAATTTACCCAAGATACAGAGTGATAGAAAATTACCTTCATTTTCAATGTAACCAGTCAAATTGTTATCTGGTAAGAAAAGAACTTTGAGCTCTTCAAAGGGGAGGAACAAGGAAGCATTGAA
The DNA here is from genome assembly GCA_019916065.1 of Vitellaria paradoxa. NCBI lineage: Eukaryota > Viridiplantae > Streptophyta > Magnoliopsida > Ericales > Sapotaceae > Vitellaria > Vitellaria paradoxa. The sequence goes on along the minus strand of CM034235.1, from coordinate 49,790,201 downwards.
ACACCAATCTCCTAAATCCTGGTCCCTGGTATGATTAAGAGAGAGTACAGTCACATGCCCTGTGGTGGAATTGCACTCAACACCTTCCCATTCACAACAGTTGGAATCCTCCTCATGATCCACCCACGATGGAAAAGAAGTGCCATTTGGGTAATTGATGCTGGATTTGAGTTGCAGAAGAGCAATTCTCTCTGGTTCCGAACACCCAAAGCAACACCAACCCCTCACCAACACCAAAATCATCGTCCCCCACAACCAGAGAGGATGTCTCATATTTTCCTTTTCAACTCTCTTGAGGATCTTCTGGATCCCAACTGCTCAAAGGGTCTTGGGTTTTAATAGGTCCATGAGGTGTCTCGCACGGTTTTGCGTATGAATTGGGTTGTTGAAATAATTTACGTTTAAGTGGGATTAGGTTGGGGTGACGTTGGATGTGGACCTACCAATATGAGCACTAAAGAAAATGGAGACCCATTTGAGGCTTTTGGATGATCAAGACAAATTATGAAAATGACAGCAGTCCATATGAAGACTTTTTTTTTTTTTTCTACCTTATATATATGTGTGAATCAATACAAGTATATATGAATTTTTATTAAATGGGAAAAGCTGATTTCGTTTTGATTACCAAATATTTAAGGATAAATTAAATTGATTTTTTCTTAACAGTGGAATAATTATACTTTACAAAATATTTAGAAATTACACCTATCTATATTATTTTGAAATATTGTTAACATCAATCCCCTCTTATTTAATCACTCGTTAAAAGTTAACAGAAAATATCAAATTGATCAAAATTTTAGATATTTTTCTTATTTTATCTCTCCTTCTCTTACATATTCATTAATTTAAGTTTTTATTTGATATTAATTATTTTTTAAATTTTTATATAGTAAATCCCGGACTATAAAATTTGAAGTGTGACACGTGACTATGCCACAAGCATCAACATTTATACTTACCTTTATATTGATGTGTGTGTGTGTGTGTGTGTGTGTATGTGTGTGTGTGTAATGTGTAATGTTGAGCTTGTGTACTTGTGTACATACCATATTATTCTACCTAATGAGCTTTCAAGCTCACATCTTTTACATTTTAAATGATCTGTGGAAGGCCGATGATGATGTGGGCAGTCAACAAAAGATTAGGTGGGTTGCCATCGAAGCGTGCTAAAAAAACTATTGTCCTGTGTTACTTGGGTGGAGGAAGTAATATATATGCATAATTTGACATATTCATAGTAAAAAGCATTTTAAAATTGTGCAGGCATTGTATTCCATTAAAACTCTATAAGTGTGATTAGGTGAAAGTAGTACTAGGATAGGTAATCCGTTAAGAAATTTCCGTATTGCACCTAAATGAGTAAAAAATGAATAATATTATACTATGATAATGTAGATTCATGCATGATCCTTCGAGAGTTTAGGAACAATCACTTAGATTTGAGCTAAATAACATCAATTGGACCTAGACATTTTATGATTTTATTTATATTTTATAAATTATTTGTGCAATTCAAATTGTGAGTCTCTACGATCTAGACCTTATGTATTATTATTATTATTATTATTATTATTATTGCTACTATTATTATTACTACTTTCTAATGATGTTGTTCATGCCTTATTGCCATGGATTTATCTTTATCATTGTGTATGAGATGTTGTAACCGTATAAATTTTATTTAGTGGTTGTTCGGATGATAATCTATTAAATTCTATGGTTATATATTCTATATAAGAATGAGGAATGTATGTATGTTAAGATTTGCTACTATTATATTGGATATTGTACAAGTTAACTTAGAAAATAATGTGTGGTAATTGTTCATTAAAATTGATTTGATCTTGTAATATGTTTTTTATTAATTTTTATTGTACTCTATATTCTCATGTTACTCGTTTTACATATATTAATTTGGAACGTGGAAAAAAAATCCCTGCTTGAAATTAATTTTCAAGTCAAATTGTTTTAGTTTTAAAGGCGTAGCCAAAAATGCTATAAAAGCAAACAATTTGAAGAGATGAGAACTCTTGCACATGATATTTTGATAATTTGTTCATGATTGTATTTTGAGTGTCAAATTTAATTAATATTTTTTAATTATTTTACAGTAAAAATCTCTAATTTTTTTAACTTTCTTTAATTAATTTTTATCAACTTTTCAAATTTTATCTAACTTTTATCAATTTTTACTAATTTTTTCTAATTTTTTACACTTTTTCAAATAATACACTAAACATTCAATAATCTAAACTTTACTCACTTTTTATTTTATTTTTTTACCAAAATTTGAATCGCTTAGTCCAAAATTATACCACGGTGGTCAACAAATTTGAACATTGTGAAAGAAAGACAAGACTATTTAAGCTTTGTACAACGGCGGCTCTTGAACAACTGCTGCCCCATTGGTCAATGTCAACGAAAGGATGTCAACCGGTCCAAAAGATCGGTTGTCCTCGGTCGGAGCAGGCATATGATTTACTTTAGTATTAAAATTTAAATTAAATTGTAAGTCATTAATTTATTTATAAATAATAAAATTTACTCATTAATTTAAGAAGTTTAAGATTGGAATCAAATTGTTTAATTAAGAAGACTAAACTACCAATTTTAGTCTTGTTGTTAACTTTATGTTAAATAATTATTAAAATTTATTTAGATAATTCAATGCTGAATAATTAGAAAACGAGATCAAAATTGTTAACATTAATTTCTTACTTGCAATAAATAAAAAAAAGATATATTCATAAATGTTTTCCTAACAAATTTAATTTTAAAAGAAATTTAAAAATTTTTTGGCCCTACATTGAAAGCGTGGAAACCTGCTTGTTAGCCTTTTTATTGAGAGTTATTTATATTTTTTTATATTTAAGTGGTGTTCTTTAAAAACTAAATTTATTAATAAATTATTTTTACTTTTCAAAAAATATTAATTTAAAGAAATGATTAATTAAATTTCTTTTTAATTTTTTTAAAAACCTATATAATTAGATATAATTTTTATCCTATTTAATTGAACTGATTTTCTTCTGCTAATTAATTTTTTAAATTGTAGTCAAACCAAACCGTACTGTCAATTTTTTGTTTTGGTCTTTAAAAAATGTAAGATAAACGAATTATTGATTAAAAATTAAGTTAAATTAAATAAAAAAACTACTTATTTTTATTTAACCGATTTAATTGTGCTTTCCATCGATAAATCCACATCGCAATGCTTAAAAACAAAAACAAAAAATTGCATTTCGTTGAGAGGGCAAGCACCAAACGTTGAAAATATTTGGTCCGCCTACATATGTGGACTCTAGGAATTAGAAAAAATTAAATAAATTAATAATAATAATAATAATAATAATAATAATAATGATAATGAGTCTCTTGAATCTCCTGTGGTTGAAGTTAGGGTACATTCAAGGGATTTGTGGGATGGCATCATTTGGAGCATTTTGATACCTCTAAATTAATTTTTTATAATTTAAACACATGCATTTACATATTGTTAACATATTCATATATATATCTTTTAAATATATAAATATATTTAAATAATTAAATTTTAATTCAATAACTCAAAGAACAGTTGTCCTCAAATTTATATTGTCAGCCTCTCTTCTTTTACATTCGGCCTGATTGAATACTGCAAAAAGTGATTTTCTTAAATTAACTAATTTTGAATATTGAATGATTTTTTAATTAAAAGATTTATCTTTTTGATTATTTTGAACTTTTATTGATATAATTTTTTTCAATAATAATTCTGGTGGCACTATGCCGTTAATATATATATATATATATATATGAGTTTTGACTCCATGGATCGATAACGTGTGGATTTTCTGATTTGCAAATAATTTAATATTTTATAATTTCCTGACTTAGCACCATCTCAAATAGCCATCATTTGAGATAAAAAAAAAAAAAAAAAAACAGGTTGTCCAAATAATTTATTGAGTCAATTCCATGCTAATAATTTGATCCAGAAAGAAACTAAAATCTTTGTCTTTAATGCCCACCAAAATTTTTTTATTTCCCTCCTTCTAGATGTTGTTATGTCAGCCTCCCGATGTGACATATCTCTCAAGGCACAAGCATGCGAATATTGGGGGTTGGTGTTGAAAATGTTGTTAACTCTTTACATTAAATTAACACGTAATATTTTTTTTATACGTTATTTGAGTGTTTGATAAAAATTTATAAAAAATAATAAAATTTAATAATTATTAAAAAAGAGATAAAAATTAATTTGATGTTTAATAAATAAAATTAAGAAAAGTTAAAAAAAATTAACTTTTTTGCAGTAAAAGTTGGGGAATCAAACACTCCGAGTGTTGCCCGTGATGGAAACATTCTGCCTCGAATTAATTATATTTGGAACATGAATTCATAAATAAAAAATACAATTACTTGCACAGCTATGAAACAGGTGTGTTTGGAGTAAAGTTTTGGTGAAAAAAAAAAGGAAAAAATAAAGAAAAATATAGAAAAAATGGGGGACAAAAACATATAATCCCGGATAAAATATTCTTATTTGAATTGATCTAAAAATAAAAGAATATTTGTCCTTTTACTCCCCATAGTTGAGATAAAAATTACTTGCACATTTTGAAATTTAAAAATCTAAATTTACACTCTTTGTGCTTGAAACTATAATAAAATCATGAATGGCGTTAAAATTTTAAGGAGAAAAAATAAAAATATTTATTATAAATTAAATAAAATTGGAGGATATAAGTAAATGTACTTAGGCCACGTTTCGAACTCTAAAAGTTACTAAAAATCTCTATGAATATTTAAATTTTTATAAAATTTTTCATCTCGAATTACGTAAATCTTTATAAAATAAAATCTTTACAAATCTCTATAATCTGTACAAATTCCAATAACATATCTACAAATTTTCAAAAAGTTCAGTGCTAAAAGTTATTTATTAAGAACAAATTTTCACTATTTATCTCTATTTTTTCATGGTTTATTCATTGCATTTTAAACACCAAAAAATAAACCAAACCACATTTTATCTCTAAATAGTCCCATAATACGAACTATAAGGTGTATAAGTGAAATTTCTAAAATTACTAAAACTAAAATTGCTATATTTGACAGATTTTGTTAACGTTTTCATTTTAACTTAAAGTGTAACAGGTGCAAATATAAATTTTTAAAATTCTAACCTTAAGTATAAAAAATAAAAAAGTAATTAACTCTAAAAAAATTATTTGTTAATTAATTAATTTTTAATTTAATTTCTCAAAATTTTATATATTTTTATTTTTTATTACAAATTACGTATAAATATGAGAAATAATTTTAAATTTCTAACTCTTATCCTTCTCTTGATAAATCTTTTATCCAAACACTAACCAATGAAATGAAAATGACTCCTAGCAAAAAATAAATAAATAAATAAAATAAAAATGAGTTATTATTGGCAGTCAATTCAATTTGAAAGAAAATACTGGCGTCTTGGGCCCACATGTGTGGAATATGTGGAAAAAGCCAAAGCATTTGGTGGAGAAAGTAGAAAGATAAAAGTTTGACAAATTTGAGCCTTTTGATGACCTTACGATGTCATGCTGACAAAAAAGATTCATTGCCGCGCATATACCTTTTGACTAACAATCACCTTTATAATTTGGGTAATTTTTACTAATCTTCTCTGAGATTTTTGACACCAACAAAAATTTCTCTTGAAGTTTTTAAAATAACATTGATATCCCTTTCTTTATCAATAAATTTCACTAATCTCTCTTGAAATTTTTGAATGTGTAAATTTTTTATACAATCATATTCTTTATATCGAAAACTTTCAAACGAGTATCATTGTCGCTATTTTTTTGAATTCGTGGGAACGAATTTGAAAAATCGTTCTCATAGTTTGCTACTTTCTAAAAAAAAAGATGCCAAAATCAACCCAAAACTATATTTTATCTCAATTTATCCCACAGTTTACTACTTTTCAGAAAAAAAAGACGCCAAAATCAACCCTAAATTATATTTTATCTCAATTTATCTTATTTTTTCTTACTCCAAACGGGACTTTTACGGGAAAAAATAGATCAGGGGAGGTTAGTGAAATTTATTTGGTAAAGGAAAGGAGGTCAGTGTTATTTCAAAAATTTCAAGAAATGTTTCTGTTAATGTCAGAAATCTCAGGAGAGGTTAGTAAAATTTACCCTTATAACATTTACTTGTATTGTTGGAGGAAGACTTTGAATTGGGGACAGCACAGCACAACGCATCAGAAAATTGAATTCATTCAGAAATTGATTCGCCTTAATTTATTCAAGTGACCTCACACTTGAGAAAGAATTGGAAGGTTCAAATGCTTAACGGGGTGTTTGGAGTGGCAAAATTATTATAGGCCATTTGATAAGTTATTTATGTTTATATTATGATTTGTGGTTTAGGTATTAGTTTGGAGTTGTTTCGAGTCAAATTTTGAATATTTCAGTCATGGATATATGTTGTAAATCTGGGCTTACTACTTAGAAGGTGTTTAGTGACAAAAAATAATAAAATTTGATAAATATTATGACTTTTAATTCATACAATGAGATGAAAAAATAAATAATTTTTAGAAATTTTTTTTATTTTTTAACGATTTTTAGAGTTCTAAATGAAATTTTAAACAATAAGGTCTTATCAGTAGAAAGATAATATGTGCAAATCACACCTTTCGGATGAACAACTTTCCGTTCGAACAAAGTCAAAAATTTTGAGTAGTTGTCGGATGATAAATTTTAAGTCCGAACACTAATGCCTACTTTCACCTTCTTTCGGATGATGGGTCTCCGTTTGGCTCTTTTACAATCTTTTATGCAAGAGGTTGTTGTGGTATTGCTCATATATATCATGGATACAAGTTAACTATGATATTTTGCATAAATTATTTATCTTCTTGAGACTGAACATAAAATGATGATATCACAGTAAGAAATTCATTTATTTATCACTAAACTCATGAGCATTTGGATTAGGGTCAAATTGGATATTATAATCGGTATGTCAACATAGTTACCTGCAGGAGATTAATGTATCATGGAAATATGCCTTTTTATAAACTAGATTTATTTTTCTAAGGAAAAAGAAAAATAATTCTTAAAATTATCTATTGATCTCTAGTCAATAAAAATGACTAATGTATAGTCATTGGATGTTGGAATATAATTATGAGATAGTTTATAACCCAAGTTATAAAATATTGTCTTTCAGTAAAAGGATGCCTATAAAAAAAAAATGGTAAAAGAGCCAATGAGAGGCTCTGATATTATAATTATACATATAGATGATCTGTCATTGCCGAGAAAAATGGCACAAAAGATAGCCAAGTATGCAATGTTAAGTGTTATCTAATTTATTGTGAGACAAGTAACACGGTTTGTCATAGAAATTGTACAGTTATTAACCTCGCATGCTATGCTTAATATCATAATGCCAAGATAAGATTGAAAGTAATTTAGATGATGTTCTAATACATCGATCATTACATACACACCTTATAACGTATTATTAATATTAAGTTTTTGATAATTTGATGACGGTTGTTGTTGAAGTACATTGAGCACATGTGAAGACAAGAAGTAGTTTAGAAAATAGATGTAAAGATGAGTATTTATTGATTTATTTATTTCGAGCTATCTATTTAAGTAAATTAAAATGTAATTTGTAAGGGTAATCTTTTCTTTAAAAAAAATAAAAAAGCAGAGTATTCAATCTTGTATTGGTTTGATAATGGTCTCTATTCATGTCAATGGTTTTGTTTGAATTGCATTTCCATGGATGTTTAAGTTCACATTACCATATCCTGTGGCAGTTGTGCTGTCGATTATAAAGATACCTTGAACTATTCTATTATGTGGTTCCCTGTTGAATTCTTCCCAACAAATAAACCTTGTATTGATTTTTGGACCAGCTGCAGCTATAAGAGTTGCCCATTTAATAGATATATATATATATATATATATTATATACTTCATATATATTTTATTATATACTTCCCCAGTCAAACATTTATTCCCATGAGTTGGAACTTGAGCATGATAAATGTTCACACATATATATTGACCCTCCACCTAATTATTAGTAATATCGTATACCTTCTCACTGAATTATTCATTCAATTCATTCATTCATTTTTTTCTCAACTCTGAGCCTGTTTTGGAAGCTAAAAAAAAATTTAAAAAACTTCAAAAATTTTTAAATCCCTCCAATCAAAATTTATCACCTATCATTTTTACATCACATCAATTTCAAAAGTTGAGTTTTTTTAAATTCCAAACACCCTCTTTCTTTCTTCGTCCCCATCGTGCTTACAGCTACCAAAATGTTTAAACTATGGCCTATTGGAATGGTTTTGTTTGAATTGTATTTTCGCCTGTAAAATGACTTTTTCTAGGTAATCTATTTTGTTTAGTGATTTTAGAGATTAGGTGAAATACGTACAAATTGATTTAAATATATTAAAAAATAAAAATAAATAAAGAGAAAAACGTTCAATATTATTTTTTTTTTTTTTTTTTGTCATTCCACTGCGGTTAATTAATTTAGAGTGAAAAATCTCTCTCTTTAAGTAAGCATAGTGGTTTAATTTAAGCTTAATTGTTGTCTTATCTGTTAGAAACTTATCTGTCGGTTAGAAGAGGTTGATAATATACTTGTTCATCAAATTTTATTTGTTTATTTATTTATTTTTTTAAAATTAAACAATTCCACTGTTTTCTTGGAAACCAAAATGTTCTTAGCTCTTTCCGATTTATTATTGTTTCGTATATTTGATCATATTAAGGGTGCATTTGGTGCACTAACAAACACTAAAAAATTGTAAAAATCATTTACTTTTTATATCACTGCACGAATTACGAATTTGTTCGAATTTGTAAAAGTTAATATCTTGTATTTTGTACAGTGAATAAAAAATTTAAATTTTACGATTTCATAATTCGTGTTTGTAAGATTTGTAGAATTTTGTATTTTTTTATTTAACACCAAACGGTACTATTATCTCAAATTATCACACTTTGGCTCCGTTTGGTTTGCAATAAACCTCTGAAAATATCTGAAAACTTCTAAAACCTATTCACTTTTTTATCTCATTGCACAAATTACGAATTCTTAACTTATCTCACTTTTTATCACTCCAAACACACAATTTATCTCATTAATTATGAATTCACAACTTATCTTATTTTTCTCACTTTTTATCATTCCAAACATATTTTTATCTCACTTTTTGTCATTTTAAACGCTCCTAAGTAGATATACTTTCAAGTCATATGACTATTAAATTTCTAAAAGAAAAAAAAAACAATTTTACTTTTTTTATGTATTTTTTTGGTTTTATTTGAAAGTACTTCAAGAAATTCACGTATAACAACTATTGCCTACGATTTGTTTACATACATATTTATTTTTGCAAAAGGAGTTCAAAATTGTAATAAGATATTTCTTTGTAAAATATTCTATTCAATCGTCAAATACCAAAAAATATTTATTTTGGAAAAATATTTTTCAAATCAAAACCAAACACCAAAAAATGACAAAAAAATACTTTTTTAGCAAAAAATATTTTTGAATGTAAAACGTTTTACGTCAAAACAAACAAACAAACAGAGCCTAATTTGCAGTAAGCTAACAAAAACAAAAAAACAAAAAAAAAAAAAAGGGAAGGGACATTTTCAGGCATTGCTAGCCTATCACAAGGGGGCTTGCCATTGCAAAAAGCCTTTCGCTGCTGCAAAATGGGCCTGGCTAAAACAAACTTGCAGGCCCAAAAGGTTTTACATCCAAATCTCACAAAACAATTTAGATTACCAAAGTGGGTAAGTTGTTTTTTCGGAAAATTGTATCCAAATCATACTTTGTAATCTTTTAAAGTTATTAGTCACACCCAAAAAAAAGTATTGCTTTTAAGTCATATTAATGTGAAAAATTTTGTATTTAAGTCACACTTTTGAGTGGGTCCCACGAGTTTGTTTTAAATATAGTTTCTAATATACCGATAATATTATTTATTTCTATAACAAAGTTACACAAGTTATTTCCAAAAATTCCGGGAATCACGTGAAGATATGGTTTACCGAGAATCACGCTTCTTCTGTTTTTTTTTTTTTTCTTTCTTTGTTTTTAGTTTCATTATTTACAGTTTTAGTCGTGAAGATATTAAGAAGATAGAACTTATTTGGCATATCTTCTTCATGGATTGATTTTGCCGATTGACGTTTTGAGCTATCTTCAAAATAGTACCGGTACTGTTTCAAAAAATATGATAATGTTGGCTCGTATGATTGGTTTGTGTTATGTATCGATTGATATTTTTTAGGCAGTATGAAAACAGTACCGGTCCAAAACAATATCAGTACTATTTTCAAAACAGTACCGGTACTGTTTTCAGTACTGTTTTGAAAACAGTACCGGTACTGTTTTGAAAACAGTACCATGAATTATAAGCAGATGACGAGTTTTAAGGGCAAGAGAAATCTATTGGGCCGATCAACGTTTTGAGCTATCTTCAAAACAGTACCGGTACTATTTCTAAATATATACGAAGAGACTTAATGCTAATAGTTTCTCCTTTCAAGTCATTTCCTCCTAGATCAAGAAATTTTAATGATGAAAGCCCACTAAGGGATGACCACACAATGATATAAAAAACATTATCACTCAAATCAAGTTCTTCAATATTCCTTAATTTCTCGAGTCTTTCAAACCCTGTAAAAGAAAAATTAAAATGGTTTAAAACCAATCACATGAGAGAGAGAGAGACCTACTAAAACTGAGTGATGGCGAATTAATTACCTTCATTTTCAATTCTGCTAGTCAAATTATCGTCTGGCAAGTAGAGATTTTTGAGCTCCTCAAAGAGAAGAAACAGAGAAGCATTGAAGTACTAATCTCCCAATTCTGAGTCCCTAATATGATTAAGAGAGTACAGTCACATGACCTGTGGTCAAATGGCACTCAACACTTTCCCATTCACAACATATAGAATATTTCTCTTCATGATCCTCCCAAGATGGCAAAGAAGTGCCGTTTGGGTAATTGATGTTGGATTTGAGTTGCAAAAGAGCAATTTTCTCTTTTTCCAGACACCCAGAGCAGCACCAAAGTCCCCCCAAAACCAAAGTCATCACCCCCCACAACCAGAGAGTAATACTTCTAATGTTTGTGTGACTAATTAACCTACACATATAGTCTTTCTTTCTAACAGCTCAAATGCTTGGATTTAAATAGATGCACGAGGTATTAAGGCGTCTGCTTGCTTTGTCTCTGCGTGTCAATTCAATTATTCAAAGAACTTATCCGCTATTACACAGCAGAGTATCGATATTTGGAAAAACTATTATTTTTACGAAGCAACACTTTTGGTAAAACTACTATTTTTTAAATTGATAAAAATACCTATACAACTAAACACATATACACATATTAATTTTAAAAGGTAAGGATATTATAACTATTTTACAACTTTTTTAAATTTAAAAATTTTAAATTTAAATTCAAATTTAAAAATTTAGTTACCTGATTCAAATTTAAAAAGTAATTAAGATTTTTTTATTTCATAGTTATCGTTATCCTTTTTATATTGACAAAAATAATCCAAAGATTAAATACACCTACACTATTTCCTATTGGGCGATGATAATGTTGGGAACAAACTTTGTTGATAACAGAATTCATTTAATGTAATTTTTATATGTTAACAGTTTTAACATTGTCAAAGTTATATAAAAAATTAAACGTGATATTTATTATCTATTAAAATGAACCAATTTTTAAGTTATCATTTATTTCTATTTCTCGACCTCCTCAAAAAACTAGATCTTTTTTTTTTGGTAATTAAAACTAGATCTTTTTTTTAAATATTAATATATATTAATAGTAATCAAAATGCAAAAGACGTGATAATTTGAATAATTAATTCTAAAATTTGAATTTTATAGATTTATTTTTTAGTTATGAAATTTGTTTTAATAATAAATTTTACTTATTGAATTTGTAATTGATAGCTAGCGTTTGGCTAATTAATTTTAACATTTGAATTGGCTAATTAATTTTAACATGTGAATATTTTATATTTATCTTCTAGTTTTGAAAATTTGATATGACAAATTTTTTTTTAAAAAAAGAGTAATTTGGATAATTGGTTGTACAATTAAATTTTATATATTTATCTTTCAGAAAATTGTATTTAAGTCAAACTTTGTAATATTTTAAAAGTATTAGTCATATAAAAAAAAAGTATTACTTTTAAGTCACATTAATATAGAAAGTTTTGTGTTTAAGTCACACTTTTAAGTGGGTCTCACGAGTTTGTTTTAAATATAATTTATAATATGACTCAAATGCCCTTTGTTTCTATAATTAACTGAGACGAAGTTGTCGGAAATTATTGTAACCGCAAATAACGTTTTTCCGTTTTTGTTTCATTCCTTAGAAATCGCGTGAAGATATATGATATATTTTTTATTTGAACAAGCATGTAGTGAGATAAAAGTTGGTTAAAAGGTCATAAATAGCTACTGGCAAGGATGCGAATAATGGTATGTTAATGTTCATAATTTTTTTGTTGAATTTTAGCAAGAAGTACCACATACATATGGTACTGTTTTTTATGCGGTACTATTTTATTATGTGGTACTATTTTTAGTAAGATGTATTATCGTATAAACATAGTACCAAATGTATCTGGTATTCAAAGACCACGATTAAACACAAAAAAGTATCACATACAAAGAATGGTATTATTTTTATGCGGTACTGTTTTATTATGTGGTACTATTTTTTTGCGGTACTGTTTTATTATGAAATACTGTTCTATGTGGTACTATTTTTAGTAAGATGTATTATCGTATAAATACAGTACCAAATGTATCTAGTATTCAAAGACCACCATTAAACACAAAAAGAAGTACCACATACAAAAAATGGTGCTGTTTTAATGAGGTACTGTTTTTATGCGGTACTGTTTTTTATGCAGTACAGTTTTATTATGCGGTACTATTTTTTATGCGGTACTATTTTATTATATGGTACTGTTTTATTATGTGGTACTGTTTTTTATGCGGTACTGTTTTATTATGTGGTACTATTTTTTTTATGCGGTACTGTTTTATTATGCGGTACTGTTTCATTACGTGGTACTATTTTTTATGTGGTACTATTTTTATGCGGTACTGTTATATTATGTGGTACTGTTTCTTATGCGGTACTATTTTTCCTAAACAGTTTTGATTTTGTTTCCAAAAATCGATTTTGCTTACTTTGCAACTAAGATGGAAAGTCGCGGAATTAGGTTTTTACCAAACAGTTTTGATTTTGTTTCCAAAAATCGGTTTTACTTGTTTTGTAAAGAAGATGGAAAGTTGCGAAAATTATGAGTGAAATGTCCACTATTTTCGAATAAAACTAGCAATTTTGAAATATAGTGAAAAACGTGTGATGTACTTTTTTGTCTTTTTGTTGTAAGTGTGACTTATTCACAAACAAATTTTTTGGGTATGACTTAAATCCTTATAAGTTCATAAATAGTGATTGGCCTCCAAAAACTCCTTTATCTTTCACTCATGAAAATTAATCTAATAAAAAATTTTACTAAATAACGGAAACATTAATTTAAATAATTAGTTATTAAAATTGAGTTTTATATATTTTTTTAAGTTATGAAATTATTCAAATTTAAGAATTAATTATTCAAATTACTCATGACTTTTGTATTTTGATTACTATTATTATATCAATATTAAAAAAAAATCTAGTTTTGTGAGAAAGTGAATATATAGAAAAAAATAATAGCTTAAAAGTTGGTTCATTTAATAGATAATAAATATCAAATTAAATTTCTCATATAACAAAATAAGGGTAAAATTGTCAATATATCAAAAGTGCATTAAATATACTCTGACATTAATAAAAGTTGTTTTAGCATTATCATCAACCTTTCCTCTTTAATAGTTATCTTTGTCCTTATATATGTATATATCTATCAAAAAATGTATAAATATTTATCAAAATGCTAGAAAAAAAATTTTCACACTCATTGCATGTGCACTAGCGTCTAGTATTTGATAATTGGGATGTTTGAAAATATCAGGATCGTTGCCTACTAATGTGAACTCATGATAGAAAATGGGGACCCAATTTGAGCCAAATGCGTAGGGATGTACATAATTTAGTTAAAATTTAGTTTTCCAACTGTACCGATTAAATTGAAAAAGTTTGGTTTGTTTATTTATTTAGCAATACTCAGTTTGATTATTTTTTGTAAAAATAATGGTTATTAGTTTTAGATGTGATTTTAAAATTCTAAAATCAAATAAACTGAATTAACCTACTTAAATTTAATTAATATTTAACATATATATATATATGTAATAGTTAACCTAAATATCCACTTCTATCAATAGTTTTATCTTCTGAAATCTCAAAGATTATAAGAAATTAATAAATTATTATAATATTAAATACACATTCTAAGTCTCAAGTAATACTTATATAAAATTTTTATTTTATTTCTATAATTAAGTTATAAAAAATATATTTAAATTTATAAGCATATATAATCGAACTAACTATAACTAAACCAATATAATTCGGTTTAATGTTCGGTTAGTGTATATTATTTATTTAGTGTGGTTGTCATTTTTATTTTTGAAAATAATCAGTTTAGTTATAAAATTATTATTTTCGAAGCATACTGACTGATGCTTATCCCTACAAATATGACTTTGCCACAATAGGCATGTGTTTAAAAATTTTTAACTTTCTCTAATTTCTAATTTTTTTGGAAAACCTTCTTCAACTTCTCTTAATTAAAATTGGGTTGGCAAAAAGTTTAATATATATAGATGTATACAAGTAATGACTTAACGATAATTTTTTTTTTTTTTTTGGCAAGACTTTTTTCTGACTAAATTTTAGTCACTAAAAGATAAACTTTAGATCACTAACGTATACTTTTTGCGACCAACATTTACCGACCAACAAACAATCAAAATTTTAACAGCTAAAAGTGTAATTTCTTAATTATAACGGGGAAAAGTTTTTCTTTGAAATAAAATTATTTCACAGGTCCAATTTACGAAAGCGAAACTTTTACGGTGCTTGGTACTAATACAATTCCAAATAATCAAATCTACTATTTTAAATTCTATTCATGAGTTTTATGAATTAATCCAACACTCTAAAATATCATAATTCTAATCGGTCACGAAATTTACACGTGAACTCAAAGCTAACAATAAAAACAACTAATAAAATTTAAATATATCATGCAAGCCTAAGTGTTATATATATATATATATATATAATATTATATATATGTTTAGAATTTTTATGGATTTTGAGTATGAAGGTCAGTAATCCAGAAACTTCTGCTTCTTGAATTTTTTTTATTATTTGTCAATTCAATTGTGAAAAAATTTAGATTTAATTGAAAGCAATTTTGAAAAATATGGGCATTCGTGGGCTTGATATATATGAACTACAGACAAATGAATAATAACAAAAATTACATTTGATTCAAAGTAAGTTTGAAAAGACACGAACTACAGACAGATGGGCAATAACAAAAATTACATTTGATTCATTGCGAGTTTGAAAAAACATGAACTACGGACAGATGAGTAATAACAAAAATTACATTTGATTCCAAGCAAGTTTGAAAGATACGAACTACAGACAGATAAGTAATGATAAAAATTACATTTTGATTCAAAGCAAGTTTGAAAGGATATGAACTATTGCCGTTCGGGGTCTAAATCGATGTGCATATATGTATGAGCTATAGATAGATAAGAGATGACTAATAATTCCATAAACATCAACTAAGAATGCAGTGGGGAGACTTACAATAAAGACGAAGGAGTCCTCTGGGTAACCTGTCATGGAAGTTAGCGTAAATTTACCGCTGTGTGTGACCGTTTAGACCAAAATATCTGTTTTCCAAGGTAAGAGCTAGTTTGGTTTAAAAAAGCTATCCAGTTTTTTTCATAACTTTTTTTTTTTTGTTTTATATGAATTCGTTTTACTAAATTTTGATTTTCTTTCTAGAAAATATAACTTTTAGACATATTAATCGCGGTTGTAAAAACAAATCGGAAGATTCTGGCTTGTTTGAGTAAAACCCTGTCCGTTTAGTTAAAAAATAACAAAAAAGTTAGTATTTTTTTCTTCCACCTTTTTATTTAAATGAATATGTCTTTTTTATTTTTTTTTCTGAATGTGATTAACAAACCTAAAAGTTATAACTTTAAAAAAAATTAAATTTTGATAAAAAAATAATATATGGCGAAAAAAGCTATTAAAAAAGTTAGAAGTTATTTTGAACCAAACGAAAAGACATGATTGGCCAACACTAAAAAAAATTTTAGCATTTTAATTTTTTTGAACTTTTTCTAATTTTCTCTACTAAAATTTGTCAAATATTTTATTTAACTTTCACCAACTTTCTCCAACTTTTAGAAGTTTTATCAAATATCAAATTTTTTTTTCCAAAAATAATATTTGACAACGTTAAAATAAAAGTTACAATTTTTTTTTTTTTTTATACTCTAAATGCGTACTGAACCTCGCAATACTATAATAAAAATGAAAGTTCAATGGATACAACAAATTAAAAATATGTAATACAAATTTCATTACTAAAGTTATATTTTGGGATGTAGTACTATCGTTATACAGTCGATATAATAAGTCCGACACCAATAAAAAAAAATGTATTTAATGTTATTTTATTTCATCAATAATTGTGGCAATAAATCATACTTTATCACTAGTTTTAATATTTTTGTAATGATGATTTGGTATGATTATTAAACATATTAAAATGAGTTTTTATGAATATATCCCTCAAATTATTCATCTTTTTTTTTTATTTCGTCCTCAAACTATTAAACACACCTATTACATTATCCAACTATACAATTTCATTCTATTTAGTTCAAACACTAACGGCATCCATTAAACTCCAATTCCATTCCATTTGAAGTTAGTGTTCGGATTAAATAAAACAGAATTTGATAGTTTAAGAATATAACAGGTATGTTTGATAGTTTGAAAATGAAATATAAAAAAGAGAAATAATTTGAGAGATATTTTCATAAAAAAAGTCTATTAAAATTTGTAATGGAAAACAATTATTATTACCGTATACTTGTGGTGTTACACCTATTGTAATAATCTTGTCACAAAAACATGTATAATTAAATAAAATTTTGTTTTACTAATGAAATAATTTAGGGTGAAATACAAAAATCACTCCTACACTTTACTCTCGGTCTCACTTTAGTTCCAATAGTTTCAATTGCGACAATCAAATTTCTATACTTTCGGTCAAGCAACAATCAGGTCCCTCATTCTGTTGCCTATTACAAACCAGTGTTAAGGTGAGGGTAAAACCGTTATTTTGTAAGATGGTCCACGTGACAGAGTGATAACGTGGCACCACCGTTAAGACGACGGTAAAACTGTTATTTCAAAAAATGGTCCACGTGGCGAGGATAAAACCGTTATTAATATTTCACAAGATGGTCCATCGTTAAGGCAAGGGTAAAATCGTTATTTTACAAGATGGTCCACGTGGCAGAGTGATGACATGGCACCCTCGGATGACATGGAGACTGTTCGTCATGTGTCAGACGCTCACTCGTCCACATGTGCTAGTGTTAGTTTTTGTCATGGAGTAGCTTCACTTTAAAAAAGAAAATAAAGTATTATAAATTATGTTACCCCCAAGAATCAAACTAAGAAAATAAAGCCTTACAAATTATGCTACCCCCAAGAATCAAACAAAGAACCTTAAGGATAGAGAGCCAACACGCGGAGGAGTGAGTGTCTAATACATGGTAGACAGACAGTCCCTACCTCATTCAAGTGGTCCCACGTCATCACTTTACCACGTGAACAATTAGCAATCTAACACATGGCGGATAGTCTCTATGTCATCACTCTGCCACGTCGGCCATCTTATAAAATGATGGTTTTATCCTCAAACACATGGCGGATAGTCTCCATGTCATCACTCTCCCACGTGAAGTATCTTACAAAATGACAATTTTACCCTCGTGTTAACAGTAGTTTGGTGCCACGTTATCATTTTACCACGTAGACAATTAACAATTTGACATATGACGGACAATCTTCACTCATCACTTTGTCACGTGAATCATTTTGCGAAATAATAGTTTTACCTTCATCTTATTTATTATATATTATTATGTTTATATTTTTTGAGATTGATAATATTAAACAAATTAATAAATATCAAGTTTATATATATATATATATATATATATATTTACACATATATGATTGCTTTTGCGGCTAATTGTGTTTAATATAATTTAAGGTATCATTAGGGAAGCAAGCGAAAAAACATACTTTTATTTTATTTTTATTTTTTTAGCTTTTTATAAAATTATAAAAATTACTCTGTATGGTATCTCTCAAATTATGAAAGGTAAATATGTCAAATGAAAAAAAAAATTAAAAAATAGCTCATGCTAAACACAAAAATATTAACATTTTTAACTTCTTGCTTAAAATAATTAAGTTTGACTTATTTCTTTTGAAACCATATCTAATATACATAACTAAACAGCCTATCATATATTGAAGCCTTGACCAAGGTGTAACTCAAACGAATCAAACTATTAACGTGAACCTCATTTGATTTATTTATTTTTTTAATTAAAAGGCCTATTACGTTTTTAAAAATTAAAAAATCAAAAGATTTAGTTTAACTTGCAGTTAGAAAAATAGATAAACCAAATTAAATTGATACTATTAAATATAATAAATTTTAAACATATAAATTAAAAAATAAAAAATTCCATTACTTATTCCTCTAAACAATACTGTATGAGAGCTTTACCATGATCCATGACTCATTTCTCTAAACAATATTGAATGAGAGCCAACAATTGTTACCAGAGTCTTATTAAAGCATATATCCGTAAAAATTTTATTGCAAATACAAAGTTATTGTTAAAAATTTTGGTTAAGCCCCATAAAATTGTCAATTGAAAAAGAACAGAATTGAAATTAATTAGTAGTTTAATTTCCTTAGTTGAACAATTTGATTGTAGTTTAAAAATTTTTCAAAGCAATACCTTGCAGTTTGATTTAGATTGATTTGGATTTTAACGCAAAATTATACTCCTAGTCTTGTCATGCATGGAATGAGCATTTTCTATTTTTAGAGAGTGTACGAAACTACGCCTGAATGCCTAGATCACTCCTGCCTTAAAATATTGGAACTTTTGCTAGAGCTGTAAGCAATTAAAAGTGTTCCAACTCTATGGGGATTTAAATAACATTTGGAGAACATGATTGTTGATTGGTTTTTGAAAAATTTCCAATATGACCACAAAGAGCATGAAAGAAACTTACCAAGAGCTAAATTTTAAAACACCCAAAGCTCATAGTAATTGCAAAGAAACCTAAAAAAAATTTGAGTTAACTTTTTCCGCGACCTATTAGTGAGTGAGTATTATTTGGGTCAACGACAAATACTAAAGTTAGGGGTTGCGTGCGTGCATGTGTGTGTATGAGAGAGAGAGAGAGAGAGAGAGAGAGAGAGAGGTGCTGGTGCGGGACAACCATCGTATGATAAAAACCACGGAGAGCAAGAGAAGAGAGTTGTGAGAGAAGTTAGGGCTATAAATGGAGGGAAGAGAGAGAAAATGAGAATTATATTTTCTCTAATGTTTGAGTGTCACTGATAATTTATTTTCCGAGTTAAGGATTGTTCAAATTAGCGTCCGTTAGAATTTAGAGGTGATCACTGTCCATTAACATTCACCTGTTTCTTAGGTTGCAAAAAGTTTCTTCCTACTAGTGAACTGTAATTAAACCATTCAAGAAGAAAATTGAACTAAGTCATGAATTTTGGTTTCATTTGGTTTTATTGAAAATAATTTATCAACAAAAATAATTTATGTTTTAAAGATTTATGTTATTATTGACATATATCATAATCAATGTTACAAGAAAAGTTAAAAATGTTATATTTTTAAGTCGTATCTATTTTCTCATACTTAATATTTTAAATATTCACAATCGCAATAAGTAATCCCCTATAAAGATAAGAAAACTTTAATGTACATGCATTTATAAATTTGTACTTTTTCGTAAATATAACATATACAACCAAGTAACTTTCTAATTTAGAGTTGCAAATCACATTTTTCATCTATTTTCCTAAAACCATATTTAACATATTACAATATATGTATTAAATGGTATTGGTTTGGCTTGATTTAGTTAATTGGCTTCTTAAAACACAAGTTGAACAATCTGCTCGATTTTCTAATTTTTTAAATTGCGACCAAATTATTTATTCAAGAAAACATAATCAAACGAAATTAAAGGGCTTATTTTGTTTGATCTCAGGGTTTCGCTGGTTTAGTTGCGCACCTTTGTTTAGAACTAGCTAGGAAAAAAATAGAGATAGAAATGGAGGAGAATTTGTTAGAAACCCAACCACAAATTCTAACAGTAGTGGGGGCAAATATCAACTTAAAGATAGTGACCATACACGCCTCAAAACTATTTCTGATCTTCCTTATTACACTATTTTGCTACACTTATGCTTGAAAATTGATATTGGAAACTCTTTTCTAGAGCTGTAAGCAATTATGCAAGGTTGGAAGGCACCATTACTTTGTCTTTCAGTATTTAAAACATCTAAACCCCATACTTAGGTTACAGAAATCTAAAAACAGATTGAAAGCGAACATTGAAAACATCCAAAGAATTAAAATAATAGGGAAATATAATCTTTCAATAGTTTTTCAAATGATGAGTACCTTAAAACAATTTATGAAGCTAATTTAGCTTAATTATTTTATACACCATAAGAAGGAAACAAGTATGTATTATAAAATTCTGAACATGTAATAGGACTACAGGTTTAATCTAAAACTCACCAGCTTAAGGAGGTGGTCTTTAACATAGCGGTAGCTTGTGGTGATACACACTTCAACAAGTCTAAACCACGTTTCCCGCCAATATGGATTTATGTACAAAATTAGAACAATACTCAATAACACAATTACTTAAGACACAACAAAACTCACATAGAACCCATCCATGTCCATGAAACTTTCATCTTCTTCCTTATCCTCTGACGAATCTACTGGCATTGATGAGTTTGCTTCGATTCCAACGCAATCATTAGGTAACGGAGGTCCACACAGAAGTGGGTTCCCTTCATAGCTGCTTTCTTCAAAGGTGGCAAACTGAGATTTCATCTTTGGTGTTGTTCCGGACAAGTTGTTGTGAGCGACACTGAAGACTGCCAAAGAGTACAATTCAGTGAGCTGAGGGGGGATTCTCCCATTCAAGCTGTTGTAGGAAAGATCCAAACTCTCCAACTGTCCTAAGTTAGAAAATGTTGATGGAATTAATCCTGTTAGGTCATTATGGGACAAGTTCAGCGCACGAATGTTACTTAAATTTCCAATTCCATGTGAGATTTCGCCTGCTAATTGGTTGCAAGAGAGATCAATTCCAAACATAAAATCGAGAATGTCACCCGTGTAAGAGTAGGTTCTCCTCTTTGTAGTGAATTAGACCTCTTCTTTCACATTGACTATTTCATAGCCGCTACTCCGATTGGAGAATATCTTTTTCTTTAACAATTATGAACACTTTCTTGGACCGAAATACTTTTTTATCGCATTTATGATAGACTCCCAACTTACAGAGTCAATC
The DNA here is from genome assembly GCA_019916065.1 of Vitellaria paradoxa. Taxonomy (NCBI): domain Eukaryota; kingdom Viridiplantae; phylum Streptophyta; class Magnoliopsida; order Ericales; family Sapotaceae; genus Vitellaria; species Vitellaria paradoxa. The sequence goes on along the minus strand of CM034235.1, from coordinate 49,768,487 downwards.
ACCATGTAAGATTTACCAATGGTTGCCTCAAAGCTAAGACTACTCAATCAGGGAGGGATTGGACTAGAAAATGAATTTTGAGAAAGGTCCATTATCGGCAATTGGCTCAGCTTACAAAGTTGAATGGGAATTTCACCTTCGAAATGGTTAGCTTCTAACAAGAGGACACTTATCATAGGAAGGTTGCTCATCCAACTTGGAATCTTCCTTGAAAAATTGTTCTCTCTTAGATCCAATGTCACTAGAGAAAAACTATTGCGAAATGCAAGTGATAATGGACCTTGCAAGCTATTATTATTGAGATGAACATGTTTAAGATTTGGTGGATTGAAACAAGATGGTATCGAGCCCCGCAAATTATTCACTGAAAGATCTAAGAACTCAAGCTCATTGAGATTGCAAAATTCTACTGGAATGGAACCATGAAAATTGTTTTGGGGCATGACAATCACCTTTATAGTTCTTGTTATCTCCCCTTTCCATCGGGGGAGATTGCCCGAGAAATGGTTATTGCTAAAATCCAATGCTGACAAATTCATGGTGAACAAGTTACTAGGTATCTCTCCGGAGAAATTGTTCCCATTTGCAAACAAAAATCTCAATGCGGTAAGGCTAGAAATTTTAGGAGGTATTTGTCCGTGGAATTAGTTGTTTGATAGTCTAAGGAACCTCAAAAATCGGCAACCAGAAACCAATTACTCTAGTATATTTCCTGACAAAGCATTGTTGGACAAGTCTAAAGAATCCAAGCGCTTCAAACCATCGAAACAAGATTCTACGTTACCGGAAAACAAATTTTTGGACATGAGTAACACCTCTAAATTTGGAAAGACTTAACTCATATTTCCTGGAACTTGGCCTTGCATGCGATTCATGGAGATATCTAGAGTAGAAAAGTTTGGATTAGGATAGGATGGCAAGTTGAAAGGCCATGTCAAAGTGTTATTTTTAAAGTACAGTTCTTCTAGTCTTGTGTTATTCCTCAACAACCAAGATGGGAATGTTCTACTCACATTGTTGTGGGAGAGATCGAGGAACCTTAGATCATGTTGGTATTAGAGAAAGTCGGGGAGATTGTTCGCCATACAACATACCATAACAAAAATCTTTAGTTGAAACATTGGAGCCCTATTGGAGAACTGATTATCCAAAATGCATTTGTTGTGGTCAGCTAAGATGACCCCAAGCTTCGAATGGTTATAAAATGAGTGAAATGAGAGTGGGATTTGGAATGGTTTTGGGAGAGTTTAAGGAATTCAAGCGATGTGAGATTCCTAAGAGGAGATGAGGCAATAATCCCCGTGAATTAGTTGAAGGAGAGGTCGAGCAGTGTAAGAGATGTCAAGTTTTCCAAACATGATGGAATTGTCCCCTCAAATTCATTAAAACTGATATCGAGCTCTTGGAGGTTCTTCAGTTTACACAAGTCTGTAAAATAAATGAATTATGTGATGCTTATCTTAATTCACATTTTATAACTACTAAAAAAAAGGGGTTTTTGGAGGCCGGTCACTATTTATGAACTTATAAAGATTTAAGTCATACCCAAAAATCTTATTTGTGAATAAGTCACACTTGCAACAAAAAGACCAAAAAGGATATTACGCGTTTTTCACTACATTTCAAAACTACCAGTTTTATCCGAAAATAGTGCACACTTTACTCATAACTTCCGTGACTTTCCATCTTCTTTATAAGGCAAGTAAAACTGATTTTTGGAAACAAAATCAAAACTGTTTGAGAAAAACCTAATTCCGCGACTTTCTATCTTCTTTACAAAATAAGCAAAACTGATTTTTGGAAACAAAATCAAAACTATTAAGGAAAACAGTACCACATAATAAAACAATACCGCATAAAAAATAATACCACATAATAAAACATTATCGCATAAAAACAGTACCACATAAAAAACAGTACCACATAATAAAACAGTACCACATAATAAAACAGTACTGCATAAAAAAAGTACCGCATAATAAAACAGTACCTCATTAAAACAACACCATTCTTTGCATGATATAGTCATGCGGTACTATTTTTGAACGAGCATGCATCCTAAAAAAAACAGTACCGCAAACATGTGGTACTGTCACACATGCGGTACTGTCGATCATTCGTTTAATATGTGAACTATTTTTGTGTTTACATGTGATGTTTGCATGATAGAGTCGTGCGGTACTGTTTTTGAACGAGCATGCATCCTAAAAAAAAACAGTACCGCAGACATGTGGTACTGTCACACATGCGGTACTGTCGGTTATTCGTTTGATATGTGAACTATTTTTGTGTTTACATGTGATGTTTACATGATAGAGTCGTGCGGTACTGTTTTTGAACGAGCATGCATCCTAAAAAAAACAGTACCGCAGACATGTGGTACTGTCACACATGCGGTACTGTCAGTCATTCGTTTGATATGTGAACTATTTTTGTGTTTACATGTGATGTTTGCATGATAGAGTCGTGCGGTACTGTTTTTGAACGAGCATACATCCTAAAAAAAATAGTACCGCAGACATGTGGTACTGTCACACATGCGGTACTGTCGGTTATTCGTTTGATATGTGAACTATTTTTGTGTTTACATGTGATGTTTGCATGATAGAGTCATGCGGTACTGTTTTTGAACGAGCATGCATCCTAAAAAAAAACAGTACCGCAGACATGTGGTACTGTCACACATGCGGTACTGTCGGTTATTCGTTTGATATGTGAACTATTTTTGTGTTTACATGTGATGTTTACATGATAGAGTCGTGCGGTACTGTTTTTGAACGAGCATGCATCCTAAAAAAAACAGTACCGCAGACATGTGGTACTGTCACACATGCGGTACTGTCAGTCATTCGTTTGATATGTGAACTATTTTTGTGTTTACATGTGATGTTTGCATGATAGAGTCGTGCGGTACTGTTTTTGAACGAGCATACATCCTAAAAAAAATAGTACCGCAGACATGTGGTACTGTCACACATGCGGTACTGTCGGTTATTCGTTTGATATGTGAACTATTTTTGTGTTTACATGTGATGTTTGCATGATAGAGTCATGCGGTACTGTTTTTGAACGAGCATGCATCCTAAAAAAAACAGTACCGCAGACATGTGGTACTGTCACACATGCGGTACTGTCGGTTATTCGTTTGATATGTGAACTATTTTTGTGTTTACATGTGATGTTTGCATGATATAGTCATGCGGTACTGTTTTTGAACGAGCATGCATCCTAAAAAAAACAGTACCGCAGACATGTGGTACTGTCACACATGCGGTACTGTCGGTTATTCGTTTGATATGTGAACTATTTTTGTGTTTACATGTGATGTTTGCATGATAGAGTCATGCGGTACTGTTTTTGAACGAGCTTGCATCCTAAAAAAAACAGTACCGCAGACACATGCGGTACTGTCACACATGCGGTACTGTCGGTCATTCGTTTGATATGTAAACTATTTTTGTGTTTACATGTGATGTTTGCATGATAGAGTCGTGCGGTACTGTTTTTGAACGAGCATGCATCCTAAAAAACAGTACCGCAGACATGTGATACTGTCATACATGCGGTACTGTCGGTTATTCGTTTGATATGTGAACTATTTTTTGTATTTACATATGATGTTTGTATGATAGAGTCATGCGGTACTGTTTTTGAACGCGGTACTGTTTTTGAACGAGCATGCATCCTAAAAAAAACAGTACCGCAGTCATGTGTTTAAATACGTAATCCAGATCTGTATATATTAATTCGATCGACGTTAATTTCACAGCACAAACTCGCGTAATCCGTGTGTATTCTTTCGTATATAATCCTTTAACAGATTTTTATCTCACTATATGTTCACGTAATTGATAAGGAATGAAACAAAAACGGAAAACGTGATTTTCTGTTCCATAATTTTCGGCAACTCCATCTCAGTTAATTATAGAAAAAGGGCATTTAAGTCATTTTATAAATTATATTTAAAACAAACTCGTGGGACCCACTCAAAAGTATGACTTAAATACAAAACTTTTCACATTAATGTGACTTAAAAGCAATACTTTTTTTTGAGTGTGACTAATAACTTTAAAAGATTACCAAATATGACTTGGATACAATTTTCCGTAAAAAAAATTAAGAATAAGACATGAAAACTATGCAGTCAGATTTATGAAGAATAAGTTATGAGGAGAAATTTACACTTTATAACTGTTACAAGGAGAAATTTACACTTTATTATGTGATGCTTATCTAAATTCGCACTTTATAACTGTTAAAAAAAATTAAGAATAAGATATAGAAACTATGCAACCAGATATATGAAGAATAAGTAACAAGGAGAAATTTAAGAAATGAATAAAGTTTAAATTTAATAAATTTGATATATATATATTTATATTATCTTTTAATTAATTACATTGGATGCGTTCAAAGTCTCTAATGTAATTATCACTTAAATCCAACACCTCCAAACTAATAAAGTCTTCCAACTCTGCAAATACAAAGACGAAAAATTAATTAATATGATATGGTTGAACATATATTTCCAAAGAAAAAGATAAAGATAAAGAAAATAAAATTAGCAGTTTGTGTTATTTTGGTACCCTTAACCAAGAAAGAATAAAAATTCTTTATTGATTTTTCCAAACAAGCAAAAAAAAAAAAAAAGAAATTAAATGAATTTGACTTTTTCATTTTTTTCCTCCCAAAAACTCATATTCCAATTTCCAAATTCAACCTAGGGAAATTTGGAAGCATTAAAAAAAAAGAAAAAAAAAACTTATGCTCTTAGAATACTAGTGTAAAGCGTGGATTTTTTTTTTCTAGACAATATTTTGCACATTAAATCTTACTTAAAAATGATTGGATACTGGTATTCAACTTATTATCCGACAAGTAAAGAACTTTTAAATTGCTCAATCCTTCTAGTCTTCCAAAACTTGCAATTAAAAATAAATTATCAATATTTATAAGCTTCTAATGTGATCATCAACTTATGTATCAATTAATAAATTTTTCTTATTAACACCAATTTAAGTTATATATAAGAGAGAGTATAAGCACAGCTACCACTGTACAATTAATAAATTGTTTTGAGTTCACAGATCTTACAATTATGCTTGGCAATGTCCTAAGATAGAATTCGATGGAAATGCTGCACTGGGAACACAATATATATATATATATATATGAAGACTTGCTGTTAATGGTTTCTCCTTTCATATCATTTCCTCCTAGATCAAGAAATTTCTAGAATGGAAGCCCACTAAGAGATGACAACACACTAATGTTAAATTTATTATCACTCAAATCAAGTTCTTCAATATTCCTCAATCTCGAGAGTCTTTCAAATCCTGTGAAAGAAATTGATGGTTTAAAACCAATCACATGAGAGAACGAGAGAGTAAGAAAGAGAGAGGTATAGCTATCGAAACTGAGTAATGGCAAATTAATTACTTTCATTTTCAATCCAGCCAGTCAAATTATTGCCTGGTAAGTAGAGATTTTTAAGCTCCTCAAAGGGAAGAAACAAAGAAGCATTGAAGTACCAATCTCCCACTACTGGATCCCTAGTATGATTAAGAGAGAGTACAGTCACGTGACCTGTGGTCAAATTACACTCAACACTTTTCCATTCACAACAGTTGGAATATTTATCTTCATGATCCTCCCAAGATGGCTAAGAAGTGCCATTTGGGTAATTGATGTTGGATTTGAGTTGCAAAAGAGCCATTTTCTCTTTCTCCAAACACCCAGAGCAGCACCACAGTCCCCCCAAAACCAAAGTCATCACAACCCACAACCAGAGAGTAATACTTCTCATCACGTTGGTGTGACCAATTCATCTACACATATAATCTTTCTTTCCAACAGCTCAGAGGCTTGGATTTAAATAGATGTATAACTCATAAGGTGTCTGCTTGCTTTGGCTTTGCGGGTCAATTCAATTGTTGAAAGAACTCACATTTATCATTGGGATGTTTGAAAATAGCGGAATAGTTGCCCACTGATGTGAACTCATGAAAGAAAATCAAGATCCAATTTGAGCCAAGTGCGACTTTGCCACATACGCAAGTGTTTAAAAATTTCTGAATTCCTCTAATTTTTAAATTTTTTCAAAAACATTCTTCAACTTTTCTCCATTAAAATTGGGTTGGCAAAAAGTTTAATATATACAGATATATACGAGTAATGACTTAGCTCAACGATAAACGACACCAAATTTAACCACTCCCCAAAAAAAAGCTTCAATTTGTTCCTCGACAACAATTTTTTTTTTTGGCGAGTCTTTTTTCTAACCAAACATTGCCTGTTAAAAGCTAAACATTACCTTCCCCGGTTGAGATCAGTTTTGATCATTAATATTTTTTGCGACTAACATTTACGGACCAACCAATAATCAAAAGTTTAAACTCTAATTGTGTGAATTGCTATAGTGGGAAAATTTTTTCTTGAAAAGAAATTATTTCATAGGTCCAACCTACCTAGATGAAACTTTTACAGTGCTGGTACAAATACAATCCCAAATAATCGAATCTGCTATTTTAAATTCTATTCATGAGTTTTATAAATTAATCCAACAGTCTAAATTATCATATTTCTAACTGATCAAGAAATTTACACGTGAATTCAAAATTAATAATAAAAACAACTAATAAAAGTTATATATATCATACAATCCTGGGCTATATATATATATATATATATATGACATATGTTTAGAATTTTTATGGACCGTGCGTATGTAGGTCAGTAGTTCAGCAAATTCTGCTACTCGAATTTTTTTTTCTTATGTGTCAATTCACCCGTGGAAAAAATTAGATTTGATTGAAAGCAAGTTTGAAAGTAAATTCTGCTACTTGAATTTTTTTTTTTTCTTATTTGTCAATTCAACCGTGTATATATGTTAACTGTAGATAGATGAGCGATGACTAATCATTGCATAAATATCAACTACGAAATGCAGGGGGAAGACTTACAATAAAGACGAATTTAAGGAGCCTCCTGGATGACCTGTCATGGAAGTTAGCGTGCGTTTGCGGGTGTGTGACCGTTTAGACCAAAATATCTGTTTTCCAAAGGTATACAGTTATGTTGATAAGGGTTTGTTTGGTTTCAAAAAAAAAAAAAACTATCCAGCTTTTTTTTTTTTAATTTTTTTTTTTTATCTTATAAGGATTTTTTCACCAAAGAAATTTGATTTCCTTTTTAAAAGAGGTAATTTTTAAGCATATTAATCGCATTTGTTAAAAACAAATCAAAAAATTCTAATCTGTTTGAGTAAAAACTATCTGTTAAGCTAAAAAAATAACGACAAAGTTAGTGTTTTTTCTTTTTGCTTTTACCCAAATGAATGTGAATTTTTTTTTATTATTTTTTTAATAAACATGTCTAAAATTTATTACTTTTAAAAAGAAAATTAAATTTTGGTAAAAAAAGAAAAAAGCAATATAAGACGAAAAAAAGTTATCAAAAATGTTAGAAGTTATTTTGAATCCAAAAACGAACATGTTTGGCGAACACTAAAATAATTTAATATTTTAATAATTTTTTTAATTGTTTTCAACTTTTTCTAATAATATTTACCAAAATATCTTCTCCAACTTTTATATGTTTTATCAAATATCAATTTTTTTTCAAAAGCAAAACGTGACAATATCAAAATAAAAGTTACAAAAAAATTTATTTTGTTGATACTCTAAATGCATATTGAACGTCCTAATTAATACTATAAAAACAAAATTAATGAAAGTTTAATGGATACAACAAATTAAAAATATGTAATATAAATTTCATTACAAGAGTTATTTTTTGTGATACAATATTATCGTTATATAGTCGATATAATAAGTCCGACACTAATAAAAAAAATTGTATTAAAGGCTATTTTATTTCATCAATAAATTATAATTGTGGCGATGAATTATACTTTATCATTAATTCTAATATTTTTTTAATAATAATTTGGTCTGATCATTAAACATATTAAAATTTGTGATGAAAAACAATTATCATCACCGTATATTTGTGGTGTTGCACCTATTGTAATAATCTTGTCAAAAAAATTAATAATTAAATAAATTTTTATTTTTAGTAATGAAATAATTTATCATTAAAATCCAGTGATAGAAAATTTTATTTTTAGTGATAAAATATTTTTTATAGTACAAATTGGTAATTTTTTCATTGCATGGTGAGAATATGTATCGTGTTTCGTTTATTAAAATGTAAAAATATTTATTTTATAATCTCAAATTTTTTTTTCATCATCTTTTATTACTTTTCTATACTGAATAATGTTCCAATCGTAGATTGGATATCTTTTTTTGTGAATGGGCATTAATTGAAATATATAGAAAATAAAATTTGAAAAACCAGTTTGTCTATATTTATGATTTATTGATGTTCTCATTTTGTTTAAAGTTAATTATTACGTCCAATGGTCATATAGAGAGGGATAATCCTAAACAAAACAATAAATATTGTGTGACTAAAAAATATCTCCCCGACTATAATAGTGCATCCTCGACCACATTGTTGCTCCCCAGAGAGAGTATAATTTAGTTAGATTAGGACTATTTAGTCTGAAAGTTACGTCATATAATTATTTCACTTACTTACACTTAGATGTATCAGAAGACAAGATTTGTAAAATATATACAAGAAAGTCAATTCTTCAAAGATCCCAAGGCTTACATCACCAACCATTTTATACTACTTCCGTATAATCAAATCAACGTAAAGCACTTTGGACTCTTACTCTAGAAATGATAGAGGCGCAGTTAAGGGAAGGGCTTCTTCTTCTCCCCCTTTTCTCTCTCTATATGACTCTCTTTCTCTATCTTTATTTACAAGAGATTATTATCTATATCAAAAACTGACTTAAGTATCAAAGAGTTTTCGGTCGGGGACCAACTCCGACCGTTTTATTTCACATCAGAATGGAGTTTATGAAAACAAGGGAGAAGAGAGGTCTACAGAGAAAAGGGGCCAAAAATTTTTCCAAACAAATATCAAATTTTTATATTTACGTATAGATTAAGGTATCGAGGCACACGAACTTAGTAAATGGCGATTGAAACTAATATTAATCAAGTAATATAGCAGGAGCATACATCTAGAATTTATACTTTGCTATTTAGTTCACTGGGTCCCCTGCTGGGGAGATAGAAATTACTAAGACATCATTCTAGAGTTTAGAAGCTCAATGGACAGAGTCACCGACTGATTTGCTAGAAAAAATAGAAAGCCCATGAGGCGACTCAGATTATCTAATTTTCACATTACTATCATATTATTTTGTAATGAGATATATTTTCCCGACTTGTCAGCTTAACAAAGTGGATCTTGCGGCGGTCGAATACCGAGCACTTTATATCGAGCAGAGATGAACAAACCAAGGATTGGCCGAGCTAGCCGACGAGCAAGGCTTTGGACGTGATCACTCTAACTCCGTGGTTCGTGCCTAAAATATAGCGATTACCATCAATACATGATCACTATCAAATTAATTCGAATATAATATTTTCCTTATCTAAGTAAGGAAATATCGATAAATTAGAGAAATTCCCAATCTCATTTGACATGTACCATCATCAAAGATCATTATAAAAAGAAGGCTAATTAACCCTAACGGGTACACAACCATAAATCTATCGTTACTCTACTAAATTAAATTCTCACAATTCTTTACTAACTTAAGTATGGAAAGATTTTTGACAAATATCACACTGGTATCAACAGAGCATTTATTAAATAAGAGTGAAAATGGGATAAAATAATTTTGAATAAAATGTTCAATCCATTTCTTTATTTGATTGTAGCAACTCGTAATTCAAATAATTAATTCTTAGGTCCCTTTGGCACAAAAAAAAAATAACGAGAAAAGTGAAAAATGTGAATTGGAGAACTTTTTAGAGTTTAACGCACATCCACCAAGCCACGTTTTTGAAAGATGGATAGTGAAATTTTTTAACTTTTGTATCAGTTTTATGAGGAAAAAAAATCGTCCGATCAGTTTTTTTTATTCCATCAGAACGATTTTGCATCAGAATTTATTAAAATTAGTTAAAAATGTTTTGAGAATTATAGAAAAGTTATTGAGGTTTATAAAATTTTATTGAAGTTTTTAAAAAATTTATTGAGGTTTGTAAAATTTTTTTAGCATGTGTAGATATATATAGATTTACAGAAATTTTACGAAGTATGAGGAATCCAAAATGTTTAAAGAATTTAGAGATTTTTAGAGATTTTTAAAAATTTTTAAATATTTTTACCCTTTTTTGGGCGCTAAACAGGCCCTTAATTCATGTTTACACGGAGTTCCAAACTTCCAATACATGTTCTTACCCGATCAGCAGTTGAGAGGAGGGAGCACCGTTGATTTGCAAATATTTCACAAAAAAAATAAATAAATAATTAGACAAACCAGGTCGAATGCGATTTTTTAGAAATAAGGATTTCGAAACAGAGGTAGATCTGTAAGAGAAGAATGGGAAAGGAAGGAAGGAGGGCGAGAGCAGCAACAGCGCAAGCATAGATCGGTGATGAAAACGTGGTAGTTCATAGGGTTGAGACCAACGTTGGCGTACTCCATGGTCACCATGTCCTTGAAAGCCATCACATCCCTTTGAGGTACTTACTTTTCCTCTCCCTATCTGTTTATCTCTACTCTCTCTACATATAGGCATATTTACATATAAATAATTGCTTTTGCGGCTAATTATGTTTAATATAATTTGAGGTATCGTTGGGAATCAAGCCAAAATACTTACTTTTATTTCATTTTATTTTATTATTATTATTATTATTATTATTATTATTATTTTGCTTTTTGTTAAATTATAAAAATTACTATCTGGCACCTCTTAGACGGGTAAACATGTCAAATGAAAAAAAAAAATAACTCACGCTAAACACCCTAAAAAAAAATAACTTCATTTAACTTTTTGTTTGAAATAAGTTTGACTTATTTTTTCTTCCGAAACCATTTCTAATGTACACAACTAAACAGCCTATCATATGTTGAAGTCTTGATCACCGAGGGGGAACTCAAACGAGTCAAACAACTAACGTAATCTTATTTGATTTAGTTTTTTAAATTAAGAGGATGGTTGGAGTTACAAAAGTTAAAATAAAATGTGATTTGAGTTAATTTTTTATATTTCGAGTGTAAATCACAAACCACCAAAAAATAGAAAAGAATAGTTTCCTGCGAATAGATTTGAGTGAACTTTTTAATTTTTGTGTCACAACTTTTTAAAATTTGTAGAAATGTTATTAAAATTGTAAAGATTTGTTGAGATTTGTAAATATATATAAATTTAAAGAGATTTAGTAAGATTCACGTAGTTTGAAGTGCGAAAAGTTTTGCAGAAAATTATAGAGTTTTTTAAAGATTTTTGACTTTTTTTAGTATCCCAAACAAGCCCTAAAAGATCTATTATGGTTTTAAAAATTAAAAAAATCAAAAGATTTAGTTCAACTTACAGTTTGAAAAATCGATTAACGAAATTAAATTGACACTATTAAATATAATAAATTCTAAACATATAAATTAAAAAAATAAAAAAATTCCATTACTTATTCCTCTAAACAATATTGTATGAGAGCTTTACCATCGTCCATGACTCTTTCCTCTAAACTATATTATTGAATGAGAGCCAACCATTGTTACTAGAGTCTTATTAAAGGATATATCTGTATAAATTTTATTACAAGTACAAAGTTCTTGTTAATAATTTTGGTTAAGCCGCATAAAATTGTCAATTAAAAAAGAACATATATAATTGAAATTAATAGTTTAATTTCCTCAGTTGAACAATTTGATTGTAGTTTAAAAAAATTTCAAACCAATACCTTACAGTTTGATTTAGATTGATTTGGATTTTAACGCAAAACTACACTCCTAGTCATGTCATGCATGGAATGAGCATTTTCTGTTTTAGAGAGTGTACCAAACTAGGCCTGAATGCCCAGAACACCTCTACCTTAAAATATTGGAAACTTTTGCTAGAGCTGTAAGCAATTAAACATGTTCCAACTCTATAGAGATTTAAATGACATTTGACGAACATGATTGTTGATTGGTTTTTGAAAATTTTCTAATACAGCCACAAAGAGCACGGAGGAAACTTACCAAGAGTTAAATTTTAAAACGGAAAATTGTATTCAAGTCATACTTGGTAATCTTTTAAAGCTATTAGTCACACTCAAAAAAAAATATTACTTTTAAGTCACATTAATGTGAAAAGTTTTGTATTTAAGTCATACTTTTGAGTGGGTCCCACGAGTTTGTTTTAAATATAATTTATAATATGACTTAAATGCCATTTTTCTATAATTAACTGAGAAGAAGTTGCCGAAAATTATGGAACCGAGAATCACGTTTTCCGTTTTTGTTTCATTCCTTATAAATCGCGTGAAGATATAGTGAGATAAAAATCTGTTAAAGGATTATATACGAAGGAATACACACGGATTACGCGAGTTTGTGCTGTGAGATTAACGTCGGTCGAATGAATATATACGGATCTGGATTATGTATTTAAACCCATGACTGCGGTACTATTTTTTTTAGGATACATGCTCGTTCAAAAACAGTACTGCATGACTCTATCATGCAAACATCACATTTAAACACAAAAATAGTTCACATATCAAACGAATAACCGACAGTACCGCTTGTATGACAGTACCACATGTCTGCGATACTGTTTTTTTTAGGATGCATGCTCATTCAAAAATAGTACCGCATGATTCTATCATGCAAACATCACATGTAAACACAAAAATAGTTCACATATCAAACGAATAACTGACAGTACCGCATGTGTGACAGTACCACATGTCTGCGGTACTATTTTTTTAAGGATGCATGCTCGTTCAAAAATAGTACCGCATGACTATATCATGCAAACATTACATGTAAACACAAAAATAGTTCACATATCAAATGAATGACCGACAGTACCGCATGTGTGACAGTACCACATATCTGCGGTACTGTTTTTTTTAGGATGCATGCTCGTTCAAAAACAGTACCGCATGACTCTATCATTCAAACATCACAAGTAAACACAAAAATAGTTCACATATCAAACGAATTACCGACAGTACCGCATGTGTGACAGTACCACATGTGTGACAGTACCACATGTCTGCGGTACTATTTTTTTTAGGAAGCATGCTCGTTCAAAAACAGTACCGCATGACTCTATCATTCAAACATCACATGTAAACACAAAAATAGTTCACATATCAAACGAATGACCGACAGTACCGCATGTATGACAGTACCACATATCTGCGGTACTGTTTTTTTTAGGATGCATGCTCGTTCAAAAACAGTACCGCATGATTCTATCATTCAAACATCACATGTAAACACAAAAATAGTTCACATATCAAACGAATGACCGACAGTACCGCATGTGTGACAGTACCACATGTCTGCGGTACTGTTTTTTTTAGGATGCATGCTCGTTCAAAAACAGTACCGCATGACTATATCATGCAAACATCACATGTAAACACAAAAATAGTTCACATATCAAACGAATGACCGACAGTACCGCATGTGTGACAGTACCACATGTCTGCGGTACTGTTTTTTTAAGGATGCATGCTCGTTCAAAAACAGTATCGCATGACTCTATCATGCAAACATCACATGTAAACACAAAAATAGTTCACATATCAAACGAATGACCGACAGTACCGCATGTGTGACAGTACCACATGTCTGCGGTACTGTTTTTTTTAGGATGCATGCTCGTTCAAAAACAGTACCGCATGACTATATCATGCAAACATCACATGTAAACACAAAAATAGTTCACATATCAAACGAATGACCGACAGTACCGCATGTGTGACAGTACCACATGTCTGCGGTACTGTTTTTTTAAGGATGCATGCTCGTTCAAAAACAGTATCGCATGACTCTATCATGCAAACATCACATGTAAACACAAAAATAGTTCACATATCAAACGAATGACCGACAGTACCGCATGTGTGACAGTACCACATGTCTGCGGTACTATTTTTTTTTTAGGATGCATGCTCGTTCAAAAATAGTACCGCATGACTATATCATGCAAAGAATGGTGCTGTTTTAATGAGGTACTGTTTTATTATACGGTACTGTTTTATTATGCGGTACTATTTATTATGCAGTACTGTTTTATTATGCGGTACTGTTTTTTATGCGGTACTATTTTTATGCGATAATGTTTTATTATGTGGTACTATTTTTTATGCAGTATTGTTTTATTATGTGGTACTGTTTTCCTAAATAGTTTTGATTTTGTTTCCAAAAATCAGTTTTGCTTGTTTTGTAAAGAAGATGGAAAGTCGCAGAATTAGGTTTTTCTCAAACAGTTTTGATTTTGTTTCCAAAAATCAGTTTTACTTGCTTTATAAAGAAGATGGAAAGTCATGGAAGTTATGAGTAAAGTGTGCACTATTTTCGGATAAAACTGACAGTTTTGAAATGTAGTGAAAAACGCGTGATGTCCTTTTTTGTCTTTTTATTGCAAGTGTGACTTATTCACAAGTAAGTTTTTTGGGTATGACTTAAATCATTATAAGTACATAAATAGTGACCTGCTTCCAAAAACCCCATTTTAAAACAACCAAAGCCCGTAGTAATCGCAAAGAAACCTAAAAACAGATTGAAACAAACATCGAAAACATCCCCAGAAATTTTTCAGGTGAATTGCTTTATGCAATTTAAAAAGGAAACATGACATGCATTGTAAACATGTGTGTTTTATCAATTTAGAAGATTTGAGTTGTCAATTTGGAAGATCTGAGTTACTTTTTTAGCGACTTATTAACAAGTGAGTCATACTTGAATTAACGACGTGTACCGAAGTTAGGGGTTGCTCGTGTGTGTGTGTGTGTGTGTGTAAGAGAGAGAGAAAGAGAGAGGTGGTGGTGCTGGACAACCATTGCATGACAAAGACCAGGACGAGCAAGAGAAGAGAGCTATGAGAGAAGTTAGGGTTGTAAATGGAGCGAAGAGAGAAAAAAATGAGGGAATTATATTTCCTCTAATGTCCGAGCGTCACTGATAAGTTGTTATCCGAGTTAGGGATTGTTCAAATTAGCATCTGTCAAAATTTAGAAGTGATCACTATCCAATAGCATTCACCCATTTCTTAGGCTGCAAAAGGTTTTCTTCCTAATAGTGAACTGTAAAATTGAACTAAGTCATTAATTTTGGTTTCATTTGGTTTCATTGAAAATAATTTATTGACAAAAAGAATTTATATTTTGAAAATTTATGATATTACTGACATATCTTATAGTCAACATTATGAGAAAAGTTAAAAATGTTGCTATTTTTTAAGTCAAACCTATTTTTTCATACTAAGTAGTCTAAATATTCACAATTGCAATAAGCAATCTCCCTATAAAGATAAGAAAATTTTAATATACATGCATTTATGAATATATACTTCTTCATAAATATAACATATACAACCATGTCACTTTCTAATTAATAGTTGCAGGCCACATTTTTTATCTGTGTTCCTAAAAATATATTTACCATATTATTATATATGTATTAAATGGTATTGGTTTGGCTTGGTTTAGTTAATTGGCTCCTTAAATTACAAGTTGAACGATCTGCTCGATTTTCTAACTTTCTAAACTGCAGCCAAACTATTTATTCAAGAAAAACATCATTAAACCAAATTAAAGGACTTATTTTATTCGATTTCATGTTTTCACTGGTTCAATTGTGCACCTTTATTTAGAACTGGCTAAAAAACAAAATAGAGACGACAACAGAGGAGAATTTATTGGAAACCCAACAGCAAATTCTAACCATAGTGAGGGCAAATATAATCTTAAAGATAGTGACTATACACGTCTTAAAGCCATTTTTGATCTTTCTTATTGCACTGTTTTGCTAACATTTATGCTTGAAAATTAATATTGGAAACTTTTTTCTAGAGCTGTAAGCAATTATGCAAGGTTGGAAGGCACCATTACTTCGTCATTCAGTATTTAAAACATCTAAAGCCCGTACTTACTTTACAGAAACCCAAAAACAGATTGAAAACAAACATTGAAGACATCCAAAGGCTTGAAATAACCGAGAAATACAATCTTTCAATAGTTTTACAAGTGATGAGTACCTTAAAACAATTTATGAAGCTAATTTAACTTTATTATTTTACACACCATAAAAAGGAAACAAGATATATATTACAAAATTCAAAACGTGCAATAGGACTACGGGTTTACTCTAAAACTCTAGCAGAGCTTAAGGAGGTGGTCTTTAACATAGCGGTAGCTTGTGGTGATGCACACTTCAACAAGGCGGAACCACGTTTCCCGCCAATATGGATTTATGTACAAAATTAGAACAATACTTAACAACACAATTATGTAAGACACAACAAAGCTAACGTAGAACCCATCCATGTCCATGAAACTTTCATCTTCTTCCTTACCCTCTGACGAGCCTGCTGGCGTTGATGAGTTTGCTTCGACTCCAACGCAATCATTAGGTAATGGAGGTCCACAAAGAAGAGGGTTCCCTTCATAGCTGCTTTCTTCAAAGGTGGCAAACTGAGATTTCATCTCTGGTGTTGTTCCAGACAAGTTGTTGTGAGCAACGCTGAAGACTTCCAAAGAGTAGAGTTTAGTGAGCTCAGGAGGGATTCTCCCATTCAAGCTGTTGTGGGAAAGATCCAAACTCTCCAACTGCCTTAAGTTGGAAAATGTTGTCGGAATTGATCCCGTTAGGCTATTATGGGACAAGTTCAGTGCATGAATGTTGCTTAAATTCCCAATTTCATGTGGGATTTCGCCTGCTAATTGGTTGCAAGAGAGATCGATTCCCGACATGAAATTAAGAATGTCGCCCATGTAAGAGTAAGTTCTCCTTTTTGTAGTGAATTCGACCTCCTCTTTCACATTAATTGTTTCATAACCACTGCTCTGATCGGAGAATATTTTACTTTGTAGCATTTCTGAACACTTTCTTGGACCGAAATACCTTTGTTGGCCCAAGGTTTATAAAGTTAGTTTTATAATTGATTTTGATGATAACAAACATTGAATTAAATTTTCATAATTAATTTTCAAATAGACATTGTAAGAAATGTTACAATTCATTTGATAGATTCAAGATATTAGAGTTGGAAGAAATTGATATTATTTTTTAGATATTTTCACATAATTTGGATGAAGGAATAAAAGAATTTCAAAGTTTGGAGTAATAGAAATCAAAGTAAGAAGAATATTTGAACTAGAGGTTAACTCGGATAAACAGAGAAATCAGACACGTGTTAGTTTATAGATGATATCTTAAGATCCAACGGTTCAATTTTCATGAAATTTTAATATAGTAAACTAGACTTCCATATCTACAACTTTACCGAAGGGAGATTTTTGTGAATCTGACGTTAAGGTATCAAAACATGAGTTGGAACATTAGGCATTACAGAAAAGTTTTTAATTCTGGATTCTGGAGCTAGTCTTAGTTTTTGAGACATAACTCATACTCTACAGCTTTAAAAATTCTGATTTTTGGTGTGTGAAAAGAAGACTCAAAAAGCTACAACTTTTGTAGTTTAAGTTTCTTCTAATTCTAAAAGTATCCTAGTGAAACGGAAGCTTAAACGGGAAACACAGATTCAGAATGTCAGAAAAAGCTATCAGAAGCTGGTCTTGGTTCAGAAGCCATATCTGACTATCTAACCGTTGGATGAAGCTCAAAATTTGACATGTGATAGCTGACTTATATATCTACAAAGTCTTTAATCTGAGGCAATGTCAGATTTGAACGTTCTGAGGGTGAAAAACGGTCACAAATATATCTCAGAAAATCTGAATCTGAAAGACAGCATTGGAAGCAAGGAAATTCAATTTCTTTCAAGGGCAAAAGTGTCTTTTCACTTAGTAACGGCCATTTGCAGATTTTCATCTATAAATAGAGCCTCAAACTCAGATTCAATGTGAGTAACAAGGCAAGAAAGAAGTGCTTACAAAGAGATACAAGAAATTCTATAACTTTGCAAACATAGAGTGATTTCTTCTCACATTTGTGCTTCATCTTTCATATTCAACTTGTGAGAGTTTCTTTTTGATTTGATTGAGTTTTAAACTCATCATTATTATTGTAAGAAAGGGAAATTTAAAGCCCTTTTAATTTGTGAGAGTTGGGTGAGCTTTTGTTGGTTTTGGTTCAAGTGTTAGGACCAAAACAAGAGACTTTCTTTGAGAGAGACTTGTGTGAGTGATTTGGGGATAAAATCACTTGGAAAAGGTTTCTAGCACATTGGGAAGCTAGTGTGTAATAAGCTCTTCAAAAAATAGTGGAGAAATCTCAAGGAATGCCTTGGGGGAGTGGACGTAGGCAACATTGAAGCCGAACCACTATAAATCGATTGTGTTTGCTTCTCTTCCCTTCTCTTTATATTTATTGCAAATACTAGCACTCACTCTTCATTCACAAATATTGAATAATTTTTTTTGGTGCATTTCATATTCATCTTGATATATTTGTTTTAGGGTTGAAATTTTTATTTGTAAAATTTTTAAGCAACCCTATTCACCCCCCTCTAGTGTTGCTATTTGGGACAACAACCTTGTTATCACATTTATGATGGTCTCCCAACTTATAGAGTCAGTCCCCATATAAGATTTGTTAATGGTTGCCTCAAAGCTAAGACTACTCAAGCAAGGAGGGATTGGACCAGAAAGAGAATTTTGAGAAAAGTCCATTATCGACAATTGGCTCAAATTACAGAGTTGAAAGGGAATTTCACCTTCAAAATGATTTGATTTTAACAAGAGGATACTTAGCATAGGAAGGTTGCCCATCCAACTTAGAATCTTCCCTGAAAAATTATTCTCTCTCAAATCTAGTGTCACTAAAGAAGAACAATTGTGAAATGCAAGTGATTGTAGGCCTTGCAAGCTATTATTATTGAGATGAACGTGTTTAAGATTTGGTGGATTGAAACAATATGGTATAGAGCCACGCAAATTGTTCCCTGAGAGGTCCAAGAACTCGAGCTCATCAAGTTTGCAAAATTCTATCGGAATGGAACCTTGGAAATTGTTCTTGGGCATGACAATCACCTTTATAGTTCTTGTTATCTCTCCTTTCCATCGTGGAAGATTGCCCGAGAAATGGTTGTTGCTAAAATCCAATGCCGACAAATTCAATGCGAACAAGCTACTAGGTATCTCTCCCGTGAAATTGTTCCCATTTACAAACAAAAATCTCAACTCAGTTAGACCAAAAATTTTAGGAGGTATTTGTCCATGGAAGTAGTTGTTTGATAGTCTAAGGAACCTCAACAACGGGCAACCAGAAAACAATTGCTCTAGTATATTTCCTGACAAAGCATTGTTGGACAAGTCTAAAGAATCCAAGTGCTTCAAACCATCGAAACAAGATACTGCGTTACCAGAAAACAAATTTTTAGACAAGATTAGTACCTCTAAATTTGGAAAGACTGAACTTATATTTCCTGGAACTTTTCCTTGTATGCGATTCATGGAGATGTCTAGAGTAGAAAAGCTTGGATTAGGATAGGATGGCAAGTTGAAAGGCCCTGTAAAAGTGTTATTTTTCAAGTGCAATTCTCCCAGTCTTGTGTTGTTCCTTAACAACCAAGATGGGAATATTCCACTGACATTGTTGTGGGACAGATCAAGAACCCTTAGATCATGTTGGTAATAGAGAAAGTCGGGGAGATTTTTCGACATACAATTGACCATAACAAAAATCTTTAGTTGAAACAATGGAGCCCTATCGGAAAACTGATCATCCAAAATGCACTTGTTGTGGTTAGCTACGATGACCCCAAGCTTTGAATGGTTATAAAACGAGTGAAATGAGAGTGGGATTTGGAAATGGTTTTGGGCAACTACAAGGACTTCAAGTGATGTGAGATTCCTAAGGGGAGATGAGGCAATATTCCCAGTGAATTGGTTGAAGGAGAGGTCGAGGTGTGTAAGAGATGTCAAGTTTTCCAAACATGATGGAATTGTCCCCTCAAATTCATTAAAACTGATATCGAGTTCTTGGAGGTTCTTCAGTTCACACAAATCTGTAAAATGAATGAATTATATGATACTCATCTCAATTCATACTTTATAACTGTTAAAAAAATTTAGAATAAGACATGGAAACTATGCAATCAGATTTTTTAAAAATAAGCTATAAGGAGAAATTTTAGAAATGAATAAAGTTTAAATTTAAGAAATTTGATATATATATATATATATATTCATATTATCTTTTAATTAATTACCTTGGATGCGTTCAAAATCTTTGATGTAATTATCACTTAAATCCAACACCTCCAAACTAATAAAGTCTTCCAACTCTGCAAATACCAGAGGCAAAAAATTAATTAATTTGATATGGTTGAACATATATTTCCAAAGAAAAAAAGTAAAGTTGAAGAAAATAAAATTAGCAGTTTGTGTTATTTTGTTAAGCTTAATTAAGAAAGAATAAAAATTCTTTACTGATTTTTCCAAACAAAAAAATAAAAAATTAAATGAATTTGACTTTTTCATTTTCTTTCCTCCCAAAAACCCAAATTCTAATTTCCAAATTCAACCCAAGGAAATTTGAAAGCATTAAAAAAAAAAAAAAAACTTACCCCCTCTTAGAATACTAGTATAAAGCGTGGATTTTTTTTTCTAGACAATATTTTGCACATTAAATCTTACTTAAAAATGACTGGATGCTAATATTCAACTGATTTTCCGACAAGTACAGAACCTCCAAATCGCTCAATCCTTCTAGCCTTTCGAAACCTGCAATTAAAAATGAATTATCAATATTTATGAGCTTATGATGTGATCGTCAACTTATGTGTCAATTAATAAATTTTTCTTACAAACATTGATTTAAGTTACATATAAGGGAAAGTATGGACACAATTGCCACTGTACAATTAATGAATAGTTCTGATTTCACAAATACAATTATGCTCAGCATTCAGCAGTGTCCTGAGACAGAATACGATAGAAATGTTACACTGAGAACACAATATATATATAGGAGACTTACTGTTACTAATTTCTCCTTTTATGTCATTTCCTCCTAGATCAAGAAATTTCAAGGATGGAAGCCCACTAAGGGATGACAACACGCTGATGTTAAATTTATTATCACTCAAATCAAGTTCTTCAATATTCCTTAATCTCGAGAGTCTTTCAAACCCTGTAAAAAAAATTAATAAGTTTAAAACCAACCACATGAGAGGGAGGGTGCGAGAGAGAGGTATAGTTACTGAAATTGAGTGATGGCAAATTAATTACCTTCATTTTCAATCCAACCAATCAAATTATTGCCTGGTAAGTAGAGATTTTTGAGCTCCTCGAAAGGAAGAAACAAAGAAGCATTGAAGTACCAATCTCCTAATTCTGGGTCTCTAGTACGATTTAGAGAAAGTGCAGTCACACGACTTGTAGTCGAATTGCATTCAACACTTTTCCATTCACAATAGTTGGAATATTTCTGTTCATGATCCTCCCAAGATGGCAAAGAAGTGCCGTTTGGGTAATTGATGTTGGATTTGAGTTGCAAAAGAGCAATTCTCTCTTTTTCCAAACACCCAGAGCAGCACCACAGTCCCCCCAAAACCAAAGTCATCATCACACCCCACAACCAGAGAGTAATACTTCTCATCATGTTTGTGTGACCAATTAACCTACACATATAATCTTTCTTTCCAACAGCTCAGAGGCTTGGATTTAAATAGATGCATAACTCATAAGGTGTCTGCTTGCGTTGGCTCTGCGTGTCAATTCAATTGTTGAAAGAACTTATATTCGAGTGATGCTTGGTTAGTAAAATTTAGTCAAAAAATACAATAAAAGTATAAAAATTTAATATAAAAATAATATATAATAAAATTTAATTAGAAGAAAATATAAAAAAATTGATACAAATTAATAAATTTTAGTTAATTTTTTCTAACCAAACACACCCTTAATAATTGGGATGGCAGAAAATATCGGGATCGTCGCTGCTGACGTGGACTCATGAAAGAAAATCAAAATCCAATTGGAGCCAAATGAGACTTTGGAAGAAGCGCCGTTTGGCAGCAAGCTAAAAATTTCTGACTTTATGTAACTTTCAATTTTTCTTAGAACTTCCTCTAACTTTTCTTAACTAAAACTGGCTTGGTAAAATGATTAATATATGCACATATATAAATAATTACTTAGCTCAAAGGTAAATTATACTAAATTTAGCTTCCGTTTAGCGAAAATAGTTGGTAGTTAGAGCTATCAATTATTAATTTTTTGACTTTTTTTTAAAACAATTAAGGATGTGTTTGGCGCACCAAATTTTGATAAAAATCTTTAAAAATTTCTAAAAACTTTTAAAATATCTGAAAATCTCTATACATTTTTACATATTCCTGCCTTTTTAAAATTCAAAAAAATTTCAATACCTTTTAAAAAAAAAAGCCGATAAATAGAATTTGGTTAATCAAATAGCAAAAATTTTTTCACCATTCTCACCATAAACTCTCAAACTACCGAATGACACCTACTTTAACTATTTTTTGTAGGGTCATATAAACCGTTTCAATGGATTGTAAAAACTGTTCCGACAGATTCGCGGATACAACTTTCGTCTAAACGGTTTCTACAATCCGTTTAGACGGATTATAATGCAGTGAAGTCATGACTGTCCAAAATTTTAAATTCGTCCAAACGAAAATTCAATCTATCAGAATGAGAATCTCATTATTCATCTCTAAAAAATACGGTTTGAGATGTGTGAACCAAATGTAAAAAGTTTCTCCAAACCACATTTTATCTCATTTTATCTCACTTTTTATCACTCCAAACTCACTCTAAATTTATCCTCTCACATTTTAAATTTCTTTTAAACTTTGAAGGGTAAGAATATTAAATTAACAAAAAGTTAAAAAACTTAGCTTTTTTCTCTTCGTAAACATAAAAAAGAAGAACTAATTTTTAGTAGTTTTTTAATAAAAAAAAAAAAAACTTTTTTACTTTCCAAACCAAGTCTTAAGAAAAGACTCGAGGATTGTTCCTCGGTAACAAATTAATTTTTTTTTTAATGAAATCTTTTTCCGACCAAACTTTGCTCATTATAAGATAAAAGTTACATTTCTCCGCCAAAAATGTTTTTGGTCACTGATGCTTTTGTTACCTACATTTACCGTCAATCAATGGTCAAATTTTATTATACTCTAAATTATCATAATTCTAATTGCTCAAAAAATTTACGCGTTAACTCAAAATTAATAAGAGAAAACAACTAAAAAGATTTAAATTAAGGTGTCTTTAGATTGATAAAAAATGAGATAAAGTGAGATAAATTATAAATTCGTAATTCATATAGTAAGATAAAAAATAAATAATTTTTAAAATTTTTTAAAATTTTATTTATTTTACAACAAACTAAAGAAAGTCTATATCGTATTAGATTTTATTGATATATGGCTATTTCCTTTTTTTATTACTTGTCAATTCAACTGTGGAAAAAATTAGATTTGATTGAAAGCAAGCTTGAAAGTTACAATTATCGTGGTCTTGATATTCATCGGCAAACGGATGAGTAATAACCAAGTGAAAGCAAGCTTGAAAGTTACGATTATCGTGGTCCTGATATTCATTAACTGCAAACGGATGAGTAATAACCAAGTGAAAGCAAGCTTGAAAGTTACGATCATCGTGGTTCTGATATACATGAACTACAGACAGATGAGTAATAACTAAGTGGGTATTTGGTCGGTGAAAATTAATTAAATTTTATTAAATTTTTTATATTTTTTATTAAATTTTATTGTATATCACTTTTATATCAAATTTTTATATTTTCAGTATACTTTTTAACTAATTTTTTTTCAACCAAACGCTCCGCCAACGTTACATTTGATTCAAAGCAAGTTCGAAAAGATTGCCGTTCCAGGGTCTTGATCGGTGTATGAACCATGGACTGATGACTAATCATTCCACAACTGCCAGCCACAAATGCGGGGGAAGACTTCCAGTAAAGACGGAAGGAGTCTCCCGGATGACCTGCCATGGAAGTTAGCGTACATTTACGGGTGACTCTGACCGTTTAGACCAAAATATCTGTTTTCCAAATTTATATTACTAAGGTTCTTTTAGGATTATAAAAAATTCTAAAAAAATAATAAAAAATTTTAAAATTATTTATTTTTATTTCACTGCACGAATTATAAATCTACAATTTATCTCATTTTGTCTCATTTTATCTTACTTTTTGTCACTTTAAACGCACATTACGACGCGTTTGGTAAACGGCCAAAAAATTTTAACTTTTTATTTTTCTTTAATTATTTTTTTAACGTTTTCTGCTAAAATTTACTAAATACTTTCTCTAATTCTTACTAACTTTTATAAATTTTATCAAATATCAAATTTTGTTCCAAAAATGAGACGAGACGGTACCAAAAACAAAAATTGTAATTCTTTTTTCTTTACACTCCAAATATACTCAATGAACAAAATGAAGGTTTAAGTAATAAAACAAACTAAAAATATGTAATACAAATTTTGTTGGTAATAAAGTAATTTTTGTGATGTAATATTATCTTTGTAGTGGTATAACAAGTCTAACACTAACATAAAGAAATCTATATTGAGGGGGTGTTTGGAGTGTCGAAAAAAATCAAAACAACCAAAAGTGAGTGTTAATTTAATATAAAAGTGACACATGGTAAAATTTGATTGGAGGAATTTAAAAATTTTTTAAATATTTTGAAATTTTTTTGAAAATTTTTAGGGAACCAAAGGGCCCCTAAATGATATTTTATTTCAACAATAAATTATAATTATAACGATGAATTATGCTTTGTCAATAATTTTAATATGTTTATAACGATGATTAATTTGGTATGGTCACTAAACATATTAAAATTTATGATAAAAATAATTATTATCATCGTGTACTGATGGTGTTGTACTGTTGTAAAAATTTTGTTGCAAAAACAAGTATAATTAAATAAATTTTTATTTTTAATAATGAAATAATTTATCATTAATATAGAGTGATAGAAAATATTATTTTTTGTGATAAAATATGTTTTGTAGTGCAACTTGGCTTCCCTATAATTTTTTCAGTACATGGTAGGAACATATATCATGTTTTGTATATTGAAATATAAAAATGTTTATTTTACAATCTCAGATTTTTTTTTTCAAATCATCTTTTATTACTTTTCTATACTGAATAATGTTTTAATTATAGATTGAAAATCTTTTTCTGTGTATGGATGTGAATGGATACTAATTCAAATTTATGGAAAATAAAATATACAAAAATATTTTTTTCCCACATTCATGATGTATTCATGTTTTCATTTTGTTTAAAGTTATTTTCTTTATAGATTTTATTCAAATTTGTTATGTTCAATATTCATATATGTTTCTTTGTGATCATATTTTTATAAGAAATGATAAATTCGTACACTCTTTTATTAGATTCTCTTACTCTACGGCAATAAATATCGAGTTTCAATGTTTAAATATAGGCTAAAGTATCATGGGACACAAATTTAATAATTGGTGATATAAATTGACATTGATCAAACAATATAACAGAAGCACACATCTATAATTTACACTTCCAAGAAGTTCACTGGATCCCCCACCGGAAAGCTAGCTAAGAAAGAAGTTCACTGGATCCCCCACCGGAAAGCTAGCTAAGAATTACTAAGATATCATTCTAGAGTTTAGAAACTCGATAGAAGCGTCACTGACTAATTTGCTAGCAAAAATAGAAAGCTCGTATAACTTGCGAAGCAATGGGCAAAAATTGCCATTTTTGAGGAGACAGACGTATCAAACAAACAGTTTGTGTCCAAAGACTTAATTGGTAATTATTTTGATTCAAATGCTTGTTGTATAGAAAACTCGTCCCAACGAATAGCTGGAAAACTTTAGGAAACCTGTTCTATTCGTTCCAAGATTGCTGTACACTATGAAAGTAGACATTCTACTGGAGTTTCTAACAGGAAGAATATTTTATTCAAACACCTCGGTCCCTCAAACGAATTCTATTAATTACTTGGCCAACAAAAGTTTTATACAAATTCGATTTTGATTTTCAAAAACTTGAAAATTAGTCTTTCACTTAGAGAGTTCATCGTGAATGTAAGTAAGAATTCTACGCAAGTAATTGTAGACTTGATTGTCATTTTGTATTTTTAAAACCTATAACATGTACTATTAGTGAAAGAAGTTTGGGTGGTCTTTCCCTATCGGAATCGTGATTTTTTTCATTTTCATTAACAAGAGTTTTCCAGGTTAAAAGTCTTTTCCCTTTTAATTTGTACGTGTACGTGTGGTTGATTGATACTTGGCTATATGTAATTTCATATACATTATAACCGCTGGTTAGTTTATTTATTTATTTATTTATTTTTTGTTTTGGAGTTAGAAACTCTTAACCTAATTTTATCACATTTTATAATTAATGAGTACAAAATTACACGTTAACCCCGAGGATTAACTCAATTTGTAAGATCTTGGATTTGGAAGTTCATCCGATCGTTAATTTTAGGATCTCAGGAATTAGTTGAAGTGCAAGCAGACTGACCCAAATATCCTGAAATATTCAAAAAAAAAAAAGAAAGAGGATAAAATTGCACGTCACAATAGCATTAGCTCTCTAGCATTTAAAACAATCGTTATTGAAATTATTAAGTTTAAAAAATAAAAATTAATATTTTAATGAATACATACGTCACAATACCATTGATTTTGAATTTGTTAGAGACCATTAAAGGAGTCACAATACCATTGATTTTGAATTTGTTAGAGACCATTAAATGAGTCATCGTGGGAATTATTATTTTTAATTTTCGGATTGAGGGGTCTGAAGTTACTTTTAAATTTTATAAACCTAAAGTTAAATCTATCTGCTCAATTAATATGAGATTGATCTGACCCTTCAATTTCAAAATTTAGTTTTCATCTTTAAAGAGGGGTAAAACAGTCAATTGAGAAAATATTAAATAATGAATTGAAAGGAACAAAAAGAAAATTTTAAATGATGAAAAAGAAAAAAGAAAAACTAAACATGAATAAAGATAATAATTAAATATAAATAAAGATATAGTAAAATTTTAATATTTTTTTTAAATAATTACATTAATATTAAAGATAAATAAAAATATAGTAAATTTTTAATTATTTTATTTTTAAAGGTATATTTAAATTTATTTATATTAATTTAAAATTTTAATTATTTATTTATCTTTAGTTGTTATCTTTATTTAGTTGTTCAGTTGTAAATTTTTGTCTGACAAAAAATTTATTGTATCTCTATTTATCTTTAATATAAATTAACATATTTTTAAAAAGTAAAAATAATTAAAATTTATTTTTTTTATTTATTTTTAGTTGTTATATTTATTTGTCTTTATTTCTTTATTTCTTACTATTACAAATTCAAAGTAAATAATGATATAATTCAGCTATGAATCTTACTCTAACAAAAAATTTATTATATTTTTATTTATCTTTAATATAAATTTACATATTTTTAAAAATTAAAAATAATTAAAATTTATTATTTTTATTTATCTTTTATTGTTATCTTTATTTGTTTTTACTTATCATATTTTTACTGTTACAAATTTAAAATAAATAAGAATATAGCAACTAAAGACAAATAAAGATAACAACTAAAAATAAAAAAAAATAAATTTTAATTATTTTTACTTTTTAAAAATATGTTAATATATATTAAAGATAAATAGAGATCTAATAAAATTTTTGTCAGACTAAGATTTACAACTGAACAACTAAATAAAGATAACAACTAAAGATATATAAATAATTAAATTTTAAATTAATATACATAAATTTCAATATACCTTTAAAAATAAAATAATTAAAAATTTACTATATTTTTATTTATCTTTAATATAAACTTAATTATTTTTAAAAAATAAAAATAATTAAAATTTTACTATATATTTATTTATATTTAATTATTATCTTTATTTATGTTTAGTTTTTCTTTTTTCTCTTTTCTCTTTCATCATTTAAAATTTTCTCTTTCTTCTTTTCAATTCATCATTTAATGTTTTCTCAATTAACTGTTTACCCCTCTTTAAAGGTGAAAAATGAATTTTCAAAGTAAAGGGTCAGATCAAGTTCATATTAAATCAGTGGCTGATATTTAACTTTTTTTTTTTTGAAAGGTAAAAATTTTTTTTTTTTTATAAGAGGGAGAAGAAAGACTCGAACTCGAGTATCATGAAAATGTACAAGTATAAAAATTGAAAATTTTAATTAGCACATGCGTGATCGCAATAACTTATAAAATTTAAAAATCAAATTTTTTTTTTCAAAAAGAAATGAGAAATTGAGGTAAAGACAGTACATAATATTTAAATAGTTTGTTGGGCTAACATATTTTATATGTACAATTTAACGGTCAATTTAAACTATTTCCTATTTTTACCATTATGCTTTAGAAAATCATTGAAATGGTATGATTTAATTTGACAAATAGGTTCACTGCTAGCATTGAATGTCGGATTATATGAACGGTTTTTTTTATTCTGTTAAAATGATTTTATATCAAAAATTATTAAAAATAGTTAAAAAAATTTTAAGATTTGTAAAAAAATTATTGAAGTTTGTGAAATATTATTGAGATTTGTAAAAATTTATTGGGATATGTAGATTTATACAAATTTATAAAAATTTCATGACAGACGAGAAGTACAAAATCTGTTAGAGAATTTTAAAAATTTTTAGTATATTTTAAACTTTTTATTATGCCAAACGAATCCTTACACATAAACACCCACATCTAAACTATTGCCAAGAGATAGTGGTGAATTTTAAAAATTCATGGAATTATTTTTTTTGTGAATTCCTTTTTCTTCCACTTATAATACCTCTAAACTTCAACTAACTACAACTTCAATGTAATAAAAAGAAAAATTTTACCATTACACATAAATAACTAATTTCATCTATTTTATAAAGCAAACTCGGAACTTACAAATTCATGATCATGAAACTATTTTTTTATGAAGTTTTGTTTTTTTTTTTTTTTTCTTTTTCCTATAGTACTCCTAAATTTCTTGTAACCAACTACAATTTCGATGTATTAAAAATTAAAATTATAACTAACATATAAATAAACTAGCAAATAACCCATGCCTATTACATTCTCGACTAAAATAAAATATATATATTTTTATACCATTTTCTCCTTCTCTATTGGGCAACATAATATTAAGAAGTAAAATTTTTATCTTCCTCAATACAATTTTTTAAATATCATCATTAAGTTCAATTCAATGGTTTATAAGAATGTGAAGTTGCACAAAAATAGGGTAGAAGTCAGAGGGGAAAGTTAGTAAAAGATTTCAACCATTCGTTGAAGAATAAAACTCAATCTTAACATTTAGATTTTAGTTTGTAAGATAGACATTTTTTAAAATGTTGTTTTTTTTTATTATATAGATATAGATAAAGTCAACTTTATCAATTTAAATTTAAAATTAGAATTTACCAAAAAAAAAAAAAAAACACTCCGCAAAGACTAATTTTATTCAAATATTTGTAAAAATATAAAAATAGAATGATGAATATAAAATTTTAATTAGTTTTATAAAAACAACTCAAATAAAAATTATTATTATTATTATTATTATTATTATTAATTATATGCACTTTATAAAATAAAACAAATAGAGTCAACATGACTAATTTAAATTTAAAATTAAAATTTTAAAAAATAATTACCTCTGAGCCTAATTAATATTCGATATTTTTTCTACTTTTAAATGTTAAAATATTAAGAGTTGTTATTATAAGAAAAAATACCTAATTATTATTTAAACTTTTTCAATTTGTGTTTCTTAATTCTATTCCATTTCGTATTTGTATTTTTCATTTAATTACTTATATAATTAAAATATATATAAATATAATAACAATATTAAATTTTTAAATAAGTGGGTCCGCTTTTGAAACTCATGAGAAGTGGGTCCCTTTTTAAGAAGTCATGAGTTTTTTTACATTTATTAAGATCATATGTCACAATTCTAGTGCCCTTATAAGCAAAAAGAAAAATAAAGTGGTAGTGTTTTGACAATGTGGGATAAAGAAACAAAAGTTTTGAGGGAAAGTTTTGATTTGTAAAAGATTTCAGCTACTCATTAAAAAATAAAATTCAATCTCAGCCATTGAATCTTAGTTTGTGAGAAAAATATTTTTAAAATTCATCCTGTTTTATTATATAGATAATTTCATTTATTTAAATTTTTATTTTCCTTAAATATCCCTTAACTATCCATTATTTTCATAGTATTTTTATTTTTTTAAAGACTTTTTAATTAATTAATATCTACTTAGGTACTTTTAACTAATTCATTATTTACTATTTGAGGCACTTTTATCAATTTTATAATTTTTATTTAAATAAAAAATAAAAAGAGAATAAAAAATAACAAAAATTACACCCATAATGTGTGCTCAATTCTAGTATATACATAATTGTTTTTGTTGCTAATTATGTTTAATATAATTTCAGGTACCAATTAGGAAGCAACAAAAAAGCTTTCTTTTTTTTGCTTTTGGTAAAATTATCAAAATTACTTTGCAAGACATATCTCAAATTATGAAGGGTAAATATGGCAATTGAAAAAAATTAAAAAAATAGCTCATACTAAAAAAAAAAAGAAAATAAAAGAAAAACTAACCCTATAACTTCTTACTTAAAATAAGTTTTGACTTATTTATTTCATAACCATATTTAATTATACACAACCAAATAGCACGTCAGATATTTAAGTCTTGATTGAGCTTGTCATATGTTGAAATCTTGAACGAGAGTATAACTTAAATGAGTTAAACTATTAACGGGAACCTCGTTTGATTTAGTTTTTTGAGTTAAATGGTCTATTATGATTTTAAAAATTAAAAAATCAAAAGATTCAGTTCAATAGCAATTTGAATAATCGATTAACCAAATTAAATCGATACTATTAAGTAAATTATTGCTTGGTAAGTAGGGATTTTTGAGCTTCTCAAAGGGAACAAACAGAGCAGTATTGAAATACCAATCTCCCAATTCTAGGTCTCTAGTATGATTAAGAGAGAGTGCAATCACACGACCTGTGATCGAATTGCACTCAACACTTTCCCATTCACAACAGTTGGAATATTTCTCCTCATGATCCTCCCAAGATGGCAAAGAAGTGCCGTTTGGATAATTGATGTTGGATTTGAGTTGCAAAAGAGCAATTTTCTCTATTTCCAAACACCCAGAGCAGCACCACAGTCCCCCCAAAACCAAATTCATCACCACCCCCCAGTAATACTTCTCATCATGTTTGTGTGGCCAATTAAAGCACACATACAATCTTTCTTTCTAACAGCTCAAGGCTTGGATTTAAATAGATGCATAGCTCATAAGGTGTCTGCTTGCTTTGGCTCTGCGTGTCAATTCAATTGTTGAAAAAACTTAAATTTATCATTGGAATGTTTGAAAATATCGGAATAGTTGCCTACTGATGTGAACTCATGAAAGAAATTCAAAATCCAATTTGAGCCAAATGCAACTTTGCCACGTACGCATGTGCTAAAAATTTTCTGACTTTCTCTAATTTTTAATTTTTTTAAAACTCTCGTCAACTTTTGTCCTTAAAATTGGGTTGGCAAAATGTTTAATATATACAGATATATACAAGTAATGGCTTAACTCTGCGATAGACTATATACCAAATTTAACCCAAAAAAAAAAAACCTTCAGTTTGTTCCTCAACAACAAATCTTTTCCCCTTCTCTCTGTTTTTCTTTTTTTTTTTCTTTTTTTGCGAAACTTTTTTTTAATCAAATTTTAGATATTAAAAGGTAAACATTACTTTCGTCGGCTAAGAACTATTTTAATCATTAATACTTTTTGTGACTAGCATTTATCGACTAACTAATAATTAAATTTTTAATTGTTAAAAGCGTGAATTGTTATAATAGGAAAAAGTTTTTTTCGTTTTGAAAAGCAATTATTTCATAGATCCATCCTACCCAAGTGAAACTTTTGAAAAATTCTATTCAGGAGTTTTATAAATTAATCCAACAGTCTAAATTATCATAATTGTAATTAGTCAAGAAATTTGTACGTGAATTCAAAATTAACAATAAAAACAATTAATAAAATTTATATATATCATACAAGCCTCCGTTACATATATATGTATATATGTATATGATATATGTTCAGAATTTTTATGAATTGTGCGTATGTTGGTCAGTATTTCAGTAAATTCCGCGTCTTGAATTTTTATTATTATTTGTCAATTCATCTATGAAAAAAATTAGATTTTATTGAAAGCGAGTTTGAAAAATATGGTCACCGTGCTTTTGATACACGTAAATTACAGGCGAATGAATAATAATTAAAATTATTGAGTGTTTAGTTAGTTAAAATCAATTAAAATT
The DNA here is from genome assembly GCA_019916065.1 of Vitellaria paradoxa. Taxonomy (NCBI): domain Eukaryota; kingdom Viridiplantae; phylum Streptophyta; class Magnoliopsida; order Ericales; family Sapotaceae; genus Vitellaria; species Vitellaria paradoxa. The sequence goes on along the minus strand of CM034235.1, from coordinate 49,736,033 downwards.
TATTAATTTTTTATTTTTTATTAAATTTTATCACATATTATTTTTACGTCACATATTTTACTTCTATTGTAATTTTTTTTATTAAATTTTTACTAACAGACACTCCTTGCATTTGATTCAAAGCAAAGTTTGAAAAGATTGCCACTCGGAGTATAGATCGATGTACATATATGAACTGTAGATAGATGAGCCATGACTAATCATTCCATAAATATCAACCACGAATTAATGCTGGTTGATAAAGACGAATTTAACGAGTCTTCTGGATGGCCTGTCATGGAAGTTGGCGTACATTTATGGCGGAGTGTGACCCTTTAGACCAAAATATCTGTTTTTCAAAGTTATCCAGTTATATTAGTTTAGTTAAAAAAAAAAATTATCCAGTTTTTTTCATAATATTTTTTCTGATCTTATAAGGATTTTTTTTATTAAAATTTAATTTTCTTTTTATTTATTGGCACTCTAAAGTTTGAAAAGATTGCCCTTCGGAGTCTGGGTCGGTGTATATAATATGAACCGTGAATAGATGAGAGATGACTAATCATTCCATAAATATGAACTACGAATGCAGGGGGGAACACGACAATGAAGAGGAATTTAAGGAGTCTTCTGGCTAACCTGTCATGGCAGTTGGCGTACATTTATGGGTGAGGGCGACCCCTTGGACCAAAATAACTGTTTTTCAAAGTAATACAGGCAAGGTTCGGAGTGATTAAAAATTAAAAAAAAAATAAATTAAAATAAAATGTAATTTTAACTTAATTTTAATATTTAATATTTTTTTTAAACTACGTTTTTTTAAAATAAATAGTATTAAACCGTTAGAACGGTTTCTTAAATTCGTTTTAACGGATTTTAAAAATCAACATTCAATATTCTGCATAATAGTTCTACTCTCTTTCTCAACAGTAGTAAACCATTAGAAAAATTTTTCAAATCCGTTATAACAAATTTAAAAAAACCTCTTTAAAGATGTACTGTGCCAAAACCGTTAGAACGATTTTTTCAAATTTGTTTTAACAGATTCAAAAAAAAAATTGTATAAAATAGTGATAATGATACTCGTTTGAAAGTTTTCAACTGAAAGAATATGATTATCAAAAAAATTTACACATTCAGTTAATCTCCTTTTAAATTTTTTTAACAGAATATTAAAATTTTTTAAAATTAATAAAAATAATATATAAAATTATAATAAAAAATTTTAATGATTTATGGAGATTGTTAAAAATTTATTTTGTTTATTTTATTTATCGGCGCTCCAAAGTTTGAAAAGATTGCCACTCGGAGTCTGGATTGATGTAGATAGATGGGAGATGACCACAAATATCAACTGCGAACACCCCGGGGGGGGAGACGAATAGGGTAGGTTTGGTGTACAGACACTATTAGGTTGATCCAACGGTTTGCGGTGTACCGGACGGTCCGGTGCACTGGACTTACCCAGTGCACTGCGAACTGTTGGATCAACCCAACAGTGTACTGTACGGACACTTACGGGTGAGTGTGCGGGTGAGTGTGAGCTAGCCAACGAGGGGTGAGGGGGGCTGCAGTCGCACGCTGACTGTAGCTGCTACAGTGGGAAACGACACCGTTTTGTCCAAAAAAGTGTAAATTTACTGAGATTTGTTAGACGAAAAGGCTGAGTACGGGGTAAAAAAATTATAAATAAAAATAATTAATTTTTATTCGATTAGGTTAAAAAATAAAATAAAAAATATTTTTAATATGATTAAGTAACTTTTAGCAACTTTTTAGTGTTTAGTAAAACAAATATAAATTTTTAGTAACGTTTGACAATTTTTTGTGTGTTTGATAAAAATTTTTGAAACTTTTAAGTGGAATTAAAGTGAAATAATTATTATACTCCTCATCAACTCATCAAAAAATTAATGTATTGGCGGCCTGCCACATAAGATTATTAATAATATAAAATAAAAAATATTTTTAATATAATTAAGTAACTTTTAGCAAATTTTAAGTGCGTAATAAAACAAATAGAAATAAATAAAAATAAAAATAGTTAATTTTTATAAATAATTAATTTTTAATATGCTTGTTAATAATATAAATATAAATAAATTTTATTTTAATTTAATTTATAACATATATTTTCTTATGGTGAGGGGTTGCAGCCGCGTGTTGATTGCAGTGGTTACAGTTGAGTGAAAGCGGGTACCGTCAACTTTTTGATGAGTTGGAGAGGAGCATAATCATTATTTCACTTTAATCCCAATTAAAAGTTTCAAAAATTTTTATTAAACACACAAAAATTGTCAAACGTTACTAAAAATTTATATTTGTATTACCAAATACTAAAAAATTGCTAAAAGTTACTAAATCATATTAAAAATATTTTTTATTTTATTTTTTAACCTAATCAAATAAAAATTAATTATTTTTATTTATAATTTTTTTACCCCGCACTCAACCTTTATGTCTAACATGTCTCAGCAAATTTACATTATTTTTAAATAAAACAGTGCCGTTTCCCTTAACTGCAACGGGTGCAGTCAACGCGCTACTGCATCCCCCTCACCACGCCAATGAGCAAGGCTTGGGACACCATCACTAGACTCCGTGATTCGTGCCTAAAATAAAGCGATCGCTATCAATGCATCACCATCAAATTAATTCAGATTTAATCTTTCCTTTATCTAAATAAGAAAATAGCCGTAAATTAGGAAAATTCTCAATCCCATTTGACATTTACCATCGTCAATGATTATTATAAAAATAAAGAGAGAGTTAATTAACCCTGGCAGATACGTAACCATCAACCTACTATTACTAAATTAAATTCTCACAATTCCCTAACAATTTAAGTATTGAAAAATTTTTAACAAACATCACATCAATATCGACGGAGCACTTATTAAATAAGAGTAAAAGTGGGATAAGATAATTTTAAATAAAATGTTCAATCTATTTCTTTATTTGAATGTCATTCAAATAATTAATTCTTAGGGTTTGTTTGATGCGGTAAGAAAATAATAAAAAAAGCAAAAAATGTAGTTTTTTTTTTTTTGGCATTTAACGTACAATTACTATTTTAACTTTTGTATCAGTTTTTTGGAGAAAGAAATCATTCGAACGGTTTTTTTATCCTATCAGAACGGTTTTACGTTAAAATTAATTAAAAGTGGTTAAAAAGTTTTTAGGAATTGTAGAAAAGTTATTGATATTTGTAAAAAATTTATTGGGATTTATAAAAATTTGTTAGGATATGTAGATATATATAAATTTATAAAAATTTTACGAAGAACAAAATGTGTTAGACAGTTTTAAAAATTTTTAAAGATTTTAAAAAATTTTCGATATTTTTTGCTTTCCTTTTTTTAAGCACCAAACAGGCCCTTAATTCATGTTTACACGAAGTTCCAATACATGTTCTTACCCGATCAGCAGTTGCCACGAGGGAGCACCGTTGACTTGCAAATATTTCGCCAAAAAATAAATAAATAAATAACTAGACAAACTTGGTCCAATGCGACTTTTTAAAAATAAGGATTTCGAAACAGAGGTCGATCGGTCAGAGGAGAAGGGGAAAGGAAGGAAAGTGGACGAGAGCAGCAACAGCGCAAGTCAAGCGCGGAGCTAACATTTTTTTAATTACTCTAGACTACGCAGAGATGATTTTTTTTCTATTATAAATAATTATCCATTTAAATACATTACTTTATCAACTTAATTATAAAATATTTAATCTAAATGCACAAACGTTCTAAATGCACAAATGTAAATTTGTCAACACAAGTTTTATATATATAATACAATATATAAATATAAATATATATTATATAAAAGATCTTTGTACCTTTGTTTTCAAAATAATCAAAACCCAATTAGTTATTTGCTCTCCTTCCAAATAAAAAAATATAGAGAAAGACCTAAAAATTTGGTAGGAAAGCGATGAAGATGAAAAGGTAAAAAATTAGAAATTTTACCTAAGAGTTAGCATCATTTGAGAAGTTTTACTCAAAGAGTCAAAAGTTTTACCCAAGTAAAAATATATACTTTTAATCTTTGTCTTGATTTTTTATTTTTTTAGACTTTAGAACTACTAATTTATTTTTTATTTGTAAAATATATTTAGACTATGGATTGAATATTGGGTGTGTTTGGACTTATATAAAAGTGTATAAAATAAAATTATAAAAGTAAATATCTCGTAATTCGTATAATGAGTGAAAATTTTAAATTTTACTATCTCGTAATTCGTATTTGTAAAAATTTATAAAATTTTATTTTATTTGGAAGAGTTCCAAACGGAGCCATTATATGGATTATAAATAATTAGGCTAAAACTTAAACTATATTTGAATTATGAGTTAAGTATTATTTAAGTATAAACAATTAAACTAAAATACTAAAAAAAAAATTTTGCCGACATTTTATCTGAAGTACAACCGTTATAGCCCCTTCATGCCGCAAGCGCAGATCGGCGATGAAAACGTGGTAGTTCACACGTGTTGAGGCCAATGTCAGCGCAGTCCGTGGTCACCATGTCCTTAAAAGCCATCACATCCCTTTGAGGTACTTACTTTCCCTCTCCGTGTCTGTTTTTCTCGACTCTCTCCCAATGTATAAGCTTATTTACATATATATATATATATATATATATATATATATATATATATATATGAGCTATTTAGTTAACAAAATAAAAAGATTTGATATAAAAATAATACATGATAAAATTTGATTACAAAAAAATATAAAAAATTAATAAAAATTGATAAATTTTTGTTTATTTTAATCAACAAAACACCTCCATAATTGCTTTTGCGACTAATTATGTTTAATATAATATAAGGTCTCGGTTGGGGAATCAAGCGAAAATACTTACTTTTATTTTATTTATTTTTTTTGTTTTTTGTTAAATTATAAAAATTACTGTGTATGGCATCATTCAAATTATAAGGGGTAAATATGTCAAATAAATAAAAACTCACGCTAAGGCCCCCCAAATTAACATATTTTTAATTCTTGTTTGAAATAAGTTTGGCTTATTTTTTCTTCTGAAATCATATCCAATATATGCAACTAAACAGCTTATCATATATTGAAGTCTTAACCAAGGGTGTAACTCAAACAAGTCAAACGATTAACGTAATCTTTATTTGATTTATTTTTTTGAATTAAGAGGGTGGTTGGAGTTGCAAAAGTTAAAATAAAATATGATTTGAATTACATTTTGATATTTGAAGCATAAACCACAAACTACCAAAAAAAGAGAAGAATGCTTCTGCTCGAACATATTTCAGTAGAAATTTTTTAATTTTTGTGTCACAACTTTCAAAATTTGTAAAAATATTATTGAAATTTGTGAAAATTTATTGAAGTTTGTAAATATATATAAATTTACAAAACTTCATAGAGATTTACGTATTTTGAGGTAAGAAAAGTTTTCTAAAATATGAGAGTTTTACAAAGAATTTTTGGCCTTTTTGAGTGCTTCGAACAGGCCCTAAAAGGTCTACTACAGTTTTAAAAATTAAAAAAAAAAAAGTCAAAAGATTTAATTCAACTTACAGTATGCAAAATCGATTAACCAAATTAAATTGACACTATTAAATATAATAAATTTTAAATATATAAATTAAAAAATAAAAAATTCCATTACTTATTCCTGTAAACAATATTGTATGAGAACTTTACCTTCATCAATGACTCATTCCTCTAAACTGTATTGAATGAGAGCCAACAATTGTTACTAGAGTCTTATTAAAGCATGTATCTGTATAAATGTTAGTTTTATTACAAGTACAAAGTTATTTTTAATAATTTTGGTTGAGCCCTATAAAACTGTCAATTAAAAAGAACAGAATTGAAACTAGTAGTTTGATTTCCTTGGCTGAACAACCTGATTGTAGTTTTAAATATTTTCAAACCAATATCTTGTAGTTTGATTTAGATTGATTTGGATTTTAACGCAAAACTACACTTCTAGTCTTGCCATGCATGGAATGAGCATTTTCCGTTTTAGAGAGTGTACCAAACGAGGCCTGAATGCCCGGATCACTCCTGCCTTAAAATATTGGGAACTTTTGCTAGAGCTGTAAGCAATTAAACATGTTCCAGTTCTATGGAGATTTAAATAACATTTGAAGAACATGCTTGCTGATTGGTTTCAAATAACTTTCTACCATAGCCACAAAGAGCATGGAGGAAACTTACCAAGAGCTAAATTTTGAAACATCTAAAAGCCCATACTTACGGTAAAGAAACCTAAAAACAGATTGAGACAAACATTGAAAATAACCCAAGACTAAAAAAATAACATGGAGGTACAATCTTTCAATAAATTTTCAGGTGAATTACTTTATACAATCTAAGAAGGAAACAAGACATGTAGTGTAAACATGTGTGTAGCAGGACTACTTCTTTAATCTAAAACTGGACAACTTAGGGCGGCGGCGATACAAGCCTGTGGTGATACAAGCTTCAATGAGGTCAAACCACGCCCTCCGCCAATATGGATTTATGTACAAAATTAGAACAATACTTAACAACACAATTGTGTAAGTCACAAAAAAACTCACATAGAAGTCATCCATGCTCATAAAACTTTCATCTTCTTCCTCACCCTCTAACGAACCTGCTGGCGTTGATGAGTTTTCTTCAGTTCCAACACAATCATTAGGTAAAGGAGGTCCGCAAAGATATGGATTCCCTTCGTAACTGCTTTCTTCAAATGTGGCAAACTGAGATTTCCTCTCTGGCGTTGCACCTGACAAGTTGTTGTGTGCCACACTAAAGACTGCCAAAGAGTACAATACAGTGAGTTGAGCAGGGATTCTCCCATTCAAATTGTTGTAGGAAAGATCCAAACTCTCCAGCTGCTTTAAGTTTGAAAATGTCGCTGGAATTGATCCGGTTATGCTATTGTGGGACAAGTTTAGGGCATGGATGTTGCTTAAATTCCCAATTTCAGGTGGAATTTCTCCTGCTAACTGGTTGCAAGAGAGATCAATTCCTGACATGAAATCGAGGATGTTACCCTTGTAAGAGTAGGATCTCCTTTTTGTTGTGAACTCTATCTCTTCTTGCACATTGACTATTTGATAATCACTGCTTCGATCAGAAAATACTTTCTTCTTTAGCATTTGTGAAGACTTTCTTGGACTTACAGACTTTTGTATTGCATTTGTGATAGTCTCCCAACTTACAGAGTCAATCCCCATATAAGATTTGCCAATGTCAGTGTCAAAAGTAAGACTACTCAAGCAAGGAGGGATTGGACCAAAAAAAGAATTTTGAGAGAGGTCGATTATTGACAATTGGCTTAACTTACAGAGTTGAATGGGAATTTCACCTTCGAAATAGTTAACTTTTAATAGAAGAACGCTTAGATTAGGAAGGTTGCCCATCCAGGTTGGAATCTTCCCTGAAAAATTGTTCTCTCTTAGATCCAGTGTCACTAGAGAAGAACTATTGCAAAATGCATGCGTTAGCGGACCTTGTAGGCTATTATTATCAAGATGAACATGTCTTAGCTTTGGTGGATTGAAGCAAGATGGTATAGAGCCCCACAAATTGTTCCCTGAAAGATCTAAGAATTCGAGCTCATCGAGTTTGCAAAATTCTATCGGAATGGAACCTTGAAAATGGTTTTGGGCCATGACAATCACCGCTATAGTTCTTGTTATTATCCCTTCCCATCTTGGAAGATTGCCGGAAAAATGATTATTGCTAAAATCCAATGCTGACAAATTCACAGTGAACAGGCTACTGGGTATCTCCCCAGTGAAATTGTTCCCATTTATGAACAAATATCTCAACCCAGTCAGACCAGAAATTTCTGTAGGTATTTGTCCATGGAAATAGTTGTTTGATAGACTAAGGAACCTCAACAATGGGCAACCAGAAACCAATTGCTCTAGTGTATTTCCTGACAAAGCATTGTTGGACAAGTCTAAAGAATCCAAGAGCTTAAGACCATTGAAACAAGAAGTTACATTACCAGAAAACAAATTTCTGGACATGATTAATACCTGTAAATTTGGAAAGGCTGAACTCATATTCCCTGGAACTTGGCCATGTATGCGATTCATAGAGATATCCATAGTCGAAATATTTGGATTAGGATATGATGGCAAGTTGAAAGGGCCCGTGAAAGTGTTATTTTTCAAGTACAGTTCTCCTAGCCGTGTGTTGTTCCTTAACAACCAAGACGGGAATGTTCCACTGACATTGTTGTGGGATAGATCAAGAAACCTCAGGTCATGTTGGTAATAAAGGAACCCAGGGAGATTGTTTGACCTACAATTTGCCAAAACACAAATCTTTAGTTGAAACAGTGGAGCCCAATTCGGAAACTCTTGATGGTCCAAAATGCATTTGTTGTTATCAGCCACGAGGACCCCAAGATTTGAATGGTTAGCAAATGCCCTAAATGAAATTGGAACTGTCAAATGGTTGTTGGAGAGTGAGAGATATTCAAGTGATGTGAGATTCGTAAGGGCAGAAAATGCAATATTCCCAGTGAAATGATTGTAGGAGAGATCAAGCACTTTAAGAGATGTCATGTTTCCCAAACATGAAGGAATTGTCCCCTCAAATTCATTAAAACTGAGATCAAGCACTTTGAGGTTCTTGAGTTCACACAAACCTGTAAAATGAATCAATTTTGTGATGCTCATCTTAATTTTAAATTAAAGCAAAATAAAGCATAGAAGTTATGTGGAAGGAACTATGGACGAGAAGGAGAAAATTTAGAAACAATGCACGAGAAATTTAAAAATGAATAAAATTTAAAAAAGAACAAAGTAATTATATTTTTACCTTAAATGGGTAAAGAGTCATTGAGCCCCCACCTTAATAGAGACACAGCTTGAAAAAAGTCATTACTCCTAAACTCTTTACGAAATTGTTGTCAATTTTGTTAGCAATTATAACATCAGGAAAGTATATTTGTGCCATTATAAATATAGCTATATATTTTCCAAAAATATCATTATTTAATATTTGATACCAACACATCCACCAAGGAGCAAAAAGCATTTCCATCCCTTCTTCCAGCCAACTCTCACTTGCTTGAGGAGATTAATTTTGTATTCTGAGAAGGTAGCAGATGCCATTTTTGTTCCTTCATTCTTGGCAATTTCTTTCTTCGTTGATCAAACCTATGAGTTTGGATTTTGTACAGTTTAATATTCTCTCTTTGTTGATCAAATTTAAACATTCTCAAGTTTGAATTTATGTCTGGTTTGTTGCAATTTCAGCAGAGTCTTGGCATTATAAATGTATAAACGTAAATTATAGCAGTCACATTAATTTTCTTTTTATGTGAGACATACATTATTTACTACTCAAAAATCTCAGCAGTAACCATGTACAATTTAGCCTATATTATACAAATATTGTGTTTTATAATACACTTCTATATTATTTATGATTTTAACATATGACCAATTCTGATCCTAAAAGTTATTTAAAATGGTTTATTATTGTTAAAAATTAAAATATGTGTTAATCATTTAAATCTATTTTAGTGCAATTCTATAAAAAGAATTGTAAAGTTGCAATTATAAGAACATTTCTTCAATAGAAAGAAATAAGTTATGCCATATAAGATGGGACAAACTAAGATCACGTAGAATACTAACAACTCCTCTTGTATGTTAACCAAAAGTTACCTTAGGACACAAAAGCACACAAAGATATATATATATATATATATAAAAGAAAATGGAGAAGTAATTATCACTCCAATCAAGGACCTCTGGATTGCTTAATCTTATGTGTCCCCTTAACATTTGTTGAATTGAGTGATTTCATCTCTTAGCCAATATTTCCCTACATTAAGTACCCTGTTTTTACAACAATTATATATATATACATATATATGTGCGCCTAACAATGAAAATTGAGGAAACTAAAGAAGTTGGGAGCAGGGGAATCTTAATTTCTTTTTAATATGAAATTTAGTCTAACATTTGAGTCTCGAAAATCCTCTAAAGGATGAAAAACATGTCGTTGTTCAACTAGTTATCAGATTATTTGAGGACCTCTACATTTCTTAGTGCTAATGATTCTTCCAAACCCGTATTGATTTGTAATAATTCATCTCAACTAGTCTAGAATATTGAGCAACTCCAACAAAATAGAATCAAAAAAGAAAATGTGAAAAAAAAAAATGAAGCTGTGGATGAATCACGTACCTTGGACGAATTCAAAGCTTTGGATGTAATTATCACTTAAATCAAACTCCTTCAAACTGACAAAGTCTTCTAACTCTGCAAATCCCAAAGAAAAAAATTAATTAAGGAAATTGAGAAGCATAAAAAAGCTTACCACCATTTGAACCTTTTAGTTACCATTAGTCAAAGATGTAGTTTTTTTTTTTCCCCTTTTTTGTTTTTTTCTTTTTCCTTTTTTGTTTTTTCTTTTTTTCTTCACGTGGACCAATATTTCACACATTAAATCTTACTTAGAAATGATCGGATGCTGGTATTCAATTGATTATCCCCCAAGTAAAGAACCTCCAGATTGCTCAATCCTTCTAGTCTTCCAAAACCTGAATATAATTAAATAAATGATTAATATTTCTATGTTCGTGACATAATCACATAACATATATATCAAACTTCTTTAAGTTGGAAATAAAGTTTTTAAATTTTCCTTATTCACATTTACTTAAGTTACAACATAAGAGAAAGTTCAGTCACCGTTCATCTCGTGGGTACCATTGTGGATCCACTAGAATGTTGTGATTAGACAATTGCAAGTGTTCTTAGCAATACCCTATAACAAAATAAGGCAAGAAAGAAGTATTCTTATGTGGGGGAGATAGACAGAGTAAGTGTGCGGGCTTACTGTTAAAATGAGATTCTCCTTTCAAGTCATTCCATCGTAAATCAAGAAATTTCAAGGATGAAAGCGCACTAAGAGATGACAGCACACTAATATTAAAGCTGTTACCACTCAAGTCAAGTACTTCAAGGTTCCTTAATCTCGAAAGCCTTTCAAAACCTGTAGAAGAATTCAATAGTTTTGTATCAATCATATGAGAAAAAAAAAATTGAAAAAGCTACTAAATAGATCTTGGAGCAAATTTCACATTGCTTTTAGTTTCACCCGAAATCTCATTTTAGAACTGGAGTTCTTTTTTTTTTTTTTTTTTACAATTAAGAGTGTGTATTTTATAATTAATTGCTACGTCACCCTTTAGTGGGCATTTTGCTCTTGAAAATTGAACAATTAATGGTAATAGTTCAGGGACAAGTCACTAATCAAAAGTTTGGACTAAGGGTGACAATTTGAGTTCACATGTCTAAACATGATATAAACAGATCATGAAGAACATAACCTTAACAACTCTAATTAAAAAGGTTAATGACAGCTATGTAGGTCATTTCATCTTCATACTCTGTATCTAGGGTATTACTTGAAATCTCGTCCCAAGACCTTATTTGTTTTTGTTTACAATCTATGACATGACTAGGGAAAACAACGCGGTACGAAGTTATGGTAAGAAAAGAAATTTACCCAAGATACAGAGTGATAGAAAATTACCTTCATTTTCAATGTAACCAGTCAAATTGTTATCTGGTAAGAAAAGAACTTTGAGCTCTTCAAAGGGGAGGAACAAGGAAGCATTGAAACACCAATCTCCTAACTCCTGGTCCCTAGTATGATTAAGAGAGAGTACAGTCACATGCCCTGCGGTGGAATTGCACTCAACACCTTCCCATTCACAACAGTTGGAATCCTCCTCATGATCCACCCACGATGGAAAAGAAGTGCCATTTGGGTAATTGAAGCTGGATTTGAGTTGCAGAAGAGCAATTCTCTCCGGTTCCGAACACCCAAAGCAACACCAACCCCTCACCAACACCAAAATCATCGTCCCCCACAACCAGAGAGGATGTCTCATATTTTCTTTTTCAACTATCTTGAGGATCTTCTGGATCCCAACTGCTCAAAGGGCCTTGGGTTTTAATAGGTCCATGAGGTGTCTCACACGGTTTTGCGTATGAATTGGGTTGTTGAAATAATTTACTTTTAAGTGGGATTAGGTTGGGGTGACGTTGGATGTGGACCTACCAATATGAGCACTAAAGAAAATGGAGACCAATTTGAGGCTTTTGGATGTTCAAGACAAATTATGAAAATGACAGCAGTCCATATGAAGACTTTTTTTTTTTTTTCTACCTTATATATATGTGTGAATCAATACAAGTATATATGAATTTTTATTAAATGGGAAAAGCTGATTTCGTTTTGATTACCAAATATTTAAGGATAGATTAAACTCACTTTTTCTTAACAGTGGAATAATTATACTTTACAAAATATTTAAAAATTACACTTATCTATATTATTTTGAAATATTGTTAATAGCAATCTCCTCTTATTTAATCACTCGTTAAAAGTTAACAGAAAATATCAAATTGATCAAAATTTTAGATATTTTTCTTATTTTATCTCTCCTTCTCTTACATATTCATTAATTTAAGTTTTTATTTTATATTAATTATTTTTTAAATTTTTATATCGTAAATCCCAGACTATAAAATTTGAAGTGTGACACGTGACTATGCCACAAGCATCAACATTTATACTTACCTTTATATTGATGTGTGTGTGTGTGTGTGTGTGTATGTGTGTGTGTGTAATGTGTAATGTTGAGCTTGTGTACTTGTGTACATACCATATTATTCTACCTAATGAGCTTTCAAGCTCACATCTTTTACATTTTAAATGATCTGTGAAAGGCCGATGATGATGTGGGCAGTCAACAAAAGATTAGATGGGTTGCCATCGAAGCGTGCTAAAAAAACTATTGTCCTGTGTTACTTGGGTGGAGGAAGTAATATATATGCATAATTTGACATATTCATAGTAAAAAGCATTTTAAAATTGTGCATATTCCATTAAAACTCTAAGTGTGATTAGGTGAAAGTAGTACTAGGATAGGTGATCCGTTAAGAAATTTCCGTATTGCACCTAAATGAGTAAAAAATGAATAATATTATACTATGATAATGTAGGTTCATGCATGATCCTTCGAGAGTTTAGGAACAGTCACTTAGATTTGAGCTAAATAACATCGATTGGACCTAGACATTTTATGATTTTATTTATATTTTATAAATTATTTGTGCAATCCAAATTGTGAGTCTCTACGATCTAGACCTTATTATTATTATTATTATTATTATTATTATTACTACTACTACTTTCTAATGATGTTGTTCATGCCTTATTGCCATGGATTTATCTTTATCATTGTGTATGAGATGTTATAACCGTATAAATTTTATTAAGTGGTTGTTCGGATGATAATCTATTAAATTCTATGGTTATATATTCTATATAAGAATGAGGAATGTATGTATGTTAAGATTTACTACTATTATATTGGATACTGTACAAGTTAACTTAGAAAATAATGTGTGGTAATTGTTCATTAAAATTGATTTGATCTTGTAATATGTTTTTTATTAATTTTTATTGTACTCTATATTCTTATGTTACTCGTTTTACATATATTAATTTGGAACGTGGAAAAAAAATCTCTGCTTGAAATTAATTTTCAAGTCAAATTTTTTTAGTTTTAAAGGCGTAACCAAAAATGTTATAAAAGCAAACAATTTGAAGAGATGAAAACTCTTGCAATTGATATTTTGATAATTTGTTCATGATTGTATTTTATATGTATTTTGAGTGTCAAATTTAATTAATATTTTTTAATTTTTTTGCAGTAAAAATCTTTAATTTTTTCAACTTTCTCTAATTAATTTTTACCAATTTTTCAAATTTTATCTAACTTTTATCAATTTTTATTAATTTTTTTTAATTTTTTACACTTTTTCAAAAACACACTAAACATTCAATAATCTAAACTTTACTTACTTTTTATTTTATTTTTTTACCAAAATTTGAATCGCTTAGTCCAAAATTATACCACGGTGGTCAACAAATTTGAACATTGTGAAAGAAAGACAAGACTAATTAAGCTTTGTACAACGGCGGCTGTTGAACAACTGCTGTCCCATTGGTCAATGTCAACGAAAGGATGTCAACCGGTCCAAAAGATCGGTTGTCCTCGGTCGGAGCAGGCATATGATTTACTTTAGTATTAAAATTTAAATTAAATTGTAAGTCATTAATTTATTTATAAATAATAAAATTTACTCATTAATTTAAGAAGTTTAAGATTGGAATCAAATTGTTTAATTAAGAAGACTAAACTACCAATTTTAGTCTTGTTGTTAACTTTATGTTAAATAATTATTAAAATTTATTTAGATAATTCAATGCTGAATAATTAGAAAACAAGATCAAAATTGTTAACATTAATTTCTTACTTGCAATAAATAAAAAAAAGATATATTCATAAATGTTTTCCTAACAAATTTAATTTTAAAAGAAATTTAAAAATTTTTTGGCCCTACATTGAAAGCGTGGAAACCTGCTTGTTAGCCTTTTTATTGAGAGTTATTTATATTTTTTTATATTTAAGTGGTGTTCTTTAAAAATTGAATTTATTAATAAATTATTTTTACTTTTCAAAAAATATTAATTTAAAGAAATGATTAATTAAATTTCTTTTTAATTTTTTTTAAAAACCTATATAATTAGATATAATTTTTATCCTATTTAATTGAACTGATTTTCTTCTGCTAATTAATTTTTTAAATTGTAGTCAAACCAAACCATGCTGTCAATTTTTTGTTTTGGTCTTTAAAAAATGTAAGATGTAAACGAATTATTGATTAAAAATTAAGTTAAATTAAATAAAAAAACTATTTATTTTTATTTAACCGATTTAATTGTGCTTTCCATCGATAAATCCACATAGCAATGCTTAAAAACAAAAACAAAAAATTGCATTTCGTTGAGAGGGCAAGCACCAAACGTTGAAAATATTTGGTCCGCCTACATATGTGGACTCTAGGAATTAGAAAAAATTAAATAAATTAATAATAATAATAATAATAATAATAATAATAATAATAATAATGATAATGAGTCTCTTGAATCTCCTGTGGTTGAAGTTAGGGTACATTCAAGGGATTTGTGGGATGGCATCATTTGGAGCATTTTGATACCTCTAAATTAATTTTTTATAATTTAAACACATGCATTTACATATTGTTAACATATTCATATATATATCTTTTAAATATATAAATATATTTAAATAATTAAATTTTAATTCAATAACTCAAAAAACAGTTGTCCTCAAATTTATATTGTCAGTCTCCCTTCTTTTACATTCGGCCTGATTGAATACTGCAAAAAGTGGTTTTCTTAAATTAATAATTTTGAATATTGAATGATTTTTTAATTAAAAGATTTATCTTTTTAATTATTTTGAGCTTTTATTGATATAATTTTTTCAATAATAATTCTGGTGGCACCATGCCGTTAATATATATATATATATATATATATATGAGTTTTGACTCCATGGATCGATAACGTGTGGATTTTCTGATTTGCAAATAATTTAATATTTTATAATTTCCTGACTTAGCACCATCTCAAATAGCCATCATTTGAGATAAAAAAAAAAAAAAAAAATAGGTTGTCCAAATAATTTATTGAGTCAATTCCATGCTAATTTGATCTAGAAAGAAACTAAAATCTTTGTCTTTAATGCCCACCAAAATTTTTTTATTTCCCTCCTTCTAGATGTTGTTATGTCAGCCTCCCGATGTGACATATCTCTCAAGGCACAAGCATGCGAATATTGGGGGTTGGTGTTGAAAATGTTGTTAACTCTTTACATTAAATTAACACGTAATATCTTTTTTATACGTTACCTGTGAGTATTTGATAAAAATTTATAAAAAATAATAAAATTTAATAAATGTTAAAAAAGTGATAAAAATTAATTTGATGTTTAATAAATAAAATTAAAGAAAGTTAAAAAAATTAATAAAAATTAACTTTTTTGGGGTAAAAGTTGGGGAATCAAACACTTCGAGTGTTGCCCTTGATGGAAACATTCTGCCTCGAATTAATTATATTTGGAACATGAATTCATAAATAAAAAATACAATTACTTGCACATCTATGAAACAGGTGTGTTTGGAGTAAAGTTTTGGTGAAAAAAAAAGGAAAAAATAAAAAAATATATAGAAAAAATGGGGGACAAAAACATATAATCCCGGATAAAATATTCTTATTTGAATTGATCTAAAAATAAAAGAATATTTGTCCTTTTACTCCCCATAGTTGAGATAAAAATTACTTGCACATTTTGAAATTTAAAAATCTAAATTTACACTCTTTGTGCTTGAAACTATAATAAAATCATGAATGGCGTTAAAATTTTAAGGAGAAAAAATAAAAATATTTATTATAAATTAAATAAAATTGGAGGATATAAGTAAATGTACTTAGGCCACGTTTCGAACTCTAAAAGTTACTAAAAATCTCTACGAATATTTAAATTTTTATAAAATTTTTCATCTCGAATTACGTAAATCTTTATAAAATAAAATCTTTACAAATCTCTATAATCTGTATAAATTCCAATAACATATCTACAAATTTTCAAAAAGTTCAGTGCTAAAAGTTATTTATTAAGAACAAATTTTCACTATTTATCTCTATTTTTTCATGGTTTATTCATTGCATTTTAAACACCAAAAAATAAACCAAACCACATTTTATCTCTAAATAGTCCCATAATATGAACTATAAGGTGTATAAGTGAAATTTCTAAAATTACTAAAACTAAAATTGCTATATTTGACAGATTTTGTTAACGTTTTCATTTTAACTTAAAGTGTAACAGGTGCAAATATAAATTTTTAAAATTCTAACCTTAAGTATAAAAAATAAAAAAGTAATTAACTCTAAAAAAATTATTTGTTAATTAATTAATTTTTAATTTAATTTCTCAAAATTTTATATATTTTTATTTTTTATTACAAATTACGTATAAATATGAAAAATAATTTTAAATTTCTAACTCTTATCCTTCTCTTGATAAATCTTTTATCCAAACACTAACCAATGAAATGAAAATGACTCCTAGCAAAAAAAAAATAAATAAATAAAATAAAAATGAGTTATTATTGGCAGTCAATTCAATTTGAAAGAAAATACTGGCGTCTTGGGCCCACATGTGTGGAATATGTGGAAAAAGCCAAAGCATTTGGTGGAGAAAGTAGAAAGATAAAAGTTTGACAAATTTGAGCCTTTTGATGACCTAACGATGTCATGCTGACAAAAAAGATTCATTGCCGCGCATTTACCTTTTGACTAACAATCACCTTTATAATTTGGGTAAATTTTACTAATCTTCTCTGATATTTTTGACACCAACAAAAATTTCTCTTAAAGTTTCTAAAATAACATTGATATCCCTTTCTTTATCAGATAAATTTCACTAACCTCCCCTGAAATTTTTGAATGTGTAAATTTTTTATACAATCATATTCTTTGCATCGAAAACTTTCAAACGAATATCATTGTCGCTATTTTTTTGAATTCGTGGGAACGAATTTGAAAAATCGTTCTCATAGTTTGCTACTTTCTAAAAAAAAAAGATGGCAAAATCAACCCAAAACTATATTTTATCTCAATTTATCCCACAGTTTACTACTTTTCAGAAAAAAAGACGCCAAAATCAACCCTAAACTATATTTTATCTCAATTTATCTTATTTTTTCTTACTCCAAACGGGACTTTTACGGGAAAAAATAGATCAGGGGAGGTTAGTGAAATTTATCTGGTAAAGGAAGGGAGGTCAGTGTTATTTCAAAAACTTCAAGGAAGATTTCTGTTAATGTCAGAAATCCCAGGGGAGGTTAGTAAAATTTACCCTTATAACATTTACTTGTATTGTTGGAGGAAGACTTTGAATTGGGGACAGCACAGCACAACGCATCAGAAAATTGAATTCATTCAGAAATTGATTCGCCTTAATTTATTCAAGTGACCTCACACTTGAGAAAGAATTGGAAGGTTCAAATGCTTAACGGGGTGTTTGGAGTGGCAAAATTATTATAGGCCATTTGATAAGTTATTTATGTTTATATTATGATTTGTGGTTTAGGTATTAGTTTGGAGTTGTTTCGAGTCAAATTTTGAATATTTCAGTCATGGATATATGTTGTAAATCTGGGCTTACTACTTAGAAGGTGTTTAGTGACAAAAAATAATAAAATTTGATAAATGTTATGACTTTTTAATTTATACAATGAGATGAAAAAATAAATAATTTTTAGAAATTTTTTTTATTTTTTAACGATTTTTAGAGTTCTAAATGAAGTTTTAAACAATAAGGTCTTATCAGTAGAAAGATAATATGTGCAAATCACACCTTTCGGATGAACAACTTTCCGTTCGAACAAAGTCAAAAATTTTGAGTAGTTGTCGGATGATAAATTTTAAGTCCGAACACTAATGCCTACTTTCACCTTCTTTCGGATGATGGGTCTCCGTTTGGCTCTTTTACAATCTTTTATGCATGAGGTTGTTGTGGTATTGCTCATATATATCATGGATACAAGTTAACTATGATATTTTGCATAAATTATTTATCTTCTTGAGACTGAACATAAAATGATGATATCATAGTAAGAAATTCATTTATTTATCACTAAGCTCATGAGCATTTGGATTAGGGTCAAATTGGATATTATAATCGGTATGTCAACATAGTTACTTGCAGGGGATTAATGTATCAGGAAAATATGCCTTTTTATAAACTAGATTTATTTTTCTAAGGAAAAAGAAAAATAATTCTTAAAATTATCTATTGATCTCTAGTCAATAAAAATGACTAATGTATAGTCATTGGATGTTGGAATATAAGTATGAGATAGTTTATAACCCAAGTTACAAAATATTGTCTTTCAATAAAATGATGCCTATAAAAAAAATGGTAAAAGAGCCAATGAGAGGCTCTGATATTATAATTATACATATAGATGATCTGTCATTGCCGAGAAAAATGGCACAAAAGATAACCAAGTATGCAATATTAAGTGTTATCTAATTTATTGTGAGACAAGTAACACGGTTTGTCATAGAAATTGTACCGTTATTAACCTCGCATGCTGTGCTAAATATCATAATGCCAAGATAAGATTGGAAGTAATTTAGATGATGTTCTAATACATCGATCATTACATACACACCCTATAACGTATTATTAATATTAAGTTTTTGATAATTTGATGACAGTCGTTATTGAAGTACATTGAGCACATGTGAAGACAAGAAGTAGTTTACAAAATAGTTGTAAAGATGAGTATTTATTTATTTATTTCGAGCTATCTATTTAAGTAAATTAAAATGTAATTTGTAAGGGTAATCTTTTCTTTAAAAGAAAAAAAAAAAAAGCAGAGTATTCAATCTTGTATTGGTTTGATAATGGTCTCTATTCATGTCAATGGTTTTGTTTGAATTGCATTTCCACGGATGTTTAAGTTCACATTACCATACCCTGTGGCAGTTGTGCTGTCAATTATAAAGATACCTTGAACTATTCTATTATGTGGTTCCATGTTGAATTCTTCCCAACAAATAAACCCTGTATTGATTTTTGGACCAGCTGCAGCAAGAAGAGTTGCCCATTTAATAGATATATATATATATATATATTATATACTTCATATATACTTCCCCAG
Organism: Vitellaria paradoxa; assembly: GCA_019916065.1. Classification (NCBI taxonomy): domain Eukaryota; kingdom Viridiplantae; phylum Streptophyta; class Magnoliopsida; order Ericales; family Sapotaceae; genus Vitellaria; species Vitellaria paradoxa. The sequence goes on along the minus strand of CM034235.1, from coordinate 49,716,429 downwards.
TCAAACATTTATTCCCATGAGTTGGAACTTGAGCATGATAAATGTTCACACATATATATTGACCCTCCACCTAATTATTAGTGATATCGTATACCTTCTCGCTGAATTATTCATTCAATTCATTTATTCATTTTTTTCTCAACTCTGAGCCTGTTTGGAAGTTAAAAAAAAATTCAAAAAATTTCAAAAGTTTTCAAATCCCTCCAATCAAAATTTACCACCTATCATTTTTACATCACATCAATTTTAAAAATTGAATTTTTTTAACTTCCAAACACCCTCTTTCTTTCTTCTTCCCCATCGTGCTTACAGCTACCAAAATGTTTAAACTATGGCCTGTTGGAATGGTTTTGTTTGAATTGTATTTTCGCCTGTAAAATGACTTTTTCTAGGTAATCTATTTTGTTTAGTGATTTTAGAGATTAGGTGAGATACGTACAAATTGATTTAAATATATTAAAAAATAAAAATAAATAAAGAGAAAAACGTTCAATTTTTTTTTTTTTTTGTCATTCCACTGCGGTTAATTAATTTAGAATGAAAAATCTCTCTCTTTAAGTAAGCATAGTGGTTTAATTTAAGCTTAATTGTTGTCTTATCTGTTAGAAACTTATCTGTCGGTTAGAAGAGGTTGATAATATACTTGTTCATCAAATTTTATTTGTTTATTTATTTATTTTTTTAAAATTAAACAATTCCACTGTTTTCTTGGAAACCAAAATGTGCTTAGCTCTTTCCGATTTATTATTGTTTCGTATATTTGATCATATTAAAGGTGCATTTGGTGCACTAACAAACACTAAAAAATTGTAAAAATTATTTATTTTTTATATCACTGCACAAATTACGAATTTGTTCGAATTTGTAAAAGTTAATATCTTGTATTTTATACAGTAAATAAAAAATTTAAATTTTACGATTTCATAATTCGTGTTTGTAAGATTTGTAGAGTTTTGTATTTTTTTATTTAACACCAAACGATACTATTATCTCAAATTATCACACTTTGGCTCCGTTTGGTTTGCAATAAACCTCTTAAAATATCTGAAAACTTCTAAAACCTATTCACTTTTTTATCTCATTGCACAAATTACGAATTCTTAACTTATCTCACTTTTTATCACTCCAAACACACAATTTATCTCATTAATTATGAATTCACAACTTATCTTATTTTATCTCACTTTTTATCATTCCAAACACATTTTTATCTCACTTTTTGTCATTTTAAACGCTCCTAAGTAGATATACTTTCAAGTCATATGACTATTAAATTTCTAAAAGAAAAAAAAAAACAATTTTACTTTTTTTATGTATTTTTTTGGTTTTATTTGAAAGTACTTCAAGAAATTCACGTATAACAACTATTGCCTACGATTTGTTTACATACATATTTATTTTTGCAAAAGGAGTTCAAAATTGTAATAAGATATTTCTTTGTAAAATATTCTATTCAATCGTCAAATACCAAAAAATATTTATTTTGGAAAAATATTTTTCAAATCAAAACCAAACACCAAAAAATGGCAAAAAAATACTTTTTTAGCAAAAAATATTTTTCAATGTAAAACGTTTTACGTCAAAACAAACAAACAAACAAACAGAGCCTAATTTGCAGTAAGCTAACAAAAACAAAAAACAAAAAAAAAAGGAAGGGACATTTTCAGGCATTGCTAGCCTATCACAAGGGGGCTTGCCATTGCAAAAAGCCTTTAGCTGCTGCAAAATGGGCCTGGCTAAAACAAACTTGCAGGCCCAAAAGGTTTTACATCCAAATCTCACAAAACAATTTAGATTACCAAAGTGGGTAAGTTGTTTTTTTGAAAAATTGTATCCAAATCATACTTTGTAATCTTTTAAAGTTATTAGTCACACCCAAAAAAAAGTATTGCTTTTAAGTCATATTAATGTGGAAAGTTTTGTATTTAAGTCACACTTTTGAGTGGGTCCCACGAATTTGTTTTAAATATAGTTTCTAATATACCGATAATATTCTTTATTTCTATAACAAAGTTACACAAGTTATTTCCGAAAATTCCGGGAATCACGTAAAGATATGGTTTACCGAGAATCACGCTTCTTCTGTTTTTTTTTTTTTCTTTCTTTGTTTTTAGTTTCATTATTTACAGTTTTAGTCGTGAAGATATTAAGAAGATAGAGCTTATTTGGCATATCTTCTTCATGGATTGATTTTGCCGATTGGTGTTTTGAGCTATCTTCAAAATAGTACCGGTACTGTTTCAAAAAATATGATAATGTTGGCTCGTATGATTGGTTTGTGTTATGTATCGATTGATATTTTTTAGGCAGTATGAAAACAGTACCGGTCCAAAACAATACCGGTACTATTTTCAAAACAGTACTGGTACTGTTTTCAAAACAGCACCATGAATTATAAGCAGATGACGAGTTTTAAGAGCAAGAGAAATCTATTGGGCCGATCAACGTTTTGAGCTATCTTCAAAACAATACCGGTACTGTTTCAAAAAATATAATGATATTGGCTCGTATGGTTGGTTTGTGTTATGTATCGATTGATGTTTTTTAGGTAATATGAAAACAGTACTGGTCCAAAACAGTACCGGTACTGTTTTATCGGTACTATTTTCAAAACAGTATCGGTACTGTTTTCAAAACAGCACCATAATTATAAGCAGATGACGAGTTTTAAGGGTAAAAGAAATCCATAGGGCCGATGGGCTTTTTGAGCTATCTTCAAAACAGTATCGGTACTGTTTCAAAAAATAAGATGATGTTGGCTCATATGATTGGTTTGTGTTATGTATCGATTGATGTTTTTTAGATACTATGAAAACAGTACCGGTCCAAAACAGGACCGGTACTATTTTATCGGTACTGTTTTCAAAATAACACCATGAATTATAAGCAGATGACGAGTTTTAAGGGCAAGAGAAATCCATGAGGCCGATGGGCTTTTTGAACTATCTTCAAAACAGTATCAGTACTGTTTCAAAAAATATGATGATGTTGGCTCGTATAGTTGGTTTGTGTTATGTATCGATTGATGTTTTTTAGGTAATATGAAAATAGTACCGGTCCAAAACAGTACCGGTACTATTTGAAAAGGTACTATTTTATCGGTATTATTTTCAAAACAGCACCATGAATTATAAGCAGATGACGAGTTTTAAGGGTAAGAGAAATCCATGGGGCCGATGGGCCTTTTAAGCTATCTCAAAAAGCCCATCGGCCCTATGGGTTTTTGAGCTATCTTAAAACGGAAAATTGTATCCAAGTCATACTTTGTATTCTTTTAAAACTATTAGTCATACCCAAAAAAAAAGTATTGCTTTTAAGTCACATTAATGTGAAAAGTTTTGTATTTAAGTCACACTTTTGAGTGGGTCCCACGAGTTTGTTTTAAATATAGTTTTTAATATACCGATAATATCATTTATTTCTATAACAAAGTTACACAAGTTATTTCTAGGAATTCCGGGAATCACGTGAAAATATGTTTACCAAGAATCACGCTTCTTCCATTTTTTTTTCTTTCCTTATTTTCAGTTTCATTATTTACAGTTTTAGTCGTGAAGATATTAAGAAGATATAACTTATTTGGCCTATCTTCTTCATGGATTGATTTTGCCGATTGACGTTTTGAGCTATTTTCAAAACAGTACCGGTACTGTTTCAAAAAATATGATGATGTTGGCTCGTATGGTTAGTTTATGTTATGTATCGATTGATATTTTTTAGGCAGTATGAAAACAGTACCGGTCTAAAACAGTACCGGTACTGTTTTATCGGTACTGTTTTCAAAACAGCACCATGAATTATAAGCGGATGACAAGTTTTAAGGGTAAGAGAAATCTATTGGGCCGATTAACGTTTTGAGCTATCTTCAAAACAGTACCGGTACTGTTTCAAAAAATATGATGATGTTGGCTCATATGGTTAGTTTATGTTATGTATCGATTGATGTTTTTTAGGCAGTATAAAACAGTACCAGTCCAAAACAGTACCGGTACTGTTTTATCGGTACTGTTTTCAACACAGTACCGGTACTGTTTTATCGGTACTGTTTTCAAAACAGCACCATGAATTATAAGCGGATGACGAGTTTTAAGGGCAAGAGAAATCCATAGGGCCGATTGACTTTTTGAGCTATCTTCAAAACAGTACCGGTACTGTTTCAAAAAATATGATGATGTTGGCTCGTATCGTTGGTTTTTGTTATGTATCGATTGATGTTTTTTAGGCAATATGAAAACAGTACCGATCCAAAACAGTACTGGTATTGTTTTATCGGTACTGTTTTCAAAACAGTACCGGTATTGTTTTCAAAATAGCACCGGTATTGTTTTCAAAATAGCACCATGAATTATAAGCAGATGACGAGTTTTAAGGGTAAGAGAAATCCATGAGGTCGATTGGCGTTTTGAGTTATCTTCAAAACAGTACCGGTACTGTTTCAAAAAATATGATGATGTTGGCTCGTATCGTTGGTTTGTATTATGTATCGATTGATGTTTTTTAGGTAGTATGAAAACAGTACCGATTCAAAAGAGTACCGGTACTGTTTTATCGGTACTGTCTTCAAAACAGTACCGGTACTGTCTTCAAAACAGTACCGGTACTGTCGGTACTATTTTTAAAATAGCACCATGAATTATAAGCAGATGATAAGTTTTGGGCAAGAGAAATCCATGGAACTGATTAGTATTTTGAGATATCTTCAAAACAGTACCGATACTGTTTCAAAATAAAAAAAAATAAATATACTTAGGAATGATGATCGGTTTAGGTTTTTCTCAAATAGTTTTGATTTTGTTTCAAAAAATCAGTTTTGCTTGCTTTGTAAAGAAGATGGAAAGTCGCGGAATTAGGTTTTTCCAAACAGTTTTGATTTTGTTTTCAAAAATCAATTTTTCTTGCTTTGTAAAGAAGATGGAAAGTCGCGAAATTAAGTTTTTCCCAAACAGTTTTGATTTTGTTTCCAAAAATCGATTTTTCTTGCTTTGTAAAGAAGATGGAAAGTCACGGAAGTTATGAGTGAAGTGTACACTATTTTCGGATAAAACTGACAGTTTTAAAATGTGGTGAAAAACGCGTGATGTCCTTTTTTGTCTTTTTGTTGCAAATGTGACTTATTTACAAATAAGTTTTTTGGGTATGACTTAAATCCTTATAAGTGCATAAATAGTGACCGGCCTCCAAAAACCCCATCTTAAAAACAGTACCGGTATTGTTTCAAAAAATATGATGATGTTGGCTCATATGATTGGTTTGTGTTATGTATCGATTGATGTTTTTTAGGCAGTATGAAAACAGTAGCGGTCTAAAACAGTACCAGTACTGTTTTCAAAACAACACTATTAATTATAAGCAGATGACAAGTTTTGGGCAAGAGAAAACCATGGGGTTGATTAGTATTTTGAGTTATTTTGAAAACAGTACCAGTACTATTTTCAAAATCAGAAAAAATAAAGATACTTAGGAATGATGATCGATTTATGTTTTTTCTAAACAGTTTTGATTTTGTTTCCAAAAATCGGTTTTACTTGCTTTGTAAAGAAGATGGAAAGTCACGAAAGTTATAAGTGAAGTGTGCACTATTTTCGGAGAAAACTGGTAGTTTTGAAATGTGGTGAAAAAAGCATGATGTCTTTTTTTGTCTTTTTGTTGTAAATGTGACTTATTTACAAACAAATTTTTTTGGATATGACTTAAATCTTTTAAATTCATAAATAATGACTGGCCTCTAAAAACCCTTTGATTTTTTAAGTCGACGGCTACACGCTTATTCAATTTTTTCAAATTTTAAGGGGGCTCGAGTCATCTCGTCTGAGCTTTGCCTGATGAGAGTCGGTCTGTCAAATGTATGATTTTAAAAGTTTATAAATATATAGTTTTGGAACTAGATTACTTTTCTACAAGTATACATCAAACAAACCAAAAACTAATGAATTAAATAAATTTTTGGGTAAAATATTTTTACGTAGAAAATATTTTTTCAATCAGAAGGTTTGACTTTAGGATAAAACGAATGCAAATAAATACTTGGTACATAAACACTTTTAGGTGTGTTTGATGTGAAGATTTAATATATAATAAAAAAAAAAAGAGAAGAAGAAAAAAAAGAAAAAAAAAAGCATAAAATTCTAAATACATAATTAGAATATATATACGTGTGTGAAAGTAGAAGTCATTTATAGATAAATTAATTTTTTTAATTTAATTATTTTTAGTTGCTCAAATTCCATACATTTTTTCTAACATTTTTTTTTTTTTTTACACAAGCTAGACACAAGAAATAATTTTAAATCTCAATTTTCTTTTTCTTAATAAATCTTTGATCACCCAACAATCACCGACATATATATATATATATATATATTTCATTACTATGACTACAAACTGATGTATAATTACTAGCTACTCTCTTTGCAAAAGAAACCAATAAAATGGGTAAAATATATCGCTGATAAGTGAAATTTTCAAGATGTACACAATAATTATCAACCCAACTCAATCCAGTCCAAGTGATTGCGATTCTTAATTTTATCTATTGATGCGAAGCAGGAGGGGAATTCGAAGGAGATGGAGATTCCGATGGTTGCAACAGCTGATAAAAAAAGAATGCGGTGATAGAGCCAAGTAGGCACCGAAAGATTCCACTGCGACCTAGCATCCTTAACATACGTATAGAAACAGCAACTCTGGTGCCACAGTATCTGCGAATGTGGTTGATCAGCTGTAGAAGGCAGCTTCTATGCACGTCGAACACGAGCTCTCTGGTGACACTTGCGAAGAAACTCAGCACCTCCTCGTCAGTTCCACCCATCATATCAAGTCTGAGAATCCCAGAGTTCTTCAGAATCTCGACGTCCTGTTTCGTCTGAAGCATGTTACAGTAGAATATGGTAAGCGATGTGAACAATGGCATGGCTGATCTAGAATGTTGCTCATAAGCCACTAGGTTTCTAAAAATGCAGGCAGTGTGCTTATCCAAGGAACATGCAGGGACTACCAAAATACCAGCACCAAAGCGCCGTGGACGCCTGAACTCCATCAAATTTCCAGTGCTTCTACGAAATACCACGCCAACATTTTGGAGCTTTGTGGCAGTGGGAACCAAACAGCTGCCTGAAAATGTATTGGCGTCACTGATGATTTTTGATCTTGCTTGTGGTTTGGTGGAACTAGTAGTGTGGGGATTTTTGGGAGCAAAGGTAGAATGAAACAAAGCCAGGAGATGGGGGTAGTTTTGGCTTGCTGCTGTGTTAATGTCTGAAGAATTTGATGAATCCGCAGTACTGGTACCTACCACATCCATTCCGCGTCTTAGTGGTCCGAAAAATTGCACAGCTAATGAAGTTAGACAAGTGTATGTACTGTCTTCTCTTCTTGTTAACTCAAAAAGCTTCTCAAGCACAAATAGAGGAAGCTGGTTTTCAAGCAGGAGCAAATCACAAGCAATGTTGAATGGCATTGTGTGTGTTGCGAAAATAGGATCATCTGCAAGTTGTCCCTGCTAGCTCATGTATTATTAATCAGGGGGTAGAATGAATAAAGTAGAATTACTATATCAAAACAAAGAGAGCCATGTAATTAAAACAAATAACCCCCCCCCCCCCAGAATTTCTGTTTATTTTGGTCTGCTGTATCCTCGGATTAAGAAAGAAAAAGTTGAAACAAAGGAAAATAGGAGATACATTAGAAAAATAAGAGATACAACAGCATCAAAAGAAACCTGTCAGCCCCGAAGCCAAAATCAGAGAAATACCAACCTCCCCCCCCCCCCCGCGGCGCAAAAAAAAAAAAACAAAAAAGCGCTGAGTATAATGAAAAGCAGAGAGTGGCGTTACATCTGCACTCTTAAAATATGACATGCACTTTTAAAATATAATGAAATTTAGAATATTTAATATATTTTGTGAGATAAATAGTAATGAGATCCACTAAAATAAGTATTGAGTGAGAAATTAAAAATATATAAATAATTTCAATCGTTAAATAAAAAAATAATAATTTTTTGCCATAAGATGTTAGTTTGTGGAAGGGATATTACTTTACAAAATTCCAATGGTCTTGCGTCACTGCGAGCAAAAGCAAAAACCAAAAGCAAAACCGTGTTGGTTTGCATAGCTTTTTTTTCACTTTGTCGTTGACTGTCCTTGCTTTTGGATTCCTATGTTAGATGAATTATATATGTGTGTGTCGTAGCCAAGAAGAGTGGCGTTCTACAAGCATCAAAATTTTCGTGGTAATTAAGCTTCATTGCACTGTAACTGGCGAGATTTTGGGTAAGAGAGTTAATGCGAAAATTTTGTATTGAATGAGGAGTAAAATAAAATTTTATAAATTTTGTAAGTGAAACAGTACGTTTCGAGTGACAAAAAGTGAAATAAAATGAGATAAAGTGAAATAAGTTATAAATTCGTAATTCGTGCAGTAAGATAAAAAGTAAATAATTTTTAAAATTTTTTAAAAAATTTTTTCACTCTAAACGAAATCATTATATAAAAAATGTTAAAATTTGTGAGATTATTAAAAAAATTTTTAAATTTAAGAGGACAAACACTATATTATATAATAATTCTAAAATTTATAAGATATTAAAGAATTTTGACCCCCGCTCGCCCCGTTGGGACCCTCCAGACTGTAAGGCATCTTTCGGCAGGGGCAAAAAAGTAAAATTCGTTGGACGGCTCCCCCCTCTCTCCCCCCAGATGCTAAGCTTTTTTTTATTTTTATTTTTATTTTATTTATTTATTTATTTATTTTTTTGGGATAAGTAGATGCTAAGCTTAATCCTTAAGGAAAGATGAATTTTATATACAGGGGGCTTTTGATTTTTCAAAATTATAAATTTTTATCAACTTTTTTATATTTTTGTTTCATGTGCAATTGTTTTGAAAATTCAAGTTATATGAACTTTTGCCAACATTTTTATCAAGTTTTTTTAATTTTCGTCAAATTTTTAACAAATTTTTTAATTAGAATCATTCGAATGAAAAGGTGAGGCCACGTTTGAATTTTTTTATCAAAATTTTTTAATTGTGTCAAACAAATGCAAAAAATAAATAAATAAATAAAATTCAATTCACTTTTTTTTTTTAATTTCGGGTACCAAACGCCCCATAAACGAGAAAGTTGACGTCTTGCTGGTCATTCCTTATGTGTCTGTTCAGTCACTTCTTATCTCTGTTGAGCTTTAAAAGCACAAATCTTTTTGCTTTCAAAAAAAACAAGGGTAGAAATCCTTTCTTATCCATTTGTTCAGTCATTTAAAGGTAGAAGTCCATGCCTTCCTGATCATTTCTTTTTCTGTAAATTCTTCTAACAAATCCAATCAAAATCTTAGTTAAATTAAAAATGTTATTCAAGTTTCTTAAAGTAATGCAAATTGAAGATTTGAAAAATTCTAAACAATTAAAGAGATAAAATGAATCAAGTTGACCAAGATTTTGAAAAATTCTAATTGGTGTGAAGGATTACAAAACCTAATGGAATTCGGACGCAGCTTTCTGGAACATGAATAGAATTCCAGTGTACCTCGCAGGCACGGCGCGGGGAGCGCGCGGGTGCGCCCCAAGCACGCAGGCATCCCGTAGGGAGCGCGCAGGTGCGCCAAGTTGTCCCAGAAATTCCAGTGAGGTACGCAGGCAAGAGGATGGCAGAGCGAGGCTGCGTCAGTGTTATTTCCTAAAGCATAAAAATTCCAGTGCAGGTCGCAGGCTGGAGGATGGGAGCGCGAGGGATCGAGCTATAAATATTTTGTTCGGATTCAATTTCTTATTTTGCCAAACTAGGACAACTTTGTAATCCTATATATATGTGAAACCAACTCTGTAATTTGATGAGGGGAGAGAACATATTATAGGAACCTAGAGAAAGAGTCTTTGAGTATTGAGAGTTTTCATGTTCTTTCTCTAAATTCGTCTTGTATTTTCTTTTCACTTTCTGTGTGAGGCAGAAAGCCTACTTGTAGAGTTTATCGAGTGATTCGAGCAAGAGTGACGAAAGGATTCGTGCGAGTGATTCGTAGAGAGTCTAAGTAGAGTCTTGTAACCCGTTGATAGTGGGATTGTAAATAGAGGTTTTTCTCACTGTGATAGAGTTTTCTCGTTATTCTCTTGTATGATTACTTTCACTGTATGTGTGATTGTGTAGGTTTGAAATTTTCATTTTCTATTTGTTCAATCATTTGAAAGTACAAGTCTGTTCAATCATTTAAAAGTACAATTCTATGTCTTCCTGGTCATTTCTGATCTAGCTACGTGTTCAACTGTACTACTTGGCCTCTAGCTAGGACTTACACATACTGCCTTTATTTAGCAGAGATGTGTTTGGAGGGTTGGAGATGGGCTCACTGTAATAAAAACAAACTATAAAGAAGATACAATCGTGTCATCTCTCACATATTACTCACTTTTTCACCTCTTTATCTCAATTTGTAACCCCATTACAAGCTCTTACCTGAGCTCCCCGAGCTCAAGCTATCTCTCTCGCCAGCCACTGATGGAAAACCATCTCCCTTGAAAGAAAAATAAATGGAAAAGTCAAAAAAATTTCTATATATTACTCTAATACAATAAAACAGCAACTCTATTTATAGAAGTATAAAATAGAAATAAAATAAAAGACAAACTCTACTGTTATAAATCTACCCAAACTCTACTATTAGTTATAAATTTTACTTCTAATTGTCTGAGAATTATATATATACATTAACATCCTCATCCTCTGTTTATATTACTGCAATAGATAAAAATACTGCAAGGCGTTAACTGAAAAAAACTTGAATTAACTTTTCTAATTTAGCCAAAGGTGGCTGTTCATCTTCGTTTCATCCACCCACGTGGGTCGACTGCAGGTAAGTCAACAGGAGGAGATGGAGACTGCAATAGTAGCCACAGCTGATAAAAAAACACCGCGGAGCAAGAGACAAGGAGCTACTGAAGGATTCCACTGCGGCCTAACATTCTGCAACTACGCATAAAAACAGCAAACCCACTGTCACAGTATCCGCCGATGTGGTTAATCAGCTGTACAAGGCTGCTTCTATCCACGTCGTCGAACACAAGCTCTTTGGTGACACTCGCGAAGAAACTCAGCACCTCCTCGTCAGTTCCACCCATCATGTCAAGTCTCAGAATCCCAGAGTTCTTGAGAATCCTGACGTCCTCCTTCGTCTGAAGAATGTTATAGTAGAGTATGGCAAGGGATGTGAACAATGGCATGGCTGATCTATAATGTTGTTCGTAAGCCACTAGGTTTCTAAAAATGCAGGCGGTGTGCTTATCCAAGGAAAACGTAGGGATTACCAAATCACCACCAAAGCACCGACGCCTGAACTCAATGATCAGATTTCCAGAGCTCCTACGAAATTCAGGCCAAAGTTTTTGAGCTCTGTGGCAGTGGGAACCAATCGGCGGCCTGAAAATGTATTGTCGTCCCTGATGATAATATTTGCTCTTGCTTGTGGTTTGGCGGAAGAAGGGTGGGGATTATCGGGAGCAAAGGTAGAATGAAACAGAGCCAGGAGATGGGGGTAGTTTTTGCTTGCTGCTGCGTTAATGTCTGAAGAATTTGATGAATTCGCAGTACTTGTACCGACCACATCCTTTCCGGGTCTTCGTGGTTGGAAAAATTGGAGAGCTAGTGAAGTTTAGAGAATTTTTTTTTTTTTTTTTTGTGATCCAAAAATCGATCGATTTATTACAGTTCTTAACGAATAGTGAAGGTAGAAAATTATAAGTAGTGTCTTCTCTTCTTGTTAACTCAAAAAGCTTCTCAAGCACAAATAGAGGAAGCTGGTTTTCAAGCAGGAGCAAATCATGGGCAATGTTGAATGGCATTGTGCGTGTTGGGAAAATTGGATCGTCTGGTCCCAGCTTTTTGTTTTTTTTTTTTTTTTTGGTGGGGGATGAAAATAAAGCAAAATTATTATAAGGGACGTTTGGAGAGTCGGAGAACAACAAAAAAAGAGACGTAGGTTAGATAACTTTTTGGCGTTTAACGCATAATTATCATATCATATTTTTTAAATATGAATAGTATGTCTCTTTTGACTTTTGTGTTGGTTTTTGAAAAGAGAATCTGTTCGAACGGTTATTTTGAATTCTTTCGAACAGTTTTATATCAGAATTTTTTAAAAATTATTGAAAAATTTTTCAAATTTGTAAAAAAATTATTAGGATTTATAAAAAATTTATCGGGGTTTGTAAAAATTTGTTGGAATGTGTAAATATATATAGATTTATAAAAATTTTACTAATTACAAGGGGTCCAAAATGTGTTAGAGAGTTTTAATGATTTTTAGAGATTTTTTCACATTTTCAGTACACCAAACACACCTATTAAGGGGGTGTTTGGTTGGTAAAAGTTTGGCTAAAAATTACAATAAAAGTATAAAAATTTGATGTAAAAGTGATATATAATAAAATTTAATTAAAAAAAAACATAAAAATTTAATAAAAGTTGATGAATTTTACTTAATTTTGACCAACCAAACGGACAAACACCGCCTATAACAAATGGAGTCATAATTAATTGATTGCAATCCACTGACATGTGCCTCTCAGTTTAGTAAAAACAAATAATCCCCCAAAGTTTTATGTTTATCTAGGTCTGATATATCCTTAGATTAAGAAAGACAAAGTTGATTGAAAGGAAAATTTTAATGTAAATGCGCTTTTTATACAAAATAATATTATTTTCTGAATTATGAAATTATATTATAAGATACATTAATTCGTATAAATTAAGAATTTCATTTAATATTATTCTCTGAATTACGAAATTATATTATGAGATACATTAATTCGTATAAATTAAGAATGTAATTTTTGTCTATATATAGCATTAATTTTTTTTTAATTTATTTATTAATAACAAATCAGAGATACACCAGAAAAAAAAAAAAAGAGATACAACAGCAGCAAAAGAAACCAGTACAGCAAAACAAACCAATTCAGTCCTGAAGCCAAAATCAGGGAAATACCAAGAAAAAATAAGCTGAGCATCGGCACACACTTCCAGCGTCCGTAATTATTGTTTTTAAAACATAAAACATTTCCATAATTAGTATTTTTTTTTTCATCTTTATATTAACTTATAAATAACAATCTAAATCTTTACACTGACAATATCTTATATTAATTAAACTTGAATTTCTATGCATGCGTACCTGGCAGCGCCTACCATTGAGGCGCAGGAGCACCACAATGAAACAGCCATCCAATACCATCATCCATGTGAAATCATCACGGGGGATGCCTTTGAAATCCTCAAAGTAACATTCTCTAGCCTGCTTTTCCAACCTTTTCATTTCTGCTTTGAAAGCCAGGAGCTGGGGCATTCCGTAGCCATTTCGCAGTAGAAATTTGAGTTTCTGAGTTTCCATGGCTTGGAAAGCAGGGTTTTTATAATACGAAGGTCCGATGGAGATAATCTTGGGGCGGCTGTAATCGCTTTGGTGATCAAGGACCCTGAATATAGACCACTGCTTCCTTGGAAGCTGCTCGTGATCTTCCTGCTGCTGGATTATAGGTTGATCATCATCATTACCCGCACATATTTGAATGCTAATTGTTTCATCATCATCAACTTGTCCCCCTGTTTCGACTGTTGCGCTCCAATCCCTTGCACGTTGATGATCGCCTGCACGCATTGGAATTCTAATTGTTGAGCTCGAATCCATTATAAGGTGATCATCATCTGCCCGTGCTTGAATACTATTTGCTTCGTCTCCTTCTTCTATTTCAACTACTGGGCTCAAATCCGGTGAGCCAAATGTTGTTGTTTCACTATCCGAATCCATGTTGCTAGCTCCTTCACTTCCTTCTGTTGAAATTAAGAATTTAGTTTTTCCCTTTTTTTCTCTTTTCTTATGCTATACTTCCCAGGCCATTCATCCACATATATATATATATTTATATACACACACACACACACTAGACAAATAATAACTCGTGCATATCCACTTTCAAACTAAAATTAAATATATACGTACTTAAAATTAAAATATGTTATCATATTTTTTTTAAACTGGAAATGAATTCCTCTTTTTTTATATTAGTCCCGATAAGTAAAATTTTTGTATTTTTCGATGCAATTCTTTAAATATCATCATTAAGTTTAATTCAATGATCTATCAGAATGTGAAATGACTCAAAAATTGAGTGGGAGTTTGAGAGAAAGTTTTGATTTATAAAAAATTTCACTTTATATACCATCAATCAAATATTAAAAAATAATTTTAAATAAAAAATTAATTTAATATTATATCCAACGCTATATATTATTTCATAATATTATTTATACTCTAATCATTCTATTCATCCAATCAAACATAATCTTAAGTTATTACCATAACGATACAAAATTCGTAACATACTAATGTTAGCTGAACTCAATGGAATTTTAGTTCTAAATTAATTAGAATCAATTATATGAATTCTTTTTAACTATTTATTATCATAGGTTATGTTTTCTATTAATTCACGTAAAATTACTTTTGTATAATTTTAATTCATGCAATCCTATATCCATCTTTTTATACCATCTTTATCCCTTCTAGTTAATTCAATTTATTCTTTCATATTGGTATATCCCTAATTCTATATTAGATATAACCGAACCATTATAAAAGATTTTTTTAACTTCTCTTCTATCAGCATCATCTCAATTTTTTTTCAAATATACTATTTCTATCACATTCATCTTATGAGAATACTACTTGTTAACGGCCTAACATTGTATACGTTAAAATATAATTAGTCTTATAACTGTTCTATAAAAATTTTCTATCAGTTTAGTAAGTATTTTCCAGTTATATAAAATATTCAAAATACTTTTCTATTTTACCCACTCTACTTAAATCATATGAATAACTTCTTCTTCAGTTTTTTGTGAGGCCAACTAGCATATATATATATATATATATATATATAATCTTCTCTCTCTTATGCTATGCTTTTTTTTCTGTTTGTTTTCTCGTCCTATACTTTATGGCCGTTCAGCCATCCATGCATACATATATATATATATATATATATATATATCACTAGCCATAGTGTACATGTATATATGCGCTCCGCGGCGGAGATTGGCCAACTAGCATCATCTTCTCTCTCTTATGCTATGTTTTTTTTATTTTTCTTTTCTCTTGTCCTGTACTTTTATCGCCGAACGTCCGTCCATCCATTCATACATATATACAAATATATATATATATCGCTAGCCATAAGGAGGGAAATTGCCTTGCAATTGCAAAGCTCCAAAAGTCAATTCATGGGCGGAGCACGGAGCCGGGTAGAGGCAGGGGACTAAGTAATCCCTCAATTTTGGGTGTGAAATTATCAAAATTACCCATAGTATTTTTTTATTAAAAAAATTAAATTAATTAAATATGAGTTATTTTGATTTTATTAAAAAATTAAGGTTAATTTAAAATTTTTAACATGAAAAGAATTTATAAAAATCAAACCCAACTATTTTTTTTGAAATAAAGTGTATTCTTCCATTACATTATTGAATATTTTTGTGCATAATATTAGTAAATATAACATACAACACCATAAATTTTATAAATAATAAAACTTAATAATTATATATATATATATATATATATATATATATATATATTTTGATAATAGAGAAAATCCCTATTAAATCTCAACTACTATTAAAAGGATCAATTGAACAATTAAATTATAAAAAATATATCTGTCAATTTGTGGTTTTCTCCTCCTTTAAGAGTAACGTCACTTCTCTTCTACTCCTAATTCTGACGTAATTCGTTATTCTCTTCTTAATTATTTAGTCTCTAATCAAAATTTTGAATCCGTTTCAAAATCTATTAATTTATTTTTATTTTTTTTCTTTTTCAGTAGGTGTCAAGTGATCATTTTTTGTGGCCAGACAAATGCAACCCTTTCACCGCATGTGAGTGGGTGTGTGAGAAAAAAAAAATAAAAAATAAAAAAAGCAAAACCGCGAAGCCTTGCACAGCACGTTAAAATGTGAAAACAAAAGCACTGCTTTTTTTCACTTGGTCGTGGACTAGCCGACTAGGGCCATCTCCCCGGTAATGCTGAAGGGCCTTTCCTCGGACTTTTTTCAGAGAAATTGTGTTTGGTTGATCAAATTCAATAAAAGCTCATTAATTTTTATTATTAACATTTTATATTTTTTTTTCAATTAAATTTTATTACATCATTTTTTTATACTAAATGTTGAGAGTTCTGTTATACTTTTTTACTAATCAAATACCTTTTTGTGGCCAAAACGAGAAGTGTTCTCCAAACATAATCTTTACTTTTACTTATCTTGCACGACACTGTCCTTTATCGTACGCACCGTCGGGTCCTAAACGGATGGCTTCTTAATTTCAACTCCAAATCAAATTTGGTTCAGATTAAATTATTTTAAACAAAAACTAAATTCAAACATGAATTAATTTCAACTTAAATATGAGTTTTATTACTCCTATTTTCATTATTTGATTAGAGATATTACATATTACCGACATACTGTACTAAAATCTGCATTCTCTTTTCTTCGTATTTTCAGAATGCACGCATGAACATACCTATGGTAATAACAACTACGATAATCTCCACAAAGAAGCCATACTCAAGATGTGAGCAATCAAGGTATATTAATTCTGAAAATTACAATGCTAGTAGATTCATCACAAGAAACCTGAATTTTATTAATAAAACAATTAATCATTAAAATTTACAATTCATTCATAGATACATGCTAATTGCCACATAAACGCCACAATAAATGCAACACTAAAACTTTATAGTGATAATAATTAATAATTTTTATTACAAATAAGATAATTTATCATACTAATTTGTCACTTAAAAAAAATATACATCAAAATTAGAGATGAGATTATTAGTTATGAAGAATGATTCATCATAGAATAATTATGATATGTATAGATAGAACTAAAGTAGGAAGTTCAAAAGATTTGCACTTCTTATCGCCAAGATATTTTGCCCTCAAAACAAATTGAAAATAAATAAAATAAAAATGCTCCAACAATAAGTTTCGGTCATATTTTCAAGCCAAGATGATTGTTAGTTTTGAATTCAGATATACCGACAATTCTCTCTCATTCTATGAAGGATCACATAACAGTGACTTGATTACAAAATTTGTAAAAGCAATGCCACCACAGCCGAAGGAGGAATAGGTGAAATCCAATAAGCAGGATCAAAAGGACATAACAATAATAACTGAATTATAAAATAACTATGGACACTTACAGATACAAAACACGGATGATTTTTCAACTGTTAATCGAGCATGGCAGCATTTCATGACGTAGCTACTACAGAACGAGCTTTCAACTGTTATCGTGCATAGCAGCATTTCATGACGTTGCTACAACAGAACGAGCGGTGCTCCGTCCCAGCCCCAAACCCAGTCCTAATGGAACAGATTCGTTGACGCCACGGTTATTATGACTACAGTGGGAAGAATGAATATGACCTTGATGATGGGTTGTCGAGTTCTTATTGACATTCATAAGAGCATGGCTATTTCCATTGATTTGATGATTAGAATGGCTAACCCCATTTTGAAGGGATGAATTCCTAGACATCTGCACCATTCCAATGCCCTCGGATTGTGCTGGTTCTTCAGAATACTCTACGTCTTCACTATACCCATTAATCAAGAAATCTGAACAGTTTTTCTTGCACCCGTGATCGTATGGGTTCCTGAACCGACCACCTGGTCCTCTAAGGTAGCCATACCGCATTGCATTGGTCATTTCATTTGTTGTGATATTGCGTGATATCTACACAAATATTTGTAGATCAAACACGAGTAAAATAATAGGGCAATAGAAACAAAATGCATTTCAGTTGAAGGTAATACGATATAATTAGCAAAACAATTCTACCAATTTTAGAAAAGAAGGATGACCCACTTATTAAGGAACTGTATAAGGGTTGTGCACTTGATAAGAGAGATTTATTATCTGCAAAGAACTTATAAGTTCACAGGGGTTTAGCATCTAAACAATCAGTATTGGTTGTTACGTAGTTACCACGTTGTTGAACTCCTCCACCCCACCCGCACCCCCCCCCCCCCAAAAAAAAAAAGAACCCAAGAAAAAAAAGACAAAATAAAGCAAGTGCCTTATTAATTCCTCTCCCCCCCCCCCCAAAAAAAAAAAAAAAAAAACAAAAGCCGGAGAAGCTTTAAACTTATTACCAAAAGATGTTTCCTAGTAGCAACGAATCCAGGTGTCATGTTTGGAAATATACCCGTTCTGAGTGGGGCTCGTGACAAAGGGAAAGTAGGACTACTGAAACAAGTTGAATACTGGCAACACAAAATGAATTCAATCCATATGATACAATCAGGACATGAATCTGTGCCAACGTTTCGAACAGAAGGGGAATAGGTCTTTGTCTGAGTGCTGTCTATTAACCAATTGAATTGATTTATCCTAAAGATGTCATTTTAATCAGAAACTTTCCACCTTCCAAATCTGCCTTCTTCATCCCCTGGGTACTAGTAGTGAGTTGAAGAAAAATGTTTAGAAACTTTCCACCTTCAATATGTTGTCACATCTACGTTTTGGTCTGCAAGTGATTTTATTTGAAAATTCCAAAACATATTCTACATCAATTATGCAAAGGATTCAGCCATGCACCATCTAAGGACTAAAGGACAAGCTTTACAAAAAGAATCATAGACATACCTGAGAAGCTTGCATAACAGTTAAGGTTGCCACGCCAGTGAACATAAAAAAATCAACAATCAGAAATGAAATTGCACCAGTATGCTGAAGACTAGCATGGTTCACCCAAGCTCCAAAAGAAGATGGAGCCAGTGGATCAGTCAAAACTCCTGCATTGTAACTATCTAATGAGGAGATGTGAAAAACAAAAATCTAATAAACCATTTCAATAATGGCTGAACATCATCATCTAAAAAAAAAGGACCCGTACTCGTTAGAGTGACTACACCAGTGATCAGCATTGCAAAAACTTCTAGGACGAGAAACAACAAGAAATCCCATTTATTCTTCTGCATCAGAAGTTAATATACAGACCAAGGTGAGAAGTAAACTACAATTTTTACCAATAAAAATTAAAAACCAAAAAAAATTATGGTCTTTGAAATAACGATTGAAAAAACAACTGACATGAATGGTAATGCAATTCTATAAACATCAGCCGCATGCACATATCATTAAAAGCATGAAAAGCTAGGGATGGGGACAAATTATCAAGGCTCCAACTAGGAAATTTTCATATACTAAGCCGCTAATACAAATTCAGATGTAAATCCTCACTACACCATCTGTTTGGGTGCATCTATGTATATAAGACGTCACAGATGTAGGCATGTGTGAATGCGTTGATGTATTTATGTAATATTATTGATACATCCAAATTGCAGATGAAATTTCCAACTGGATGATTAAGATCATTCAGCCCAGCCTGATTCCTACTCAGCAGTAATCTACAAAGATTCAGATGAAAAAATTGAACATCCTATAATGCAACTCATCAATGTCAAAGCACCTTTCCAACACAGTTTGATACCCAAGGGCAGTGATGGTCAAATTGTTCAACACAACGATCACAGGTGGAACAGTGCTTTGCACGAAGAGGCCTGACAATCTGCCAGACAAAGAAGTGATATGACAATAGAAAGACAGTCAAGACAAGCAAATGTCAAATGACAAACGAAACGAAACAAGAAGTCGAATACACCTTGCATGTTGAACAAAGCTGAGACCAATTTCCAGCCAGCAAAGCAGGATTATTTATCTCAATCTTCAACAAAGGTTCCTAGAGAAGATGGGAATACAAACAGATTAAAGTTATTTCTCAACTATATCATTTGATATCAAAGATTAGGCTTGAAAAGAAAAACAAAATGCAGGATAAAGGATCTAAGAAAATTTTAAGCAAAGAAGTAGAAAAATAAATTGATCTAGGAAATATGAGGTTTGAATTGAAAATGGAAAATAACTTACATCATCTTTCATATTTTGAGGATCATGCACATTCATTCTGATGAAACCTGGATCTTTGCTACAAACAAAATCAACCAAAATAACATTTAGACAACAATAAAAGCTAGAACATTAGACGTTCTAATAAATAGAAAGCGGGTCTTCCATCATTTACATCGCAATCAGTTGTCGAACTAGAATTAAAACAAATGAATGTTAACTGCCAATTTCAGTCTAAGCAACGCATATGGTCAGAATTGTTCAAATTAGTTGCAATCACGCAAGATGAAAATTTCCTTTCTTTGGTCAAATTGTACAGGCTGATAATAGAGGAAGATTCTGGCCAGAAAGTAAACAGCTGGTTAAGGTGGAGTAACATTTTAAAAGTTCATTGAAGCCGTCAGTTGCCACGTACTTTTCTTATCAAATTCTTTCTTTTAACAGTAACCTATACAGTATGCCTAATAGTAATTTTAGTATTAAATTCAATTACACCCCTTGTTTCGAACACGAGCACTTGCAGCCCCTACCATCAACTTCTATCCACAACCATTACTTTTAAAGGGCAAATTAGACTTTTCACATGTTCAAATTTGTAAAAATCTTTTTGTGCCATTTGTTATGTGGATAATGGAACAAATAAACCACAATGAGAATTTTCTGGGGGTAGAATAGTCAATTCGTAGTGTCAATTTGGTTAACAGAAAAACAGAGATAACGAAGAGGGGTCCTGCCATCAATGTAAATAACCCAAGGGAGTGAAGTGCCGATATTTCAAACTAATGGAGTCTGGATGCCAGTATGCTAAACCTAAGGCTATGGGGCTGTAGGTGAAATCAGCCCTTAAATTTTAAAAGCTTGCAAGGAAAGTTATTATCACATTAAAATAACAAATATTCGACTCAAGACATACACAGTAATGATGAGTGATGCTGTGGAAAGAGGACAATACAATTGATTACAGAGAACAAATAGATCCCTGGTGACACATATATACATTGTTTAGTTGTGTAGGCAGAAAAAAACAATGATAGAGAAACCAAAGAAGAATACTTTGACAATATCTCCAGGAAGAAAGGTCAATGTGCAATATTTCAATTAGCAAAAATCATTTGAGAAGAGGTCACAAGAATAATACAATGAAATCTGAGAGAGAACAGAGAGATTGATATTGGCATGACAGCAATCAGAACAAGGAAACATGTCTCAATTTTTTTTTCTTGTGTGTGTTTTGGGGGGGGGGGGGGGGGGGACAGTTACAAAACATGTCTCAATAATGAAACATAAGAAGTCCAAAGCAATCATGAAGACAAACCATTCTGTAGTGGACGAAAATCTAACCAACTGAAACACAAAGAAATAATTATTAAAACCAAAACTTCCAGGATCAATTAAGAGGCATCGCCGCACGAAACTAAAGCAATTATAAATATTCAGGCAAAGCAATTTCATGGTTACATTATAATAACAGGATGCCATTTGGAAACAAAACTTGCAACAAGTTGTTCAGTCATCAAGTGCAAAGAAATGGATATGGACACCCAACTACTGGACACAAACATATCTCCCAAATACTTCTCAAAAATAAAGAAATAAATAATTCTAAAGAGAGGATAATACACCAAGTTTACATAACCGTGACTTCTTTTGTTGCTTATAATATATTTTGACTTTATTGCCGCTATGATGACAATATTCAAAGCAGTTGCAGGAACCGTATCTAAAGTAATGTACACAAATATACCCCAACAGCACAACCCCCCCCCCCCCAAAAAAAAGGAAAACAAAAACAAAATTTCATTCCAAAATATGGTGACATAAAAGAGAGAAAAATTAAAGCACAAATAAAAGGAAAGAAAGAATTGCAAGCTGACAAATCAGTGAATGTCCACTACAAATATAAGTTATATAGAAAACAGAGTACATAATCCACTATATATGTTACTTTTCAAAGTCCTATACTGACAAAAGGTCTAAAGAGGATACCTGCTACACCTGTAAAACATAACCAGTCCGGCAGTTGCTAGTAAAACACCCGACCATGCAAGAAAGGCAAAGCCAGCAGTAAATTTTGGCAGATTTGAAGCTGCAACCAGGAAAAAAAAAAAAAAAAAAAATTGTAGACATGATACCTAAGCAAAAACTCCTCAATTCCTAATGACAAGAGAAGATCAGAGCAGATACCCATAAGAACTGAATGAATATAAGTCAACAGTAGCAGAAAGATTATAAACCAAAGAAGTGGTGCAAGTCCCAATTTTGATAGACGTCCAAGACGGCTGTTCCCATCACAGCGTTTGTCAAACAACCTCCTAGCATTTCCCTGCAGAATCAAATTAATAAAAGAACATAAGACATCTAGAACATCATATCTTTCTCAAAAAGCCATCTAAAACCAGATAACAAGATTACGCTAACCTAAGCTGTCAAGCACTGAAATGCTGCAGACAAAAGGAAATGCTTTACAAATTAAGAGCTATGATAAATGTGGGTACCATAAAAAAACTGACCATTAAGTTCACATCTAGTCATTACTACATTTGAATACCAAAACCTCACAAATACACAAGTTGTTTGATAAATGATGACAAGTTAGTTGTATGCATGGTGTCAAAATATGAGAACACTTCTATCAATTAAAATAAAGTAACTTGAAGGTTTGAATGGATCTTTCAATCAAAATTTTCTTGTAATCATATCTTATGATAGCCAGGAGACACTGCCATAACTAAAATTAGCATTAATTTTTGTGAACTTGTTAAAAATTAACCCTGAAGAGTGAAAAATTTATATGCGTAACAATTATCTGAAGGAAAACTGCATCTTCAAAGAAAAATATTTCGATAGTTAAGAAAATTAAAGACAAGATATTTAAATAATGAGGTGAAGATACAATAATATTTTTCATTATCTTTAAACTTATACAAAATCAGTATCCAAATCCCATTGAATACCAATCAAAAGCTTCCAAACAACATAACGTTTTCAAAATAGCACTTCAAAGGATTTCCATCAATAACTGCCCCAATAGTCTTCTGAATTTATACCAAACAAAAGGTTAGGGTTACTTCCAAACCAAAATGAATCCTCAAGACAAAGAAAAATGGTGTGATCCATCAATAACTGCCCAACAGTCTTCTGAATTTACACCAAACAAAAGATTAGGGTTACTTCCAACCCAAAATGAATCCTCAAGACAATGAAAAATGGTGTGACCGAAAGAAACATGAAAATGAAACATAATTTTAATATATATACATATATATATATATATATATATATTCCAAGTAGAGCCTCACAATTACCGCCAAATTAAAAACTGGTAGAATCTAATAATTATAGCCCCAAAGAAATCATAAAACCGAACCAAACCAAGCCTTTTCCCACTAGGTGGGGTCGGCTATATGGATTTGTCGACGCCAATTAGATCTGTTTAGGGACATGTCCTCCGATAAATCTAGATAGGTCAGGTAATGTTTAATGGTTTCTTTCCAGCTTCTCTTGGGTCTTCCTATACCTCTCCTACTCCTGGCAATCTCCATACTTTCACACCTTCTAACAGGTGCCTCTGCTGAACGCCTTCTAACATGGCCAAACCATCTTAATCGGTTTTCTCTCATTTTATCTTCAATCGGTGCTATTCCTACTTTGCCCCTAATCTCCTCGTTCCTAATCCTATCTTTCCTTGTAATCCCGCACATCCACCTTAGCATCCTAATCTCCGCAACTGCCATCTTCTGACCATGATTATGCTTTACTGCCCAACACTCTGATCCATATAGCAGCGCTGGTCAAGCCCCAAAGAAATCATAAGCCAACAAAAAGTGAATGCGAGAATATATCAAAGTACTCATGCAAGCATGCACACACAGACAGACAGATTGTAGTTGAAACTTCAGAATTTCAAAATAGTTCAAATCCTTAGAATGTTTAGAATGACTAAGAACTAAAATTTAACAATTTAGTGTTATCAAATTAAATCTAAATATGCCAATTTAATATTGCCAATGAAAATGCATGTACTCCAAGCATAGGGGAGACTTCGGAGAATAATATAACTCAACTCAACAAAGCCTTAGTCCCAAACTACCAGTAGGGTTCAGCAAAATGAATTATTTTCCTCCATTCATTTCTCCCAAGGATTATGTTTTCCGAAAGGTTATTTGAAATTAGATATTTATTTATAATTTCATTCCATATAATCTTATGTATACTTTTGTCCCCTTTACAACTACTTGGATCCAATCACTCTTTGACACTGGTGCATCTCTCGGTCTACGCTATAGTTTCTCTCAAATTTTCTCCTATCGGTACCACCTCAAGTTACTTTCAAGAGGAATAATATAACCAAAAAAAAGATTAAAAACAGCAAAGCTACCAAATCCCTAATAAAAGATAGGATCATTCAATTTTTTTTTGGTTTCTTCTCTCTCTCTCTCTCTCTCTCTTTTTGTTTTTTTTGGGTGGACAGGTAGATCATTCAATTTTACTCATCCTTCCAAACTAGGTAATTAAGAATACACTCTAAAAGCTTGGTTGATACAAGGAAGCCCCAATGGGCATAGACCATCGCTCATATCAATGCATTATTCGACCACCAAAGTGTCACATAAAAAAGACAGTGCCATAAGTCTTAAGCCAGTTCATTGCCTTACATGCACTCTCCGTATATTTTATAGGGTATCTGAAGATAATTTTATGATTTTTTTACAATTTAAATAAGCTGAGCATAACATTATAACTATATCCTGGGTAGGAGTTCAATCTGGTCATTTTGCTAGGCAATTGTCCAACTTCAATTAATAGGTAGGGCAAGGCTAAGTTAATCAACTGGTTTAACAAACCTTACCCCTTTATGCAGATTACTGAATTTCCTACGTGCGTGCAGTTGACAGATTAAGCAGAAGATTTTTATAGGAGACTATCAATAGCACAGGATACATTTGGTAGCTTAGGAATGATTCAGTTTGCAAGCCAAGACCAAGTGACGATTGTGTCTAAGATGTGTCAGATGTGACCAGCTGCCCACGTGCTAAGCTAGGGTAGAGTCTAAGAAGCACAGCCAATGGGAAGGTATCATGTCCGTGTCATGTCAATGTCCAAGACCAACACATGCCGAACTCCCATTTAAGCATATTCTATTTAAAAAAAAAAAAAAAAACTGTACTATTGGAAGATGCGTGTCTATCACTTCAACACGCATGAAACATACTGTAATTTTAATAAAAAAACTTGGAATTAATTACTAAGATGGAAATAGCATGAATTTATATCCATTAATCCTTTCTCCTTTAAATTTCTTTTCTGATTTTAGGTACATTGAAACCAAAAAAATTTAATCTTCTGATGAATAGAATTTTCTAAAATACATATAAATAAAATATAAATATATAATAAAAAATATATAGTTAGTCGTTTTCTCATGCATATTTGTAAAAATATATATTCATTCTTGAACCTGTTTCCGCCATGCCATGCCTTGATTAATTTTTATATTGACGAGTCACCTTATCCGTCATGTCATCCATGCCCCATGTCCCCGTGCTTCTTAGATAGAGTTCAAGACGGGAAACACTTTGGCTAGGGAGCTGCAATGGGATATTCCTGAATAATAACAGTATTCTTTGCTACCCTTCCATTTGCAGTGCCCTCATATATATGGCAGAGAATTAAGTTAAAAAAAAATTTTCCTTCAACTTGAAGGAACCGAGTCTGGCAACTTAGCTACTAAAAGCTGATTGCACTAATTTCATCTCTCTTTAAACAAGCTCTTAACTTGCTGGCACATTCTCCTCCTGGGAGGGGCTCAGCTGAAGAATCAAGCTCAAGTGTTAGTCAAGATTATTTGCATTCAGAACAAGGTTAAGGGCACTTTTGATGGACCCTAAATTTAACCAGTGACTGAAAGCCCATCAGGCTAACCTAGAGGAATACTCATTAAATACTGGTATAGAAATAAACATGTATCTTTATTTTTTTCTGATCATATTATTAACCTATAGAATATAGCAAGATCCCAGGTCCAAGGACATGTCTAACAAACCAGTTCAGCTCACTGATGTATGGAGCAAAAAAATGGAATTCTGAGACAGAAGGATAAGAAATCGAGTCAAGAAATGTGTCAAAAAACTGAAAGTGCTCTTACAAGAAGAATGACAAAATATTTTTGCAACACTTTATGAATACCTACAAGGAAAAAAGCAACTTGTCTGTGATTTTTATCAGAAGCAAGCTGTGCAGGTGTAAGACCAGTGTTATCAGTCACCATCAAGTCCTCCTTCTTCCCAGCCTGCACCAAGACTGTGCATGCTTCTAAGTTCCCCCTAATAGCAGCCCAATGGAGAGGGGTACAACCTAAAATTATGGAAAAGAAAACGAGTAAAACACTAGTTTTATTGTGCATGGCAGCTTGTTAATAACTGCAATAATGTAAAAACTCTTAAATAGCATGAAATTGAAACCAACTAGGACAAAGTTACCTTCTTTGTCCTGGCGTCCCCTATACGCATCCAGGAATAGCAGAAGACGTATACAATCAGCAAAACCCTTATATGCAGCCCTACAGTTATCCAAACATAAACGTCATTACTTCAACTACTAGATAAGAAAACATACTAAAAAATTTATTTGTTCAAGAGCAAACAGATGAAAGTCAGCAGCTGTTCATCCAGGCCAGAGGTGTGAACATTAATATTATGACAAGAAAACCAAACAAACACGTTAACATGCCAGAGAGGTAGGTATAACTGGTTCAAACTTGAAAATTTCACAGGAAGGAAGCCGATTTCTTTGAAGCTGATTTCTTTTATACATACTGATCTAATTAATCCATTCATACTTTCACTTTCTTCTTTGATGGGAGCAACAATATGTTCTCTTAGCGGAATTGCTTAAACAAAATAGGGAGGATTTACATAATCTGGATGCAAGGAAAGCTTCCCTTATGGAAGAGGAAGCCTGTCTTAATCAGAGGGTCAAGGCGGATCCCTTGTCTGAAGAAGTCCAGATCAGGAAGTCAACTAAAAAGGAATTTAGCAAGTTGGCTAGATTGGAGGAGATTAGCTGGAGACAGAAGTCCAGGGTCCTTTAGCTGAAAGAGGGCAACAGAAATACAAAGTCCTTTCACCAAATGGCAAATGCTCATAGGAGACCAAATCATATAACAAAGGTCTCAGTGGAAAAAAGGATGATAAAATAGGAAGACCGGGTTAAGGAATAAGTGGTGCAGTTTTATGAGGATAGATTCACTGAGAAAGAAAAGTGGAAACCCAACTTGGAACTTTTGGATCTGCCCCAAATGAGGCAAGAGATGAACTTGAAATGACTTTCACGGAAGAAGTGAAAAGGGCTTTATATAATTTGAATGGAGATAAGCCACCAGCACGGACAAATGGACCACTGTCACCAAAGATGTTAGGAAATGCTCCGAATAATGTGCTAAATATGTTTGATGAATTTTTTTTCAAAAGGGGAATTTGCCAAGAGCATAAATGCGACCTTTTATTGCCTTAATTCCTAAAAAGAACAGAGCATCAAACATTAGAGATTTTAGGCCAATCAATCTCATTGGCAGGTTGGACCAAGTCTTGGTAAACACATAAAATGCAGAATATCATTACACCAATTCTTTAAATTTCAGTAAATCCAGGGGCTATGGAACCCCCCCCCCCCAAAAAAAAAAGAGGAAAATATTCAATACTGTGATCCCTTCAAAAAGCATCAATTAGGAATTGAAACATTGGGTTCAGAAATCATTGATTATTTGGTTTAAAATCAAACAATCAATATTGAAGACACCGAAAACCATCTAAGTTCTATTTTCATCAGATAGGTTTTTACTCCATCTACTGTTATAAAAATCTAAAACCAGCATACAAAACTTACAGCATAATTTTGCTAATACATCTAAGGGTGTGTTTAGAGTGACAAAGAGTGAGATAAGTTGTGAGTTCGTAATTTCTGCAGTGAGATAAAAAGTAAATAACTTTTAGAAGTTTTCAAAGGTTTTTAGAAATTTTCGAAAGTTTATAGCAAACCAAACGGAGCCTAAATATGTCAACAAGCTTAAGTAAAACTATATTTTTTCATCAATCTATTCTTTGAAAAAAAAAAAAGGGTGATTTTTATGACTTTATTACCAATGCAAAGGGCTTCTTCCTTCATTATCAGGAACATCAGGATCAGCATTCCACTTTGTAACAATATGGTAAAGGAAAGCTGTTTGGCCATATTGTGCTGCAACATGTGTTGTCTGCGATCAAATCAACTTTGATCATACAACCAATAGAAAAGACTTAAGCTGCAATATCCATCAAGTCAGAGGTAAATGATATTTGAAAAAGAAGAAGGGGGAGTCGTAGGCGGTGAAACACTAGAGGGGCCAAAAAGAAATAGTATAAAACAGAAAGTAGGAAACACTATACGCTAACTCAGAAAACATGACAGTATAAACCCATCCCTACAAATCCAAAAAATCTCTCATGCATCATTACCTAACAATTCCAACCACAGGCCCAAAATACATTCGCTGACACTAATAGATCCAGATTTTGCATAAGCCACATATGAACATGTGTATGTATAAACACAAGTAGGGAAAAACATTCAGCCATCATCCAACCTCTTTGTTTTATTGAGGCGTGGGCCATTAATTTGACATCTCAGATTGAGTGTGACATAAGGCATCTGACCAAGCAAACTTCAAAACCATGATAACTTAATATATAAGTGCGCGAGCACGAGCGCGCGTGTGTGTTACAATTAAGCTATCCTATAGAGTAAGTCTGTCTCCAAGCAGGAAAACCATTTGCCTGGGAAAATCTAATTGAATTCCCTAATGACTTTCAAGAAACAAACCCCATAAGTTTCTACATTTTCTAGCAAGTCTAACACTTGTTATCCACACAAGCCTGCTCTCAATCACCTTTATCCATAACTAACGACCCCCCTTAAACAGAACTACAAACTATGGTACGATAACATATATCGTATGCATATTTTAAAATTAAGCTATTCTATAGAGTCCATCTATCTCCTACCACAAAAACCATGTTCTTGGGAAAACACTCTCAGAATTGATTTGATTTTAAAGTAAAGAATTGGTTGAAATGAATTGATATGATCAATGAAATTTTGTGTTTAGAACACATGTTTGAATTCATTAATGAATTGAAATTCTCATGTTTAGAACATGAGTGGTATTGAATTGATCCAAAAAAATTGCCTAATTTGACCCTCTTATAAATAGGGTAGCATGAAAGATAAGGGTAAATTCATCCGCTTACTTAAAATGACTGAAGAAGAAAATCAATTCTCACCAAATTTTATCATTTTGTGTTGGATTCAAATGGCAACGAAATAAAAAAAAGTGGGTCATGAAATGAATCAAATCCAACTCATAGACGACCCATTTTTGTTCCAAACATGAGAATTGGTGGGAATTCTCACAAAATGAAATCAAATCCCACCACTTTCACAATTCCAAACAGAGTGTAATTAAACTCCTTAATGCCTTTCCAAAAGCCCAACCATTAAGGATCATGCATTTCCTAGCAAGTCCAACCCTCGTTATCCACATCAAATCTATTCCCAACACCTTTATCCATAATTGAACCCCCTTCCAAACATATTTCCAAAGCCATTTTCCTATTAAGACTTGATCGACGAACGTAATAACTTGTACCTAACCCACCATAAACCTAAGAAGTATGAATACCGACTCAAGACACTGACACGACATGACACTAATGCGCTAACTTGACATTTTTTGAAAGATGGAAGACACGGCATGGCACGGCACGACAAGGCAGAAAATCAGCAAATATATATATATTGTCTTAGATATTAATATTTTATTCAAATACAACAGAAATAATGTAGTACAAAAGTAATTAAAAATGAAAACCATGCATTTTATATCTTAAAAGTCAACAAAGAAGCCACATAATGATTGCATTTCATAAAAAAAAAATGACAATAAACTATATTGCATAGATTAAAAGTTAACAAAGAAATATAAAAAAAATAATAATAATACTTTTTTTAGGGTAAGTCCAATATGTGGCCAAAACAAGTCTGTGCAGTCCAAAACCAGACAATGCCATGGCCACTATGAGTTTATGACGTGTCCAACTTGCAATGAATCTGTGCTTCCTAGCCATGAACTTTGTAAAATATACCCTATTCCAACCTACTAAATGACATTTAAATTCCTAATGAGAACGGATAACTCCACCCAAACCAAACTTCATGGCTTTGAGTCATCCCAAACCCTTCCCTAATTAATAATATTTACTGATAAAAAAATGGAATTTAAATTCTTGACTACACCATGGCACTATCAACTACCTTGAAAGCAATAGTATCTCTCTACATCTAAAGCCATGCAATAATCCTAGCAACGATCTCAAGGCATAGTGTATATATCTGTGGTCCAACCCCGAGTGGAATACTCTTATCCATTCTACCGTTGTTCACCCTTTGACTTCTCCTTTAAACCTAGACTTAAAGACCCAAAAACCTTGACATTTCTCTTATTTATTAACTTATAAGTATTTTAGTTTCTTCTTCTATTAGATGAGTTTCATTTACATGTTACATAGAACTTTTTCTTTTAATATTCTTGTCTTAACTATTAACCTTAACCCAACTCCATTAACCCAACCTAAATAAGAACAACCCCCCCCCCAAAAAAAAAAACCATCAACAGAGCCAGGCGACAACAACTTGCATCAGTGTGTTTACCCACCAAGCCTAATTCACAATACAGTAGATTCTCTAAAAAACAATAAACCTTGGAAGATCCAAAATGTATTAATTACAAGAATTATAAAATCTTGAGTTTTTCCATCATTTCCATAGCTGAAAAACTTGCGAAAAGACATTATTTATTCAATATGAAAATACTATGAACAGA
Organism: Vitellaria paradoxa; assembly: GCA_019916065.1. Taxonomy (NCBI): domain Eukaryota; kingdom Viridiplantae; phylum Streptophyta; class Magnoliopsida; order Ericales; family Sapotaceae; genus Vitellaria; species Vitellaria paradoxa. The sequence goes on along the minus strand of CM034235.1, from coordinate 49,685,545 downwards.
TCTATCAAAAGACTAAGGTAAGAACTCCTTCAATAGAAAATGCAAAATCTCAAACTTAAGTAGTAGCTTTTGTATTACTAATCTAAATTCTATGTAACTTGTCTATATGTACTAAAATATTTTCCATTCTGACAATTAATTGGTATTCTTTGCGTAATTTAGGAATATCAATTTGCATTATCCTATTCAATTTTTTTTATTATGAAGAAGAAACCCCTTTGCGCTCGAATGGGTTAATCCAATATAATTGCAATCAACAAATAGCTACATCCATTAACTAAGCACAGAAGACAATAATTTGCAGCCAGCTTAACTACAATGTTTGCAATTTGTGGCTCTCAACAATCATAGTCACACTGCTCAATATATTATCAATTTTCTTCTTTTTCAATTCTTCTTGTTTTTCTCGAACTAAATCCCCTCCCCCCCTTCTGTGTGTCTGTGTATCTGTATTTTTTATGTAACTATATGTATACGTGTATTCATAAATTAATTTCCATGTTGACAATTGCATAACCCATTTCCTTTTTTTTTTTTTTTGGATAAATGAAAGAGCATATTGAAAAGCAAGAATGCCACCAAATACAAGAAGGCCACATGCTGACATATTGTGTTTGAAAATGATACCACACGTTGGCTCTTAAAATTTGCATGACATCAACAAACAAAGTCTATGCCAATGGTTGATTAAGGGAAAACTAACCTGATATCCATACATATCAGCAGAATTGACACGAGCACCCTCTTTGAGTAAAAGTTCTGCAACTTGGATTGCACCCCGCACTGCACTCCAGTGTAATGCTGTTTGCCCATTATGATCTGCAGCATTAACATCACCACCATGCTGCCAAATGTATAGGATCCAGCGATGATAAGATAATAGCAATTAGGGATATTAATAATTATACTGCTTATGCACAATTACTTCCATATCAAAACCAGCAGCGAGAGAGCAAGAGAGAGAGAGAGAGCGCTAAGCAAAGAAAAGAGAAGAGAAGGGGGAAATCACATCCACTCCATTTGTTCAACCCCCAACAATACACACATGCACACATATATCATGTAGAGACTAGAGAAAGAATTTTCATTTCTTTCTTCCCTCTTCACAAAGTTCCTACTAACTTGCTTATCTTTTCAAAAAAAAAAAAAAAAAGTTCTTACTAAAAATTATATGCAGATAATTGGGACTTGTTTGAGAGAGACACCAAGGAAGAATTCACAGATGTGTCCGGCTTCCAAAGAGGAACATTTTGCACATCAAATCCACAGCTAAAACAACTAGAATGCAATCTGCCAGTAGTAAGAGTAATGCAAAGAACAAAAGTAAAACCTTGAAAGAGTCAGAGGTATATTTGACAAATCAAACACACAGCTAGCGGCTATCTCAGAGACCTACTTTCAAAAAGAAATGAAGATCGCTCAGAGAAGTGCATTCAACAAATCAAATACAACTTAACAGCCATCTAGGAGACCTAATCCCCTAAAAGGAGGGAAATTTACATTTGCATACATATATGCGCATATAGATACACAGAGAATAAACAAATCCAGATATATAATAGGAAAACCCAATTAGAGAAGATTAACAAAGAATCGAAAAGAAAACGAACCTCAATGATATACTGAGCAGCGGCGGTTCGATTGTTGATAGCCGCCCACTGCAAGGCGTAGTAGCCAAGCCCATCAGGCTCCGACACAGAGCAACCCTCGCACTCTACCAATCTCTGCAGCTTCTCCAAATCCCCGTACGCCGCCGCGGTGTACACATCGTTCCTCGAGCTCTCATCCTCTCCTTGGATCGCCGCCTCCCCTCCACCACCGGCCGCGGACGAGGATTCCCTATCCCTCGACTCCACTTCCTCAACGACCTCGATCTCCGACGCCATTCGAAAGAATTTCTCCACCAAAGTCAAATATCCCCAGAACCCCTAAATGGAATAAAATATATATATATTTTATGTGTCTGTGTATATTGAATTGGAATACGGTAGGGTTTTTCCGGGAAGGTAGGTGTAGAGAGAGAGAGAGAGAGAAATATATAGTTGACTGGAATAATTCAGGAGGACGAGGAGGGCTTGGGGGACTCCGAAGAAACGATGATGGAGAGGAGACCAAACTCGAAGTTGAAACCCCTATGAATATCCGACGCAGAGAAATAAATTTTTTTTTTAACTTTTTATTTATTCATTTAGAGTTTAATAAAATACCATAATTTTTTATAAAATTCTACTTTTTTTACTATTTAAGACTGTAATTTTAATTAATTTATATTAATTTTTTTGCAGTCTAAGGCAAAAGCAGTGTTTATTGGAAAAATATTTGGTAATTAATTTTAAAAATCAAATCGAAAATATATTTGAATCTTTTTTTAGTTAAAACTAGTTAAAATTAAAAAAAATAGTAAATTAAAATTCTACTCTTTTACAATTTAAGATGAAACTTTTACCAATTTATATATTTTTTGCATTTGAAGGCAAAGACAGTGTTTGTCGGAAAAATATTTAGTAATTAATTTTAAAAATTAACTCTAAAATATATTTGAATTATTTTTTATTTAAAACCGGTTAAAATTAAAAAGAAATAATGAATAAAAATGATTTATTTATTTTGGTTGATTAAAATTACTAACAACTACGCAAGCTTAACTTTTTGTGGTCAAACCATTGTTAATTTAGTCAATTTTGAATTAACTGCATAAAAGACTAAATTAAGGATTCCTTTGGTGCAGGAAAAATAATGAAAAACAGTTAAAAATATGGTTTTGAGAATTTTTTGGCGTTTGGCCTCCAACTACTAAATCAAGTTTTTCGTATATGAATAGTGAAACTTTTTAATTTTTGCATCAATTTTTTGGAGAGAGAAACTGTCTAAACAGTTTTTTTTTTTTTTTTGTTGGAACGGTTTTATGTAAAAATTTATTAAAAGTGGTTAAAAAATTTTTGAAATTTATAGAAAAGTTATTTAAGTCTGTGAAATGTTATTGGAGTTTATAAAAAATTTAAAATTTGTTAGAATATGTAGATATATATAAATTTATAGAAATTTTACGAAACACGAAGAGTACAAAATGTGTTAGAGAATTTCAGAAGTTTTCAGAGATTTTCAAATATTTTCAGTATTTTTACCCCTTTTTTGGAGCGCCAAATAGGCCCTAAACAAAATTGTATTTCTTGATGTGTAAAATAGTCAAAGGGCGTTTGGTTAGCTGAAACCTATCACCTTTTACCAACTTTTTTATACTTCCTTTCAATTAAATTTTACCATATATCATTTTTTTATCAAATTTTTGTACTTTTATTGTATTTTCTGGCCAAATTTTTGCCAACAAAACTTTATTTTGTATATGTCAAACTTTTAAATTTTAAATTAATTTGAGCTGAATTCTAATTTTTCAACATATAAATCTTATATGTATTGACTGAGATGTTTAATAAGTCGAACACATAAACACACATATATATATTTAATTATACAACGGGAGTGTTTGGATTTGTATAAGTATAGGGTATGAGTAAGCGCTACTCAATTTTTTTGATTTTTTAAAATAATCAAAATTATCTTTTTATATTTTAAATAATAAAAAATAATTACGTCAAATTAACAAACAAATAAAAAACTAATTACTAAAAAATTAACTTTTTCTCCCTAACAAACAAAATTAAATTTTTTAATAACCGGTTACAAAGAAAAACTATTTTTTTTCCCAAACTAAACTTAAGCCTGTAAAAAGGAAATGTGACTTCCATTATGTAGAATGCTTTTATTTATTCTCTAGCTACTTTTCCTTCCTTTTCAATATTTTAACAAAATTATACTTTTATATTAAAATACGAGGGATTGATTAGTGTCATTTTGGTTTTTTTCTTTTATTCGTAGTGCTTTGTTTTCTCCTTTTTCCTTTTTTTTTTTTTTTTGGGTTTTGTTTTGTTATTTATTATTACTTTTATTGTTTTAGTTTATAGTGTTAATTTGCTTTTTTAAGATCATTTAGATCATTTATTAAATGAATTAATTGACATATATATATATATATATATCATTCTCAAGTTAAAAGTTTTTTTTACTATTTTTCACAATTACTTTTTCAAAATTTATACTTATCAATTGAATTTTGTATTCATGATAGTTAGGTTATTTTATATATTTTTTTTATTTGAGGACAGATGATAGTTGTTTAAGGTATTACTGTACTTTTTTTTTTTATAATTAGGTATTACTGTACTTATTTTTCATATATCATAAGTTTGACTATATTATAAAATCTCGCAATATTTTGAGGGATTGATTTGAGATTTAGTTGTTAACTTTTTTTTTTTTTTTTTTTGTGAATGTTTGTTTTGTTATGTTATTTTTTTATTTTTTTAATAAGTTTATAATGTGTTATTTTACTATTGTTAAAAGTATTTGAGTCATTTTTTAAATGGATTAGTTGATCTATAATTTTTTTACTAGCAAATTAAAAAAAATATATTCTTTTGTGTCTGAGAATTAAATGTTGTTTTTTCATTAATATTTTTTACTTATTCAAAAATTTATGAACTTTTATTATGTACATGTGTTTTTTTTTTTTTTTCAATGACTTCTTCTATCAGTTGATACTCATCAACTAGGGTAACTAGGACATTGGTACGTGTTCTAATTTTTTTTTTTTTTTTTGACAAGTTTTTTTTATATAAAAAGGTGGTTTGGAGTGTAAAAAAAATTCAAATTTTCTCAAAAGTGAAATTTTTTTGAATTTAGAGTGTAAAAAAATTGTTTTGAAATGATGGTTGAAAGTTTGTATTTGATTTGCTATAAAGTTATCAAAAATTATATAAAGTAACGCGTGACAAAATTTTAAATGTCAATCCAACTTTTAAAAAATTTATCAAAATCCGCTGAATAGCACAATAATGGCTTATTCCAACAGATTTTGACAAATCTTATGGAAAAAATTAAAATATTTTGGAGTTTAAAAAAGTTGAAACTTTTGAAATTTTTTGAGCTTCTTTAAAGCTCCAAATAGCTTCAAAGTTAGTGAATACTTATTCTAAACTCATATGTTTCACTAATTTCTCATGATATAATTGGATTTTGATGATTTATTGTGGGGATATCTATTGTCCATCTTTTTACTACAAATTCTTCTGTCTTTTGCAATTATTGTTTATATAATTCACGCTTATCATTTGAATTTTGTATTAATAGTAGTTAGTTGTTTATTTTTTATTTTATTTTTGATAGATTGATAATGAAAGTTGGTTACATACGTTACATGTATTCATTTCCTATGTATAAACTTAGATATGCTACGAAACTCACTGTATATTACAAGCATCTAACTAGTTTATAATAATAATCTAAATATACCTTTTTCAAAACTTTTCAAAAATACTTCTCTTTTAAATTTAATATTTAAACTTTTTCCATAATATATTCTTTCCAAAATTCTAATTTTTAATATTTTATTGAAATAATACATATTAATCACTACATCGCAGTTGATTGAGTAAATGTGTCCCACTGCAATCAAATTAATCTAAACTTTACTTAACTTTATAACAAACTAACTTAAATAAAAAGATATGCCCTTAATTAAATAAACCTCAAAAGTGCAATACATAGATTCATGAATATATTACAAGTAATGTATTACTTTCAAAACATAACATTTGATTTTAACATATATACCAAACAGTTTTGACATAATGGGATGTGAGTGACCCATCAATGTAAATAGTATATTCAAAAGTAAGAAAAAAATTACAGCATACATATAATTACAAGTCAGTTAACAAATCACACAAGAAACATATCTATTTTATTTCTCGAGTAGATAGCCCAGTAGCATATATCGTGACATCCCTTAGATTCTTAATGACCTGTTAGCCAAAAAAATATTATACAATGCTTAATGCAATCAGACACACAGCCTTGTGTCCATTGACTTGAGAGCTCAAGAAAAGACTATAACCCTTAATCTTTGATATATGTATACATTAATAAGTAATTTTAAAATTTGTTATGTACGCGCTAATAAGTAAATTTAACGTTTGTTGTGTATGCACCAATGACTAGATAGACTACTACTGCTTACTGCTATAATAAAAAAAATAACAATAGAAAATAAATCAATATTACTATAAAAAAAAAATTGAATACTAACTCTATGAAAAATGACACAATAATACTAAAATTAATCACTCTCACAATCACCATCATCACCATTATTATTGTCATTATCATTTTGCGATGGTGGTGTGATTGGTTGGCCTGCTAATAGGACAATAGGTGGTAATAACATAACTTGTGTTAGAGGTGCAATGGGCCCATCAATTGGTTGAGGTGGTGATGCAATGACTAAGTATGGGGATATAGAAATAACTAGTTGTTGTGACAGTACAACATGCATTAGTTGTGGAGGTGGTACAGGTTGCAATGGTAGAGAAGTCCCAAGTTGTAAAAATGATATGATTGACACTAGTTATGACAGTGGTGTGGTAGGCCAAGTGGCTGATTGAGGTGGTGATGAAAATGATTAGTTATGGTGTAGGTCATTGCAGTGATGGTGTGATAGACATTAGTTTACAATGGTGGTATGGGTTAAGGTAGTGGAAAAATCACCAGTTGTGTAGAAGGCTCGTTAGTTGGTTGAGGAGGTGGGGAAATCATTGGTTAGGGTGATGTGCAATTGGCATTAGCACTGGAGGTAAAAATGACTAACTGTGGTAATAGTGCAACTGGCATTAGTTACAATAATGGTACGGTAAGCCCATCAGCTAGTTAAGGTGGTGGTGAAATGAGTGGCACTACTAGTTGTGGTGATAGTGCAACTAATTGTGGTGGTGATGCAATGGTGCCATCAATTGGTTGAGGTGGATGTGCAATTAGGGGTTAGGGAAATAACTAGTTGGGGGACGGTAAAATTGGCCGAGGTGGTGCTGTAATAAGCCCATTGACTAGCTGAGATGATGGTGAAATGCCTAGCTATGGTGGAGGTGAAATATGTGATAGGGAAAATATTGGCGCTAGCAATAGTGGAAGTACAATATGTGGTGGAGAAATCATTGATTGAGTGATGGTACAATCAACATTGGTTGTAATATTAGTGTGACAGGCTCATCAATTGGCTAAGGAGGTGGTGAAATGACTAAAATGATTGGTTATGGTGATGAAACAATTAGTTTGCAATGGTGATGTTATATGCCCATTGGTTGATTAAATTAGAGATGTGATAGATGGTTGAAAATTTACTATTTGAAGTGATGGTGCAATTAGTTGACGTATTAAGGAAATTGTTAGTTACGGTGATAATGGTGTGATAGGCCCGTTGATTAGTTGAAGTAATGTTGAATAACAGGTTGTGGTGGATGTACAGTAGGTAATTGTAGTAGAGGTATAATAAGAGTTAGAGAAAATATTAGTCACAGTAATGATATAATTAGTACTGGATAAAAGGGTGGTGTAATAGACGTACCAGCTAGTATTAGTTAAAGGAGTGATATGTCTATTAGTCAAGGTGATAGTGAAATGACAAGTATCATTGGTTGTGGTGATGGTGTAATTGGTTGAGATGGTGATATAATAGACCTTTTAGTTAGTACAGATGGATGTAGTGAAGGTGCAATAAATGGTGAAAAAATCACTAGTTGGGGTGATAGTGCAACTAGCATAGGATCTGGTAAAAGGACTAATTAAGGTGGTGGTAAGATGACTGATTGTGGTGATGGTGCAATTGACACTGAATACAGTGGTGATATGGTAATGCCATCGATTAGCTGAGGTGGTGGCAAAATGATTAGTTTGGTGGGGGTGCGGCAAGCCTGACGATTGGTTGAGGTGGTGGTGAAAAAAATACCTATAGCAATGAAGGTGTAGATGGTTGAGAAATCATTAGTTGGCCCCGTTTGGCATCATAAACTACTTCTATAAATCTCTATAAATTTTCAATAACTCCTCTATTTCTAATTTTCCCGCCATTACAAATTTTAAAAAATTTCAATATTTCGTTAAAAAAAAAATCTGGAAGTAGGTTAATCGAATGTGTAAATTTTTTATACAATCATATTCTTCATGTCGAAATCTTTCAAACGAGTACCATTGTCGCTATTTTTTATGAATTTTTTTGAATCCGTGAGAATGGATTTGAAAAATCGTTCCCACGGTTTGTTATTTTTCATAAAAAAAAAAGGTCAAAATCAACTTAAAATTACATTTTATTTTAATTTATTTTATTTTTTCTTACTCCAAACGGGACCTTTGCGGTGATAGTGAGATAAGCACTAACTGCATTGGTGGTAAGGGTTACGGTAGTAGTGAAATCAAAATTTGTAATAATGGTGCAAGTGATACTTGTTGTAATGGTGGTGCGATAGAGTCGTTGCCTGGTCAATTAATTCGTTCAGCCTTAATGTATATATCCTTCAATCTCAGTTTACCCACAAATGGAGTTTGTCCCATTTTCCAAATTATCATGTTTGGACAAATTTTTATCCTTGTTTATCAACTTGATACATAGTTAGCTTTGTTAAGAATTTATTATTAACTGTTGGGCAAAATAATACTAAAGCCGTACTTGTGCCGAACAAGTTTAGACTGGTGCCACGTGGCACAGTGCCGAGCATATTCACATAAGCCACGTAGTCACTTGCCGAGCACGTTCCGTCGGGACACGTGGCGTCCCGCCGAACAACTGATTATTGGCACGAGAGTTCCACGTGAGTGTTATACGTGAATACGCGATTTAGAGTTAATGTTCCAAAGAGTACTTTGAACCTCGACATCAATAAACAGTGTATTACCACGTGGCTATAGCCGAGGATCTTGGAAGCTAGTTTGCTCGGCCTATCTGTTGACGGCCAGTAAATGTCGAACCTGGGACCCACAGCCTTTAAAGAAGGCTCGTGACCATAAATGCACCTTAGTTAGGATTGAACTGGGTACTTGTCTCTGGGGATGTAACTAAATCGGTCTATCTCGTCACGATTTGGTGGCTGATGTGACAGGAAGACAGTCTGACCCTGAAATTCCGGTTGTAATGCCGTGTTAAACCGCCAGAAGCATTAAATGAAAGGCATGGTGTATTAATGAGGGGTCTGAGGCATTAAATGAAGGGGAAGAGTATTTAAAGCAAGGATAGAAAAGAGGGACACGGCAGTGTCGCAACGTCAAGTCGCAGGTATGCTTTAATCATCACTCAGACCACTATATATAGGATATTCTACTGAACCACGAGGGTAAGCTGACTATTGCCAACTTAAGCTTTGACTCCTTTATTTCCATAAAACTTCCTTTTTTGAGCGATTTGTTGACTTAATCATCGGAGGGTTTTCCGGCCTGAGACCTCCTCTCCGGCCGTCACCTTTCTGTCTGTCTTTGTTCGGCAGGTCGGCGATTGTATTTTCGGTTGGCGTGGTCGGCAGTTCCGGCGGTAATTTCTGCTGCCGAACATTTGGCGCCCACCGTGGGGCTCGTTGTCTAGCCCAGCATCGTTGTTCACTAGCTTTTTTCTCGTTTCTTTGTCAAATCTCCAGTATTTGTCCACATAATGACTTCGGGAGGAAACACTACCCCACCACCATCTCCACGGGCGGGGGACGGTTCCACTCCTGCCAAAACTAAAGGGAGTGCGTTGGTTATCCGGACTCCAGGTCTGGAGCATGCCCGGAGAAGAAAAATGGAGGATCCTGAGGTACTGAAACGGAGAGAGGAGCTGATGGCTAAGGCCAGTGAAAAGCAGGCGGAACTGGAAGAGATTCTGCTGGAATTGAGTAAGGAAAAGGGAAAGCCCCCTGCTAGCCATTCAGCTGATTCTGGTCAATCCGACTCGGAATCTGATGAAAGTTACGATACTCTTTACCAGGACCCCACTGATGAGGATGACGGGGACACCCATGAATAGAAGGAGGTGCGCTCTCGCTCGCGACGTGATGTCTCTCCTTCCAGGAAGGGCTCGCGCCGTGCTAAACCCATCGTAAAACGTGACGTGAGATCTGATGTCGACGCGCCCATTAAAGCGCATCACCAAAGGAGTTCCTCAAAAAAGGTGCTGGAGGCGCACTCAGAAGAGGCGGATAGCTCGGACCAAGAAGAACTAACTTTGAAGCGTAAGAAAGCGGGAAAGGCAAAGATGGAAGAGTGGGGGCAAGCAGAGGAATGGGGCGCTCAGGGCCAGAGCACACGAATGATGGCAAGGAAAGCCCTGGGGCGAATCTCTGCCTCCCCATTTGTCGATGAAATAATCGATACGGAGCCTCCGGAGAAATTCCAAACTCCGAGACTTAATCTCTATGATGGGAGAACTGACCCACTGGCCCACTACCGTCATTACATGCAGGCCATGACATTATGGAACAGCAACGACCACCTTATGTGCAAAGTATTCCCTTCCAGTTTGGGAGATACAGCGCTTCAGTGGTTCCATAAACTGCCCCCTCGCAGTATTCGGTGTTGGCAGCAACTGGCAGAGGAGTTCGTCACCCGATTTTTTGCTAACACGAAACAGCCCAAAACCGCTGACGTTCTCCTCACAAAGAAAAGAAAGTCCGGGGAATCATTGAAAGATTATTCCCGCCGCTACCTGGAGCTCTACAATGAGGTGGGAGAATGCTCGGAGCAATTGGCGGTCACCTCGTTTAAACTGGGGTTACGGAAGGAGGATAGGCTGTGGCTCTCCTTGACCAAAAAGCCAGCCGCCAACATGTCAGATCTTATGTGCCGAATCGAGAAGTACGCCAAGGTGGAGGACGAGACACAGCCGGCCGAGCAGAAAGAAAGGAGATCCCAGGGCCAGACAAGAGAAAAAAGACGGGGAGACGGCCGTCGATTCATTGACGAGGGGAAGTCCGTCTTTGAAGCGGTCAATACGGTGTTCAAAGAGCCAATCTTCAAGATCCTTCCCCAAATAAAAAATAGGCCATATTTCAGATGGCCCGGAAAGCTGCCGGATTTCCCTGGAAATGAGAATTCCAAAAACTACTGCGCGTACCATCAAGACAAGGGGCATCGAACCGGAGCCTGCCGATCGCTACGACATCATCTGGAGGAATTGGTGCGCAGAGGCCACCTTAAAGAGTTCGTCGACGAGGGCAGAACTAGAGAAGCAGCCCCACAGGATAGAGAGCCAAGGAGGCAACGAGAAGAGACTGCCGAAGAGGAGGCAGCCGAAGAGGTTCAACCCCCACCAAGGGCCAGGGCGCGCAGAGATGTCCCGAGACCTGCAGTCATCCACGTGATTCATATGGAACGGCGACCCCAGAGTGTCATCAATCATTCCCCTAATCCACCAAGTAAAGAAATCTTGGGCGTCGCGGGTCAGCCGAACAAGCGCCCAAGGACAGCCGCCATGGAGGAAATCACTTTTCATGAAGACGAGCATCCTGGTGTACAGCTGCCGCACAATGATGCCCTGGTGGTCACTCTGGGCATGTTCAATTCAGAAGTAAGAAGAATCCTGGTAGATGCAGGAAGCTAAACAGAAGTTATGTTCCTGAGCTTATTTAAGAAGCTCGGATTAACTGAAGAAGATCTGGAACCGATAGAATGCCCGCTCATAGGATTCAATTCTGCTCCTGTCTGGCCTCTGGGCAGAGTCGTCATTCCTGTCCGCGTGGGTCCGGTGGAGCAAGAGGTTGAGTTCACTGTTGTGGATTCCCCCTCTTCCTACAACGCTATAGTAGGGAGGTCGTGGATTCACGCTCTGAAGGCGGTCCCCTCAACCTACCACCAGGTGCTGAAGTTCCCCTATTGCGGGGAAGTGATTTCTATTTTGGGGGATCAGAATACCTCCCAAAAGTGCTTCTCTGCAGCCCTAAAATCCAAAACGATCCCTGAACAAGTGCAACTGGCAGAACTACCCGAGGACACACCAAAGATCGATGATGTCGGTGGTGATCCGCAGATGAAAGCCACAGAGGGTTTGGAGAAATATTAAATTGGCCCGGTTGAGGATGATAGATTCTTCCTGATCGGCGCTAACCTGAGCGCCGAGGAAAAACTAGAGCTAACGGAGATGCTCTTGAAGAATATTGAAACGTTCGCATGGACTCCACACGAAATGCCAGGCATTTCCCCCGAAGTCATGACTCATAAGTTGAATGTGAATCCGGAGGTAAAGCCTGTGGTACAAAAAGCCAGGCGATCAGCTCTCCAACACGCAGAGGCTGTCATTGAGGAGGTCGGCCGACTGTTAGAGGCGGAGGCCATTCGGGAAGTCTCATACCCGGAGTGGTTGGCTAATACGGTCGTGGTCAAGAAGAAGAATGGGAAGTGGAGAGTCTGCGTAGACTACACAGACCTGAACAAGGCCTGCCCTAAGGATCCATTCCCCCTGCCGAAGATCGACCAACTCGTTGACTCAACCGCTGGATGTTCCAGGATGTCGTTCCTGGACGCTTATAGGGGATATCACCAGATCCCCATGTTCGGCCCTGATGAGGAGAAAACTTCTTTCATAACCCCCCGAGGCATATACTGTTACAGAGTTATGCCATTCGGGCTGAAGAACGCTGGAGCCACCTATCAACGGCTGGTTACGAAAATATTCAAAGAAGACCTCGGACAGACGATGGAGGTCTACATTGATGATATGGTGGTGAAAAGCAAGGAGCCGAACACTCATCTCCAACATCTCTAGCATGTTTTCTCTACCCTTGATCGGTATGGGTTAAAATTAAATGCTGCCAAGTGTGCCTTCGGAGTTGGCTTAGGTAAATTTTTGGGCCACTTGGTGAGCAGAAGGGGAATTGAGGCTGATCCCGAGCAAATACGCGCCATCCAATCTGTTTCTCCCCCGCGCACTAAAAAGGAGGTCCAGAAGCTCACAGGGATGGTGGCGGCACTCAACCGGTTTATTAGCAGATCATCCGACAAGTGCCGACCATTCTTTAGACTGCTCAAAGGGGCCAATAAGATGCAATGGGATGCTGAGGCGGATACGGCACTGGAAAAGCTTAAAGAATACCTGACAACTGTCCCGATATTGTCAACACCGCAGCCGGGGGATATCTTGCAGCTATATCTGGCAGTCTCAGAGCATGCAGTCAGTGCCGTCTTGCTGAGAGAGGAACAAGGGAAGCAGCATCCTATTTACTATGTGAGCAAAACAATGCAAGGAGCAGAGACCAGATATCTTCCCCTAGAGAAGTTGACCTTGGCATTAATAATGGCATCTAGGAAGCTAGTCCATTATTTCCATGCACACACCATTCAAGTTGTCACCGATCAGCCAATTGGCCATGTTTTAAAGAGGGCTGATGTATCGGGCCGGCTAGCAAAGTGGGCAGTTTCCCTTGGTGCATTCGACATAAAATTCATCCCAAGAACCGTGATAAAGGCTCAAGTCCTGGCCGATTTTGTAGCGGAATTTTCCACACCAGCCTGTGGTCAGACAAAAGAAGTATGGCATGTTGAAATAAAGTCTGCCCCGGCCAAACATAATCAGGCCGAACAACCTTGGCAAATCGAGGTTGACGGATCTTCGACTAGAAAAGGAGGCGGCGTAGGCATAGTTCTGACTACACCAGAAGGGGTCTCAATAGAATATGCAATAAAACTCGAGTTCGAAGTTACTAATAATGAGGCGGAGTATGAAGCTCTCCTGGCTGGACTCAACATCGCTCGGCGGTTGATGGCAGATAATATTGTAATAAGGACTGACTCTCAGTTGGTTGCTAACCAGCTGAAGGGTGAGTATATGGCTAGAAGTGAAAAGATGGCAGAGTATTTAGAAGCAGCAAAGAAGAGAATTGAAGGCTTTAATAAAGCTAGCGTGGAGCTCATTGGCAGGGATCATAATGCTCACGCTGACGCACTTGCAACGCTAGCCGCCTCCTCTCGAATAAGGCTAGCTGACCAGGTCTTTATGGAAGTCATAAAAAGGCCGAGCATAACGAAAGACGTAGAGGTAATGTGTGCTGACCCAGCCCCATCTTGGATGGATCCAATCATCGCTTACTTGAAGGACGGAACACTTCCCGAAGACAAAACAGAAGCAAAGAAGCTAAGAATAAAAGCCGCCAGGTTTTGGCTCTCTCCTGACCAGAAGTTATACAAAAAGTCATTCACAGGCCCCTATCTTCTTTGTGTTCATCCCGATAAAGTGCAAGACTTTCTTTACGAGCTTCATGAAGGTGTCTGTGGAGCACATACTGGGGGCAGATCACTGGCGCACCGAGCAATTACTCAAGGGTATTGGTGGCCGAAGATGGGATATGACGCTCAGGCCTATGTTCAGAAATGTAAGAAATGTCAGAAGTTCGCTCCCATTTCTCACCAGCCAGCCCAGAAACTCAGCCCGCTTACCAGCCCTTGGCCGTTCGCTCAATGGGGACTTGATATTGTGGGGCCCCTGCCTTCTGCTTTGGGAAATAGGAAGTTCTTAGTGGTCGGCACCGACTACTTTACTAAGTGGGTGGAAGCAGAACCCCTAGCTCACATCAGAGATGCTGACACTATTCGATTTATTTGGAAGAACATCATTACCAGGTATGGCATCCCTAGGACACTTATTTCCGACAATGGGACGCAATTTGACAGTGCCCCATTTAGGGAATATTGTTCTAGATATGGAATCAAGAATATTTACTCTACACCAGCTTACCCCCAAAGCAATGGTCAAGCCGAAGCCACGAACAAAGTCATTCTCAATGGGATTAAGAAAAGACTGGAAGCGGCAAAAGGGAGATGGGTGGATGAATTGCCATTAGTACTGTGGACCTACCGAACAACCCCTAGAAGATCAACCGGAGAATCTCCCTTCTCTCTGGCTTACGGTGTTGAAGCCGTCATACCCTTAGAAGTTGGCCTCCCGAGCATCAGAACTCTATCATTTGACAGAGGGGAGAATGATCAAGCTATGGGAATAAGCCTGGATCTAATCGATGAAAGAAGGGAACTGGCAGCATTAAGGTTAGCCAACTACCAGCAAGAGACAAGGAAGAAATTTAATAAAGGGGTCAGACATAGAGAATTCCATACTGGCGATTGGGTGCTGAGAAAATTGATGGGAAGCAGGAAAGATCAAACTGAAGGAAAGCTTGGAGCTAAGTGGGAGGGACCATTCACCGTCTCTGAGGTGCTCGGCAATGGCGCCTACAAGTTAATTGACATGGAGGGAAAGCCAATCAAAAGACCGTGGAATATAGCCCATCTAAAGTTGTACTATCATTAATTTTTTCTTCACATTTGTTGATTAAAGACTTTGTACGAATATTGAAAAGCAATCCTTTTTACAAAGCAAAAGCAAATTCAAAAGTTTGAGATCGCTCCCTGCTTAACAAAAAGACGCCACGTCACTTTGGGTGGTGGTATGGAAAAGAGCCATGCTCGGCTTCCCGAGTATTGGTACGAAAAGAATGCCCCATCTCCGTCGATGTTGGTACAATCCTGGTTTACCTACTGACTAGGAAATGCTCTTTAGACTGAGATTCAATTCCTCAGTCTTCTGAAAAGAATTATCAAAAGAAACCACGCTCGGCTTGCCCAGCGTTGGTACAATCCTGGTTTATCTACTGACCAGGAAATGCTCTTTAGACTGAGATTCAATTCCTCAGTCTTCTAAAAAGAATTATCAAAAGAAACCACGCTCGGCTTGCCCAGCGTTGGTACAATCCTGGTTTATCTACTGACCAGGAAATGCTCTTTAGACTGAGATTCAATTCCTCAGCCTTCTGAAAAGAATTATCAAAAGAAGCCACGCTCGGCTTGCCCAGCGTTGGCACATTCTTGGTTTATTTACTGACCAGGAAATGCTCTTTAGACTGAGATTCAATTCCTCAGTCTCATGAAAAGAATTATCAAAAGAAATTCATGCTCGGTTCGCCGACCATTGGTACAGAAAGAATCCACATCATTTCTGATGGTGGCCCAACCCTGATTTATTCATCGACCAGATACAATTTTTTTTTAATCAAGATTCGATTCCTTGGTTTGTTAATTGGAAGCAAAAGAAGCATGTTCTAAAAAGCTCAGCGCTAGTGTACAGAAGCCCTCATATCAAAAAGGTACACTTTTCCGATGCTCGGCATGAGATTAAAAAGCGAAGATTTGTCAGAAGGTAGTTACCTCCGTTATTATGTGAAAGCAGGAGGACAGCCGAACTTATCGAGGTATGTGAGATTTATTAAAGTTATGCCTCTAGCAAAAGTTTGAAGTCATTTTATGAAAAGCAAACTACTACATGAGCTTGTTACCTCTGAAAGGATTACTGTTTAAAGTATTTCTGTTAGAAGTTGTGGTTGCTCGGCAAAGTGGTACAAATCCAGACACCATACATACTTCAATACAAAGCACAAAATATGCAAACAGAAAGACAGACTGTCAATAGGGGATAATTCAAAAGCTTTTATTACATGCTTCAGAGTACGGTTACAATACATTTTACATAACTATCAATCGAAGAAGCTACCCTAAATCTAAGATGAGACATTAACATTTGTTGTAAGGGTTTGTAGCTACTTCGTGGGAAAAAACGTCAAGGTATTCCTCGGCTGCACTCCTTATAATTTCATCAGCTAGCCAGTTAAGGCATTCCCCAATCAATCCATCGGCAGTTCTAAAGAAACAAAGACAGAGAAAAGTAAAACACGATTAGAGAAAAGTCAAACTACTTTCATTCACTTGGAATTAAAAGTTCTATATTGTTACATCCGAATAAAATATATATATATATATATACATAAGAAGGCTCACTTCTCTCCTCCCTTAGTAGGATCACTCTCCACTATTAAATCAACTTGTTCAAGCGCTTGGGAGGTGTCATTCTGGGCACTATCCACCTCAACCTCCCCTTCGTCAATTGTTTCTTCGGCAGTATGAATTGAGGGAGTTTGAGGTGGACGCTCAAAGCTGAACTGAGGAATTGGGCGCTCTGGATCAGGATAAGGGACCTCCTTGTATATGGGGTTGGTGTGATCAATGTTGTTCCTCTTCATTGCGGCCTCCCAACCCTCAAGAAAGAAGTCGTTGTGAGCGTCCCTTATCTGATCCACGTAGTCATTGATTTGGGCTTCCACTTCAGCTTTTGCCTTCTCCTCGGCTTCTCGGAGGACAGCTTCTTTCTCTGCCAGGGCTCGAGTCTTCAGCGCAAGCTCTGCCCGAAGGTTGGCAAGCTCTTGCTTCGATTTCTCTTGCTCGGCCCTGGAAGCCTCCAACTCCTTCAGGAGTAATTCCTGTCCAGTCTTCGTGGAGGATAACTCAATCTCGGCCCTGGAGAGTTTGCCCTTGACCTCTAATAGCTCCTCGTCTTTACGAGTTAGGATTTTATCCATTGATTGCACACGAGCTATGCTTCCAGCAACTTGGCCAAGGGCAGTGTTGAGTTGATGCTCAATCTCCTTATTTTCATCTCGAAGCTGACTTCTCTCTTTTGCCAGAGCGTCATTGCTGGATTGGAGATTCTTGTTCTCCTTCTCCAAAGACCTCACACTCGCTTTCAACTCCCTTATGTCCGTCTTATCCTGCTCGGCTCTGGCTTCGGAGGCTTGGCTCCGAGCAATTAACTCCATTGTGTGGAGAGAAGTCTGCAGAAAGAACAGAAAGTTAGGAAAAATTATAATAACGAAAGGATTCACATAAAGGAATATTATAGTACTTACAGAGATGATGTTCTTCATCAGAGTCTTGTGGATATCCTCCGTCCTATTCTTCCTCGTGTTATGAACGTCCCGAGGAGGGAGGATACCCTTGAGATACTCCTCGGCATGGTTGAAGGCTGTATCTTGGACAGTGAAGGGACGGCCTTGAGGGTGCTCGAGGCTAGGAATAAGGATTTCTGGAATAAATGGAGGGGAGTCTCGAACCGGATTGGCCGGATACTCGATGGCCAGAGGCACGGGCCCAATCGGTCGAGTAGGTAATGGCTCAGAGGTTCTTGGTGGTGCGTCTTTGGTGGGTGGCACGACCTTGGAAGGTGCTGGCCCCCTCGCGGCGTCCTCCTTCGGCAGCTTCGCCTGCTCGGCCGTTAGAGCTGCGTCCGCAGATTGTGTCTTGGCCCTCTTCTGCTCAGGAGGACCAGATGGTCTTTTTTGGGCTGCCTCCTGCTCCTTCCCCTTCTCTATTTTAACCTTCATTATCTGCTCGGCAGTTGAAGGAGCAGGGGCTCTCCCCTCATCAGTCTTTCTCTTCCCACCAGCCTTTTGCTCGTCGGCCTTCTTCTTCTGGGCCTCTCCAGCCCTTTGTCCTTTTGCCTTTGCCATGGCGAGCTTCTTGTAGTCGATCTTCGGGGCCATGACTTCTTCTTCTTCCCCTCTAAATCTGAGAAGTAGTCAAAGGCATGAGGTATCTCAACTTCTTCTTCTTCTTCCTCTTCCTCCTCGTCCAAAAGAATAAATCCTTGCTTCCTCGGCTGTTCGGAAGGCTCAGGAACTGCTACTTGAGGGGCTTGAACTTGCTCGGCAATAAATGGAATAGCGAATGGAGGGGGGCGAGTCCACCCTGGATGCCTTAAGGCGTAGTAGTTCTCTTTCTCTTCAGCAGAAGCCCGGAACTACCACTGAAGACGCCTGATAGCCTATGAGGTTGCGAAACCTTGAGGGGGGCGATAAACGTCTGATGAGAGGGGATGAAGTTGAACAGAATTGGAACCGCTCTGGCGAAGGGATAGAGATCTGGACCCCCGAGGAATTTGAACACCTCCTTCAAATGATCCTTGTCAGCACGAACGCCAGTAGCCCAGAACTTCTTTAACTGGACACCTGCACAGATATTAAATCAAACAGTTAGCATGCTTAAAAGTGAGGGTAAAATGCCGAAGAAGAATAAGAGCTGGTAGCATTTGAAATCAACCAACCTGGGCCCAAAGAAACCCGAGGGACGATTGGAAAACGATCTTCGTCTGGATCGTGTGTCCAGTGACCTGTGACGACGCACAGGTCACTTTCTGACTTAATCGTATCAGGCAGCATGTGGACCAAGGCCTTTTCTGGTCGGGATTTCAGGTACCACCTGTTCTCATCCTTCCTCACCTTCTGGATTGAGTAACAGTAAAGAAGATCATACTCGGATATGTGGAATCCGTATCGCCTGTTTATTTCTATTACCCCATTAACGATTCTATAAAAGTTGTGGGTGAGGTTCCTAGGGCCAAGGTCCAGAATGCTCATCATAGAGCGAAGAAAGGGGTGCAGGGGGAACCTAAGGCCACCTTCGGTGATTGCCACTATGGGGAATTCCCCTGTTTCACGCTCGCCTTGTTCGGCGAGCCTAATACCTACGTTCTGAGGAATCTGGTATTTCTCCTTGAAAATCCTAACTTTCTCCTCAGAACTTAGCTCGTTTGCGAGTCTACCCATAATGAAAAATTTGAAGCAAAAAGAGGATTAACTCACCAGGAACAAAGAACGACGGGAAGGGTGAAGGCTCGCGAAGACGAAAACTCAGAGGGAAAGAAGCAAGGGAAATCTGATAGCTCGAATCGCGGAAAGGAAGTAAGAGAAGATGAACCAGGTATATATGTATATGTGTATGCATCTGTGAGGGTAACCGAAGCGTTTCCAATGAAATGGCAACGGGCGGTAAAAATGGCATTTATTACCGCCCCAATTTTCAAATCGCTGACCATTCACGTTTTAACACCTCGAATCTGGGAATCCGCGTAAGCGGCGCGGCAGATGAAAAGCTGAAAGGGCACTACGCGTGTCGTCACGAGGAGAGAGAAAAGTCCAATCAGATTTGATGCGCGTCAGGAAGATACTAAACGACAAACTGTGTAGAGAGATTGAAGGGTCAGTAAGGTAAAGCTACTCTGCTCTGCTACTCTGCTCGAAAAATATCTTTTTCCAACCAGAGTGGGGGCAAAATGTTGGGCAAAATAATACTAAAGCCGTACTTGTGCCGAACAAGTTTAGACTGGTGCCACGTGGCACAGTGCCGAGCATATTCACATAAGCCACGTAGTCACTTGCCGAGCACGTTCCGTCGGGACACGTGGCGTCCCGCCGAACAACTGATTATTGGCACGAGAGTTCCACGTGAGTGTTATACGTGAATACGCGATTTAGAGTTAATGTTCCAAAGAGTACTTTGAACCTCGACATCAATAAACAGTGTATTACCACGTGGCTATAGCCGAGGATCTTGGAAGCTAGTTTGCTCGGCCTATCTGTTGACGGCCAGTAAATGTCGAACCTGGGACCCACAGCCTTTAAAGAAGGCTCGTGACCATAAATGCACCTTAGTTAGAATTGAACTGGGTACTTGTCTCTGGGGATGTAACTAAATCGGTCTATCTCGTCACGATTTGGTGGCTGATGTGACAGGAAGACAGTCTGACCCTAAAATTCCGGTTGTAATGCCGTGTTAAACCGCCAGAAGCATTAAATGAAAGGCATGGTGTATTAATGAGGGGTTTGAGGCATTAAATGAAGGGGAAGAGTATTTAAAGCAAGGATAGAAAAGAGGGACACGGCAGTGTCGCAACGTCAAGTCGCAGGTATGCTTTAATCATCACTCAGACCACTATATATAGGATATTCTACTGAACCACGAGGGTAAGCTGACTATTGCCAACTTAAGCTTTGACTCCTTTATTTCCATAAAACTTCCTTTTTTGAGCGACTTGTTGACTTAATCATCGGAGGATTTTCCGGCCTGAGACCTCCTCTCCGGCCGTTACCTTTCTGTCTGTCTTTGTTCAGCAGGTCGGCGATTGCATTTTCGGTTGGCGTGGTCAGCAGTTCCGGCGGTAATTTCTGCTGCCGAACATTAACAATATATTCTAATTACTTTCCATTGAGAACCAATTTTTTTTTTTGGGTCCCGAAACTGTCCAACCTAATAAAATTCCATTCGAGATGTCTATATATATATATATATATAAGGAGTATTATCTAGCTAATTTGATCCCTAAGTAACATTCAACACTGACACTGTTGGTTACTAAAAAAACAAAAGGAAAAATAAAAAATAAGACAGTTATTTTTTTTATTAAAATCTAGAGGATAGTATATTATATATTATTATGATTATAGAGAGAAATACACGTGAAAGATATAAATTATATAGTAAAATATGTTATAAGTGAAGAATATTTATATAATAAAACACATCATTTGAATTTAAAATTTGAAATTCAAATAAATATTATATTTTGTAAAATTATATATACATATATTATATATATATATTTTATTTTGTAAAATTATACAAATTATATTTTACTTATATTATCTATTATTATTAAATAATGTATAGAAACCTATTAGACAAAGTCAACTAAATTTTTTATTTAAAAAATATATTTAAAAAATTAAAAAATTTATTAAAAAATAAATATTTAAATTAAAATTTCAATTTTAATATGCTTAAAACTTAAATTTTACATATATATACGTTTACACTATGTGTCATTTATATAATAAGAAAGTTTAAAATTTTAAATTTGAGATATTTTCAACTGTTGAATTTGTTAAATGGCTAGCATTATTTTTTTTTTTATCTCACTCTTCCTATATTTTTTTAATACTTTTTATATAAAAGATGTAATTTATGTAATGAGGAAGTCTAAAATTTTGAATTTGAGATATTTTTAACTGTTATATTTACTAAATGGACAGGATTATTTTTTGTTTCTCTCACTCTTCTCATATTTTTTTGAATACTTTTTATATAAAAGGTTTTAAATTAATATTTTAAAAAATGTGATAATATTTATAATAAATAATGAAATTTTATACCTTTTGTTTTTATATCTTTTGATTAATGATTTTTATTTTTATAAGTTATTTTTACACTTTTTTATATGAATTTATTTTATAAATTTAAATTAAATTATTTACATGCCAATTCATATTTCTGTATATATAGGTACGAGCAATAGCTAGTACAGTAACAAGAACACTTTCATTTCATAACGTAAAGTATAATTAAGATAAACCTAAAAATAAAAAATACTTACCTAGTCTTTATTTAATCTAAAGTAAGCAGACTAAAACAACATTGGATCATCATAATTAATATCAAAAGAAATCAAAATGGAAAAGATTGCAAAATAGAGACAAACTGTAGAGTCTAAATATTCCTTAAAGTACAACAACACAATTTAGTGTACAAGACAATTTGAAAGGTAACCTTAGCCATGATTAAATTATGCTTTGAAATAAGTTAATTTTGTTCACTTTCACCCAATAAACATAACGATTAAGAAAATTTTTTAATTTTAAAAATTATTTTCAAAATTGATATTTTTTTTTTATCATATATCAGCGACCAAATCAATAGCTTATTCGGTTTAAAATAGATTATTCTTGGGCCGCTTTTGTTGATAATATAATTTTAATATATTTTCAATTTTTTTAGAGGTTGACGTTAAATCTGATATTAGTTGATTAATAACTTAGGCACCGTTTGGTGTGTTAACAAACAAAATCAAACAAAATAAATCTCCAACAATCTTTATAAATCATTAAAATTCTCTATTACACATTCACACATTTACACCTTTACTAATTTCAAAAAAGTTTAATATTTCACTAAAAAAAATAAAAAATCCAAAAGAAAGTTAACCGAGTGTAAATTATTTTTTTTTGCAATCATGTTCCTCGAGTCAAAAATCTTTCAAACGAATACTATTTTGGACTGGGCCCACAAAATCGTTTGAATAGGACGAATTTAGAAAAACCGTTTTAACGAATTACCATTATTTATCTCCCTAAAAAATGCAATTTGGAGATTATTTGGAGATTTTTTGAATCCGTTAGAACAGTTCCGTTAGAACGAATTTGGGAAAACTGTTCTAACGGACTACAACTGTTCATATCAAAAAGATGAGATTTGGAGGTAAGAAAAGAGAAAAGAACTGTTATTTAGAGATTTTTTAAATCCGTTAGAATAGATTTAGGAAAATCGTTCTAACGGATTATCACTATTTGTCTCAAAAAGATAAGATTTAGAGAGAGAGAAAAATTATTATTTAGAGATTTTTTGTATCCGTTAGAGTCAATTTAGGAAAATCATTCTAACTGTTCATCTGAAAAATGTTGTGTGGAAAAAAAGAGATAGAAGAACAATGAATAGGAATTTTTCAAATCCGTTAAAACGGATTTGAGAAACTATTTTAACGATTTATTACTGTTCACATCCAGAAAATACGATTTGAAAAGAAAATAATAAATATCAAAATTAATTTAAAATCACATTTTATTTTATATTTTTTTTATTTTTTATCACGCTAAACGTTACCTTAATTTGAATAATTAAAATTTGATTTAAATAGTTAAATTTTGGCCGAATGATTCAAATTAAATTATTTGAGACCTGACATTAAATTTTGTTTCCTTCATTTCACTAATTTTGTCTGTTTATGTATTTCTGAAAAAAAGGTGGCTGGGGATTGAGCCGAGTAGGGAACAGCCCTGCTCTAGTGTCGGGCTTAGTGCAGTGGATTCACCGGAAAGTCCTGCGAGACTTTTTTGGATTAGTGTTGAACACGCGCGTGCGTAACAGGTCAATAGTTTCCTGCCCCTTGAAACACGGGCTTTATTAGAGCGTGGGACTTTCAAATAACCGTCCAATGATATCACAGTACTCTAACACTAGATCCTAAACTTCACCCTGCAATAATTTACCCAACCCCACAAAAAGACAAATTTGCGGTTCACGCCCCAAAACCCTAAAAACTCTTCACACAAAAACCCTATATATATATATATATTTTTTTTTTTCAATTATTTTCCTTCCTTTCAGTCTCTTCCGGACAACCAATACAACTCCCAACCAGAAGCTACTCTCTCTTTCTCTCTCTCTGGGTACTTCCCTTTTGCCTTTTTCTTTCTTTTGGGTTATATTCTGTACCTATCTTGTTTCTCTCTCTCTATATATCTGTACTTTTGCAGGGTGTCTGGGCACAATTTGGGGGCAATGGAGGTGGGTGGGTTCTGTTCTGATGTGGTTGCCTTGGAGAGTATGGTGGTGTGCTCTGTTGCGGAGGCTGTGGTAGTGGAGACCCTTTTGGCTGCTCTGAGATCTCTTGCTTGCCTTCTCATGGTGGTATAGTATTCGTTTCTCTCTTTGTTGCGAAAAGCTGAGATTTTTATGAGTACTGGGTAGTGGATTTTCTGCTCTGTTCTCACTTTCCAATTTGGATATTGGGTCCTTGTTGTCTTGCTCCTTTATTTGTTAGTTTAGGGTTTTGGTTTTAGGGTTTTTTTGGTCTTTGTGTTTACCTTTCTCACACACTATATAGATAAATGGGTACGTGAGTCTTAAAATTATTTTTCTGCTTTGTTTAGCTCAAATGTTTGTTATTTGGTTCTTGTCAAAATAGAAACTAGGGTTTGTGAGGCTATTTTAACTGACTGTTAAGTTTCAACTATGACCTTGATATTCAAATAATTTTTTTCTGAAATTTGGTTATAAAAAATTGTGACTCGGGTTTAAAATCCTGGGTCTTTTTCAGATTGGCTGTTTATGGGACCTCAGGGATTGACTAAGCTGCTTGTTTCTGGAAAGTCTGTGGCTATTGAGGAATTAGGGGTTTTAGTTGGCTTCCAGTTTTGTTTTCATACAAGATGATCAGATGGGTTTCTTTTTGTAGATAGAATAAGATTCTGCCACTGTACTTGCAATTAAAGAAAGCCTTGCCGCTTTTATAGCATTTATACGGTGATGGGTACAGATTCTTTACTTTGATGCTTAGGTGGCCCTTCAGTATTTTGGTTTCTAGTTTGGTTTAGCTTAAAATGGTTCAATCTTCGTACTTTTCTTGTTGGATATATAGTGATTTTTCAGCTGAACTCTTGTCCCTTCTCTCTTGGTGGTTTCCTGAGTATAATGGCTGCCTTAGTTTCCTCAATCGGGATTCATTTTTGGGTTTCTGGCTGACGAAAGTGATTTGAAGTTGGAATTTATTTATAAAAGAATCAGATTTAGAATTTATTGAAATAGTAATGGCATTACCCACGGACTACGCTGCAGGACAAGTTGGAAGATTGAAGTGTTGGGATTGGGGTTTTGTAATGTTTATCTTATGGTTGGTGGGCCAACTATTTGGGGTCACACAGCTAATGCTGAGGTAGAATTTTGTTGAACCATCTCGCTTAGTTGTAGTAGGCAGTAAATTTTTTTTTTCTTTTTTGGGTCGCTGTTCTTGATTGTCTATTGTTAAACACTTTTCTGGCTTGTTATCCAGCTTATCTCTTGAGAAACTTTCTGAAGTGTTCATATGATGTGTAAACTTGAGTGAATAAAATATTCAAATTTTGTGTCAGACAGCTTCTGAAAAAAAGTTCCTCAAATAAGTTTATTTATGAATTTGTTTTTTATCTCAAGCTATTGAAGGATTCCCCACTTTAAGTTCTGAACAACTTTGTCCTTTACAGGTACAAGGTATTGGTATGATTTTATTGCTATATCTGCTTATGTTTTTATTTTAATTTTTTGTCATTTCATTGTTATACCTTTCCGGTGTCATTCCTTTATGTAATTATATATATGATTAAATATATATATATACGTATATATTTCTTATTGCTTTGCTGAATGCGCTTGCTACTTGTAAGTTCTCTAATTAACCATTTGGGGGGTTTCAGACAGGATCTCTGCTGAATCATGTTGATGTGTTGCCGAAGTTGACTCCAATTGATGAAAGGTGCGCATTTCTTTTGGTTGCCTTCCACATCTGGTCGAAGGGGAATTTATATACCGAGCATGAAGAGATATATCTGTCATTTGCAGGTTCCCCGTTGATGAGCTACACAGAAGGGAAAATCCCGGTCCTGAAAACAAGGATGCTAGTGATACAGATGACGGTGATGAAGATGACGACGGTGAAGATGCTGATGAACCGGACGATGATGAAGGGGACGAAGATTTCTCTGGCGAAGAAGCTGGGGATGATGATGATGATGATGGGGATCCTGATGAGGATCCAGCAGCTAATGGTAACGGTGGCAGTGACGAGGAGGATGACGACGAGGAAGATGGTGATGACGATGATGACGGTGACGAGGAAGACGAAGAGGAGGAGGAAGACGAGGACGAAGACGAACCACCACCTGCCAAGAAGAGAAAGTGAAAGTAGCCGTAGGACCTCCAGTAGTTTTCTTTTTTTCTTTTTTTCTTTTTTTTTTTTTTATATTCTCTTCTCGGTTGTGGTGGGGTATGGGGTAGGAAGAGAGTAGTAGAGGGTTTAGCCGTGGTCTGTCTTCACAGAGTAGGAAATTAGTCATCCTTGTTTAGAATGGATCCCCAGTGTTTACCATGTTCAAGATTCCTGTAATACATTTTCCATTTTGTGGAATTATGCCCATTCTGGATTTACTGGTCTTAACTTGTGACTTTCATGTTGAGATTTTTTTTGATAAAGAATGGTTTTCATTTGTATCAGTTGCCATGGCAGTGATATTTTTAACTCTACACATCACCCTGGGTAAGGGTTATGCATCATCATTATTTTGGTGGTGTTGGACTGAGTATCTTTTCATTCTTGTCCTTGGAAGCTTTAGCGGGTGCGTTTGAAGAGTAAAAAGTTATTATAAATTGATACAAATGTAACCTCATAATTCTCATAGTACGTGTAAAAGGTTGAGCCTTTTATAAAAATTTATAGAGATTTATTATGTCTCCAAACGGCTAATCAGGTGGGCGTCTCTTTGTGCTAAGTTTATGTGATTCTATTACGGAGAATCCTATAGTTATTTTTTAGAGCATCTACGACGCCTGTAAAGGCGATCTGTACATTCCGTACTTTATTTTACTGTAAAAGAGGCTACATTAGCTCTTCCAAAAAAAAAAAAAATGAATGGTGACATCAAGATATTTATTAGCCCCTTAAATTTTAATCTCACAATTCTTGACCTGATATCCCAAAATGTCAACGATCCCGAGCTCCTTTCATCAAAGTTGTAAAGTGTAGACTTCCATTGTGGTACATTGCTACTGTACTTTATTTATTAATTTTTTTAACTTTTTTCACTAAATAAAAAATTAAATTTTTTCCTTTTTTTTTCAATTTTTTTTTAATTTGTTTTAACTTCTATTAATTTTCTTCAAATTTTATCAAATTTCTCGAACATTTTTTAATTTTTTTTGTAATTTTTACAAATTTTTATCAAGTATTAAACTACCAACTTGAGTGTTACATGTTAAATTTAGTGCGCTGCGCCTCTTGCCTGGGGAGGCTTATTTGGGAGTCACAACTATTAGGCTTGGTTTAGAAAGTAAAAACAAGTGATTTTTTTTTTGTTTAATAGTAGCTAACTAAAACGAAGCCACTTTTTTTTTATATTTGGAAAGAAAAAAAATAACTTTTTTTAGCTAACTTTTTAGTTTTTGTTAATGTGATATTTTTGTTCTTAAAAGTCTAAAAAGAGATTAAAATATAAGAAAATAAATTTGATCATTTTGTAAAATAAGTAAATAAATCAATTAAACAAATAAGTCAATTAAGCCAACTTGCCAAATGGTGCCTTAACATAATATACAGTAGTAATATTTTATTTACGAGGCCTTGGACTTTCGCTGTACCTGGATTTCAAATAAGAGAGAAGTAACTGGCCAAGCGGTGTTTTTTATGCTCTACAAATTTGAATTCGTTCATTTCAAATTTACGAGTATAACAAACGTTAAGGTAAATGATTATGTCCGCCGCAAATTTAGATTATTTGAAATTTCTCAGCTTTCTAGACTGAACGACAATTTTGCATGGTTCAACTTTTTTGATCTTGAAAAACTCGACCATCCTTCAATGGAACCCGCACCAGACGTTTCCATTCTTGACCCACCAATGACAGTTGGGACTATAATATCTCGACCGTGTTTGATGGGACCCACACAATAATCCACACAAATGATTGACGAGATGGCAGTCCCGACTACCACTCTCCTTTCAAAATTCATCAACTGAATTCCAAGATGGGTATTGGTGATTGCATTTGAGCATAATGTAACTCAAAATTCTGACATTGCAAGGCAAACTCAAATTTATTTGTAATAACTCTCAATGAAAACCATGTCAATTCACCAATCCACCTTAAGAAATAGCTTAACTAGTAAAATTTTATATTTATTTTCTATTATCATTAATTCGAATCTCCTCAGGGTCATAGGAGTTCATCCAGTCATTAATTTCAAGTCTTTCAAGGGATTAGTTGAGGTGTATGTAAATTGATCTAGATATCCTAAGTTATAAAAAAAAAAAAAAAAAAAAAATCACCAACTACTTTACCTTGGTGCATGAACATTGCAATCCTGGGAAAGTAATCAAACATTCGGTTGTGACTGACTAATTAGCAACAAGTAGTAAGAGATAAAATAAGGGTATATAGTTCAGAACTTTATTTAATCTTTAAGACGAAGTAAGAACAGTAGCCCAATTTGGTCTTCGCTCCCGATTCATCAGTGGCACTCTTTATTTAGCAGGTAACCTACAAATAACAAATGAACAAATGCTTTAGTGCGGTCACTTGATATTTACACAAAATAACAATAGGCCTGCAAGACTTGTAGCATGAGGCAGGATAAGCATCAAATTTCAGATCTCATTTGAATGAACTTGAAGGAAATCGAGAGAAAAAAAATGTCTCCGTTCTGCTCATGTCCGTTCTACTCAAGAACACATTCAAGAAGTAGCTTTCCTATGATAGCTATGACGCAAGTAGTAAGTTTCAAATCATGATAGCAATCAAGTACAAATAGAAATAACAGCATCACGGCTTAAATACTTCTGCCCACCTTGTAAATATGACTAGCTGGCGCATCGGAGTGCATCTGCAACTCAAAATAATCCTTGGATGAAAGTTGGTTTTTGTTCAATCTGTATAGATGGATGGAGGAGGGGAGAGGCCTGGAAACTTTTCCTTTCTAAATTTGTTTGACACTTGGGCTTCATTTGTTTTAATGCAAAATGTTTTTGGAAGAACACATTTCCACGTTTCAGAAAAATATTTTTCAAAAATATGAAACAAACGAAGCCTCAGAGTTGTAACTGGTGATCCCTTGGATCTCGTTTAGAATCTTCTTGATGCTTTCATAATAAAATATGTTTAATTATCAAAAAATAATCCTTAGATGCATACTGTTAAGGGAAACATGCTCAAATGGTGGCAAAAAACATGCACAAGAACCTGGATATACAGATATATATATATATAAATATATAAATGAAGGCATTCACAAATTTTTGTAAAGTTTACGTGGCAAAAGGAGTGAGCAACAAAAGCTGACCATTACCAACTGTATCCCAAGTTTCTAACAACTGCGTGAATGATCAAACCGGCCACCAACTTAGACCCTGATTTGTTATTCTTTCACCGAAATTATTCTAGTTTTCAATTACACACCCTCCTAGAACAAATTAAGCTATTCAAGGTTCACTCATGTTTGATTTGATAATAGGCTCGCTAGAAGCATAAAAAACTGAACTTGAGGTCCCGAACTACAATTTTAAACTCGTTATACTATTGAATCCAATAAAAATTCAGCTCGGTAAACTAATATTCAATAAATATAATGTAAAATATCAAACTATTCAAGCTCAACTTAGGATCGATTTGATTAAAAGATTGCAACTTGAAATATTATCAAACCAAGCCAAAACCATTGTTTTAAGCTCATTAAGCTTAATAAATCTAATCCAAACAACCCCATTATTCAATTCAATTTGGTTCATTTACACTCCTATTTATAGCTTCCATGTCAACAATAAGATGACAAAGGTTTTCCTGAGTTTAGTTCTACGCTAGATTCAGATGACAATTTTGTTTGGCTGACCAAGAAGGGTAAAAAATTTGTTACTTTTTCCATGCCAAAACCGAATGCAGATCTAAAGCTCTTATTTATAAAAGAGCTAACACATAAGCATAGTCAAAAGATCTATGACATTATAGTAAGAGGGCAAAATGTTGTCACTTTCCAATATCTCAGGTGAGCTAAACCAGTCCCACAAATTTTCCAACTAACAAACAAAAAGGAGAATCTAGAACACCCATGATTTCATCCATTGACAATGAACAAAGATCTAATTCAAACAAGAACGAACATTCAAGTAAATGGTAAAGAAAGCCCATCAAATTTCACTTACTCTGGCAACTTCCCAGATCGGAAAGTTGCAAACTTTGAAGCCTCTGAGTAAGAATAATTAATCCCATTCTCCTTCAGAAACTCCTCAATCATCTTCTTCACCTTCTCCGGCTCTGCACTCTCACACTCGATCTCGTAGCAAGTACCAAAATCATACATTGTTTCATCCACCTCCAACTTCAATCCATTCCATTCACACACTGTCCTTACATTTCTAAACCCGCCCAAACACACAAACCCTCCACCGGCGATCCCGAATTCATCTCTCACCCTCTTCATAATCCTCGAGTCAACCGCACCGAGCCTCGACGGGTCCGCCATGCACTCACGGCCAATCACGGGGTCCATTTCCTCCTCATCCTCCTCCACACGGCTCACGCCGTCGACGAGTACGGCCTTGGCTTTGAGAGAGACGACGCACTTGGCGTCGTCGTCGTAGAACCGGAGACGGAGGACGGCGCGGCGAGATGAGAGCTCGGCGTTGGCGCCGTCGAAGAAGGTGTTGTTTTGGCGGTGGGTCTGGACGTGGAAGGGCGAAAGAAGAGAGAGGACCTTCTGGTGGGCGGCAGAGTCCCGCAGACGAAGCTTCACCTCCACCTCCATTGATGATTCTAAATTAGGGTTTTTCGGTGGTCAGACGACGAGAAACGACGTCGGATAAATGGATTTGATGGAGGGTGCTAGGAGGAGAGGCCGATGCGCTGGGATTTAGAGGCTGGGTCTTTGGAGGAGCGATCGAAGTGCTGGAGGAGAGAGGTGGCGGCGGTTGCGGCGGAAGTGGCAGCAGAGGCGGCGGACCGTTTGCGGGCTTCTTCGAGTTCTTCTTTGTCTTCGATTCTGACTTCGATTTTGCTCGGCTTTCTTCTCAGCATCTCTCTTTCCCCGTCTCAAGTCTCAAGGGTTGAGTTCCTCTTGCCAGTCGCCAGCACTCAGGCCTCAGGATCTTAGACTGTGGGAATCCGATCCAAGTGCGGTCGGCCCATTTTGTAATTTCGGGTTCGTGGTCGTACGATTCCAGTCGCCCAATCAATAAAAACTATGATTGTGGGTTTGTTCGCAGTGAGAGAAAATGAGATAAATTGAGAGTTCGTAATGCGTGCAGTAAAAAAAAAAATTGATGTGATATAAAATTAATAGAGATTTATAAAATTTTTTGTTATTTTTCGTCAAACCAAACGAAATTTGTGTGGTTGGCAAAACGTAGTAGAAAAATGTAATATAAAAATGGTATGTAAAAAAATTTAATTAAAAAAAATAACTAAACTTAGTAAATTTTGATAGAGTTCGATGCGCCAAACGGGCCTAGGTAATCATGCGAGTCTGATTGATATATACATATTTATACATATATTTTTAACTTAGGTATCTGAATTATATTATGCATGTCTCGATTAATAATTTTACCCTAAGGCCCCGTTTGGATGCAGGAAAAGTTCTCCTCAAAAAATTATACCTAGTCATACGGGTGAGTCCTACCTCTTTGCCATGGTTTAGCAACCAAACTTATCCCCCCCACTTTGTTTTTCCCGAGTCTTCACTTTTTCTCCTGCACGGTCATCTCACAGATAAAAATTTGGACACTCTCGATCCTAACCAAAATATATGCAGGGAATGCCTCTTATTTTTGAAGTTTTTAATCCTTATTAACTTAATTAAAATAAATATAATACTAGTAAAAAAATAATAAATAGGCCAATAAGTCAAAATAAATATAATTAAAAATAAAATTAGATAATAGCTAACCATTGAAAAGTACATATTAAAAAAAAAATTGTTTAAATATATTTATAAAAAATTAAATTTTCAATAAAATAAATAATATAACTTCAAATTGTCCAAAAATAATTAAATAGAGTGGGTTTTCCAACTTAGTATTTAATTTAATGTGTAATCAAGTTTGGGATACCACAAAGGCAAAAGAGTCATTTGACTATTTTTCCAATCATTCACCCATTTTTATTTATAAAACATCTAAACCAAGTCAAAAGTTATCCCCTTTATAAATATCAAATCAATGCTGGCTAACTTTCTAAAAATAATAACCCTTTTATCTTATACTCCATTTAAAACTTATCCTCTGAAATTTTAGTACCATCCAATCGGGTCCTAATCCTAAAATTCATGGCCGGACAAGCAGTTCAATCTTGATTGTCAACCCTCTCGTTCAATTTGCATAATTTTCAATCTGTTAACTAGAATTTGTTTATATAATGTGGCACCATAAATGTAACAAGCTTGTGAATTTAGTACTTTTAGAAAGACAATAATCAATTGAAATATATTTATTTTAGCCTTTTTCTTTTTTAACACCATCATTTTAGCACCATTTTGTTTTGGAAATAGCAGTAGAATAATATTTTTTTTCTTTTATTTATAACTTAGTTATAACTTAGTTGGAGTTGATTTATATTGATGTGCAACCATTTGAATTCCTATCATCTTATCTCATGCTCCGTTGGGTAAGAAGTAGCTGGTAACTCGGCCACCAGCTATTAACTTTTTGATTTTTTTTTAAATTAATCAAATTTATCTTCTTTATGTTTTAATTTTTTTTTGAATCTCTAAAGATAAAAATGTCTAATTAACAAAAAGGTAAAAAGTTAACTACTAAAAAATTAATTTTTTGTCTTTTCCAAACACAAAACTAGCTTTTTTTATTTTCCAAACCAAGCCTCAATATAGGCATTGTTTGGAGCTATAAAAAAATACTAAATTTTACAAATTTCTGCAAACACGAATTATGAGAATATAAAATTTAAATTTTTACTCACTGCATAAAATACGAGATATTAATTTTTACAATTTTATACAATTTCATACCACTCTTTCTCAAAATAGTGAAGAGGTCTATAATACCATTTCTATTCACTTTTTATTTAAGAAAATTTTTTGATTTGTTTCTCCAAACGTGAAGCGATAAAGCAACAATTTCTACTTTGAAAAATTATATATTTGGAATAATTGATGTAAGACGATGTTAAATAGAGAATATTTAATTTTCAGGGTTTGTTTGGAGAAATAAAAAGTGAAATAAATTGAGATAAATTGAGAGTTTGTAATGCGTGCAGTGAAAGAAAAAAGTTGATGTGATATAAAGTTAACAGAGATTTATAGAGTTTTTTATTATTTTTCAACAAACCAAACGAGACCTTTATTTTTATTCTATTTTAAAAAATCTTTTAAAAGGAGTTGATACATAATGTTCTATTATGATTTGACAAAAGTTATAAATTAATGTTATTATTATTATTATTATTATTATTATTTTTGTGTTTTATGCTACATATATTTATATATATTTGTCATTCTACCTCGGGGCAGTGATGGATTGTTTCTCGGGGAGATTCTAATGACTCCGTTTGATGGCAAACAAAATAAAATAAAATCTTACACATCTTTACAAACACGAATTATGAGATAACAAAATTTAAATTCTTCATTCACTATACGAATTATGAGATATTTACTTGTACAATTTTATTTTATTTTATATACTTTTATACAATTTCAAACACACCCATTAAATGTCAAGATTGGGGAAGAAAAAAAATTAATTTTTTTTAGTTAACTACTTAAAAATTAACTTGTTTTTTTCTTTGGGTATTTGAAAAGAAAAAAAAAAGTTAATTTTTTAATAACTAATTTTTTTATTTTTTTTAATTTGACATTTTTACTTTCAAAGTTAAAAAAATTAAATTAATATAAAAGATTAAATTAGATTATTTAAAAAAAAAGTCAAAAAGCTAATAAAGTACCAGCCTTTTTTTTTTTGGGGCCCAACGGACACTAAGAACTAAATTTGAAAATAACTCAAAACTAATTATACACTATGGTTACTAATAATAATGACAAATTATAAAAACGAAATTAGCATGTTTGTTTCGCTTAAATTTTTAAATTTAATTAAAAAAAAAATCTAGTTCAACAATACCTCTTCAAATGGTGGGCTTGGCCCGATCCATTTATTTAAGGCCCGTGCATTATTGGGCTCCCCTACCAATTATACAAACACTTAGCCACAGATAAACAGGCCCACTACCTCGGGCTTTAGGTCCAACTTGTATGAGACCATTCTAGAGGGTAGCAGTCCGGTTGGATGGAGCTAAATGGGAATAGAAAAGGAGAAGAGAAAAAAGATTTTAAAATATATCACTTATTTGTACGTTTTCAAAAGAGTGAAAATGAAAGAAATGAAAAGAAAAGTAAGCGTCCAAATTTTAAAAATTTTATATTCTCAAAAGTGTGCAAAAATGGAGAGAAGAGAAAAAATAATTAATGAAACTTTTAAAATGACAAATTTACCCATAAAGTAAAGAATAAGCAAAATAAAATTACAAATATATCTTAAAGTTAAATAAATTGATCAAGTTTACAGCTCTTCAAATGATTTAATGATAAAATAAAAATATACAGTTTTTTTCATTCCATTTCTTCTCAACTCACAAAAAAAAAAAGTTATTATCATTTCTTTTCTAAACTTACAATAAATATAAAAAAAAATATTATCATTTCTCTTCATCTTTTTTTTTTTTTTTAAATATTGTAACTAAGATTTTATTTTCTTTTATTTTCTAAATTTCTAAACCCTAGGAGTGTTCACGTTAAACCCAACTACAAATTGATTTAACTACAAATTGATTTTTTTCTGGGTTCAAAGTTTTGAAATTAGACCTAATTAAATTGAACTAATTTTAAGTTTGTTCAGGGTTCAAGCATTGGGCAGCATCGCCCAAGGTTTTCATCCAATAAAAAGAGAACTACACTGCAAGCTTTGTTCCTACTTGCTCATGCAGAAGTGTCTTGAACACATTACCACCAAGCACCAACAGCCATTGCTCTTTGAATGCTTGCTGGGTCATCTTCATTACACACATCCATAATTAGGCAATGAAACTGAAGAAGAAATTAATGAGTGAAACCTCCTCCTAATAACCAAACTCGAAACTTATGTAACAGTAAAATGAATGTTTCAGTTCTATACATTCATATATATATGTATATTTCCATTCATCCCTCCAAAATTAACTTCAAAATAAACCCTAACACTCTTTCATTAATCACCCTAAGCTAGGTTTTCAATTTTTCTCTCCGACACTCAGAATAATCAACCATGCTGACAAAATTATTAAGGAGCACGTTCTGGGCTCTCTCCATTGTGGCATTGGCAGTGATTTTGGCACCAAACAAGGCGTTATCAATAAAGCTTGGAAGGATAACAGGTCCAGGTTTGTTACCCCCACACTGGTCCGATGAAGATATAATGTATTGCTGGTCATCAGTGATCAAGAATGATGGATGTATTACACAAATTTATGGGGCTCTTTTCACCAACCAATTCAGCAGCGTAGGGCGTCGTTGTTGCGAGGTGATTACTAAAATTAAAAGGAGTTGTTGGCCTAGAATGTTTCCCTTCCAGCCCAAATTCCCACGGTTGATCAAGGGTCATTGTGCCAATAGTTCTGCAGTACTTGATCCTTGAGAATTTCTTATACTTATGGATATTTATTTAGGACTTTGGTTTCGGGGAAGGTATTGATGGAATAAAGTAGTTGAGTTCAGTAAGTTCAAAATAAGAGACGAAAAGGGATTGCATATAAATTTTAATCGACATATAAGTTTTTCCATTTGTAAATCAAAGTTTTTTAAATGACTTGCTTATAAAAACTAAAATATTTTTCCACTACTTTTATTTAGTTTCCTATAGAAAAATACTTAAAATTGCAATTGCATTGAGATTTTGTATTAATTTTGAAAATGTTGCATTATTGCCTTGTTGCCCATGAATCCACTGCGCCTTTTTGGAGTGTGAACTTTTTTCTAACTTTTGGTTTAAAAAAAAAAAAAAGATAAATTTTAAATTATTACGTATTTGATGTGTTTCTTAGAAAGTATAAAAAAATTGGTACAAATTAGAGAATGACAGAGAAATCTCGAGAAAATTAAAGATTTTTGATGAAAGTCTAAGAAAATTAGAGATTTTTGGAGAAAGTTAGAAATTTTTTGAGAAAGTTAGTGTTTTTTTGGCCAAATTTATATTAAAAAATTCAGTTTTAATTGGTTAATAACTTGTCCTATTTTGAAAACAAAATATTTTAAATCTACCAATTGAAAATATTTTTATTATTTACTAAGTTTCCTATTATATATGTAAGTCATGTTTTGGAAAGAATATCATCAATCTTCCAATTTAATTCTCCCCTTTAATAACTAAGGTTTTTAAATAGAATTAAAATTCTAAAAATATTAATTAATTCTTCTTTCCCCATTATTCTTATTCCGATTTAATATATATATATATATATATATATATGTTTGGTTACTAATATTCCTAAATATAATTAAAGTCATTAAAATATATTAATTACCATATAGAAAGTATTTTAAATTAATTTTTATTAAATTTTGAACATTATATATACGCACAAATGGGTAAAGCAAAATTCTATTGAATATCATGGTTTGTAATGCTTAATTGTTTCCCTTATGAGTAAGAAATTAATTATCTAATAGACCTTGTTTATATGTTTAATTTCTATTGATATGGTCCATAGTAATAAAATCAGAATATGAAAATTTTTTGACATATTTAAAATTAGTAGAATTCATAATTATGGCACTTTGAATAAAATTAGTATTAAGTTTTATATAAAAATTAGTATTAAGTTTTTTATATAAGTTGAAACTTTGGACAAAAAGTTCAAATCAAAGAAATTATGAGTACGGGTTTTAAT
The DNA here is from genome assembly GCA_019916065.1 of Vitellaria paradoxa. NCBI lineage: Eukaryota > Viridiplantae > Streptophyta > Magnoliopsida > Ericales > Sapotaceae > Vitellaria > Vitellaria paradoxa. Next base: position 49,648,823 of record CM034235.1, on the reverse strand, counting down.
TTTTTCTAAAAATTTAAGTTCTAACAGTTACTATATGTGTTTTGATTTATTTCTCTAATTAATTTTTGATAAGTACCATAAAAGAAAACATATTTTATAATATTTTAATTTGAAAGATTCAACTTTTTAGAAATCACGATTGGACAAAATTTAAATTAGTAGTGAGGTCCATTAAAATATAATGGAATTTAAAATGTCTAATCCGTGTGAGATAGATGACAGTGGGGTCCACTAAACATAAGAATTGAGGGGAAAATTAAAAGTATAAAAATGATTTTAATTGTTGAATGAAATAAAAAATAATTTTTAACAGTTAAATCTTAATTTATAAGAGGGACATTTTTTAAAAAATAATTTTTAACCGTTAAATCTTTATTTATGAGAGGGACATTTTTTCAAAAATCATCCTATTATATTATATAGATTTGTAATTCGGTAATTATTCAGCATGATTCAAGAAAAAATTGACAAAATTATGATCCATTACCCAAATTAGTTACAAAATTCAGAAATAGTTCATGAATTAATCAGTAAATAATAACTCATTACAAAAATATTAGATTAATATTTAAAACCATAAAATAGATAAATTGAAACTAGTTGAAGAATTAATTAAAAAAACAAAATATTTTACTCTCAATTATTTATTTCTTTAAGTTTGATAATAATAATATGTCATTTAATTTTAATATCTAATCATTCACATAAAATCATCATCAAAATATGTTAACGGAAGAGTATATTCAAGAGAAGTTAGTATATCATCATTTTTTTAATACTCCAATTTCTTTTTGATACGTGGGGTTATTCACACACATACAAAATATGATTAGCCTAAAATTTTCTTCAAATTATCTTATGAATTTTTAAATAAATTTTCTTAATTTTGAAAGAAGAAAATAAAATACATTCCACCAACTAAAAAATTCAAACTTTATTTTATAATTCTCGAAGATATTTCAAAAATTAAATTAGAATTCGGGAATTATTCGAAAATAATTCATCATTTTTTCAAATACCGAGATATAATCGGCATTCATAATTCATTAGTTTAGAAAAAAAAATCGGGATAAATTCAAAAAATTTTCAATAATTCAAAGAATTTTGTTAGGCAAATAGAATAATTCCAATGATTTGGTCAGTAATTCCTTTACTAAATTACTAAGTAATTCCAATGATTTGGTCAGTAATTCCAATGATTCGGTTAATAATTTCTCATCTATACGTACAGAAGTTCGGAAACAGATTTTAGTTAACTGCCAAATTTCATATGTAACGCATAAAATCCTCATTCATCAAGCCTTTGCTAATTCCTTTCCTTAATAAATTGATTTGATTCTAAATAGACAATGAAATATCTTCCTAATTAACAAATGGAAAACCCAAAAAAAAAAAAAGAAAACAAATTTCCATATTAATCCACTCACCAATCTACTATATAAATCAATCTCCACTAGCTTCATTTCCCAACCCAAAACCAACTCTAGCTCTCAATATACATAGCATCATCTCCAACGAGAAATCAAACCCCACCCACCTGTGCTTCTAACCATGGTTAATTCAAACTCATTCCCAAAACCCGTCCAAATGTTGTTGCTCGTCGTCTTCATGTCGGCGTTGGTCAACTCAGGACTGTCTCAGTCCCCACAAGAATTCCTATATGAGAGGAAAGATTTGATAGCATGCTGGGCATCTATCACGGGGATCCCAGGGTGTGCAGTCGAGATCTTCACATCTTTATCGAAGGGTCGAGCAGACGATATTGGGCCCGTTTGTTGTGCAGCTATTTCCAAGGTCGCTGATAATTGTTGGCCGACGATGTTCCCCTTTAATCCATGGTACCCTGAGATACTGAAGAACCACTGTTCTCGATTCACTGGGAGCCCCGCGAGCAGTCCTTTGTACGTTAATTAATCACTATATACTTCTCCTTGAGAAAATAAAATTAGCCAGTGGATGGCTATTGTGCTGATGATGTCGGTGTATGCTTATTTATGGAGCTCTTCCATTTATCACGAATTAATAAATTAGTATGCAACGATTATGCTTAGTTAAGGACTGTTGGACAAAATTAGTAGTTCCCAATTTTGTGTCCAATTTTCAGTTTTTATATTTAATTTTTATTTTTATAATTAAAAAAATAAAAACAGAACTTAGCTTGATAGTATATAGTGTTGTTAGTTGATAGTTATAATATTGAGAAAGTAGTTAATGATAGTGATTGACCGTTGATTATGAAAATAATAGTGACTAATAATATAGGTGACGATGGCAATTAAGGTAGTGGCCAGAGATAGATAGTAACTGATGGTTGGAGACGAAGATGGTAACCAAACGATGATAGATGATGGTTGTGATTGGTAGTGCTAATAATTGTGGAGAAAAATAAGAATATATATATATATATATATATATATATATATATATATATATTTTATGTTTTCATAATTTGAAATGATAATTACTCTTTACTTAGTAATTATTTTTTATAAATTTAAATAAACAATTTTAAACCGATTTCAGCGCTTTGTAATTGCAATTTATTAAGAAACCAAAACGAGAAGAAAGAGGCACTAAATTGCAATAAAAACAACAGTTTCAAGACATCTATTTCTCTACCCTACATATATACATATATATATTCACATTCTTTGCTTCCAAAATTTTCTCGATTGATCACTAGCAACCCCCAAAAAAGGTAGCCCAATTCCATTGAGAAAAAAAAAAAAAAAGAAGGAGAAAAAAAATGTCTCGTTCGAAGGCGGTGTTGTCAATTGTACTGATTCTGGTATGTATCGTGTCCTCATTGGTTGCACCTACGCGATCATCAATGAACTTGGGAGTTATAGCACTGGTGGGCGCGGAAGAGTGCTTGGAATCTCTGAGGGGGATTTATGGGTGTGCCAAAGAGTTTGCAACCTTCGTTATATTTCATGGACATTTCGATCGACCTAGCTACGTATGTTGCAAGGCTGTTCTTAGTATTGGCAATAAGTGTGTAAAGGGATTTGGCTTTGCAAATCGTTGCGATTCTCTTTATAATCGTCGGAGGAGGTTACATTGAAATGGGGCATTTGTTGATCAACTTCGCCAATTAGCCAATATCCTCATGAATACGTGATTGGATTAACAATTGAAGAATTAATTTCTTTTGTGTAATAAACACACTTGGATGGTATTTTTTTCTTCTTTTTATAAGCTTTTATTTGCGGTGAACTCATCATGAGAGAAGTTTTTCCGTAAACCCTTCGAGTTTTATAACGATAGCAACTTCTCAGTTGTCGGTACACGTGCCCACACACCGACGTCGGGTTAATCACAAGCACTTATCCGGTTAATCAGTTCGGCTAGTTTTGACATTGAGCATTTCCTCCAATCAGGGTAGGGTAGAGTAACTTCCCTGTTATTTTATTATTTTATTATTTTTTTTGTTTTTTTAATTCTCAACCCTTGATTTCAATCAAAAATTAAAGTACAATTTTTTGTGGATTCTATTGTATTAACTTTATTTTTTCAATTTTCGCATTGTAATTATCTTTACATTTATTATAAATTGAGTTTATATTTTCAAAAATGAAAATAAAGGGTTGAGATTCAAAAAAGCAAAAAAATAACATAATAAAAACCCCTCCCCCCTCTGTGCCCTCTCTCTCTCTCTCTCGCTAATACCACTAATTTATTATAAATTGAGTTTATATTTTCAAAAATGAAAATAAAGGGTTGAGATTCAAAAAAGCAAAAAAATAACATAATAAAAACCCCTCCCCCCTCTGTGCCCTCTCTCTCTCTCTCTCGCTAATACCACTAATGGGACCTAATCCATCTGGACTGGCACCATTAAGATTTGTGCAAATAAGCTTATTTAAGATGGTGGGTAGGAAGGTTAATTTCACCTACCCGAAAGGGAGGAGGTTAAGAAGGTCTTATGTAAATGGGAAAGACTTCCTTCTACATATATATATATATATCCACTTAAGAACAACCTTCATTTTTACGAAGCTCACTCATAAATAATTAACAAGACTCATCCGTCAAATGGCGCAACTTGCACCAAATAAAGGGGCAAACTTCACTTGGAAATTCATAGTTTGAAGCATTTGGGCATACTACAGTTCCATATATATATATATATATATATATATCAAAGTTCATTTAAGCACTACAAAATCATCATGATTAACATCCTAATACAATGCTACACAGAAAATGAAATCGATTTGTATAATCAATTAAACTTACTTTTAATCCTTAATTAACAAGCTAGCTACTCTGCAATTAGCATATCCACACCCCTTCAGTTGACAAAATGTGATCAAAACCCAAACCTTTGAAAATACATATATATATATATATATACACACACTATCTTTTGGAAGCCACTTTGACATTGAGAATAAATTACACACACACACACATATATAATTGCTCGCTTTTGGCAGGAGATCTTATCAAACAAAGAGAAATGCTTGTAATTTGCAAAACAATTATATGGAACAAACAGTGATCATAAATAAAATTATGGAGCTGATCAAAGGAAAACTGCAGAATCAAGCCATCCCAAGCAATTAACATAGGTTTCTTTTGTAATGCCATTTTCTCTGTTTGTTGTCTAGCATCACTTAGTTGCAAAGCCCGGGATATGTCGTTTGAAAATCTGTAATGTTTTGCTTTTAATTTTCTTACTTAAAAAAAAAAAACAAAAAGAAAAAAAAAAAGGAAAGAAGAGAAATTGATGTGGATTTTCTCTAGAACTTCTAAGATCAATGAGGATGCCTCCACTGTACAACTGAAAGTTATAGATTCCATCAAAAAGTATTCTTAGTAAAAGTGGTGAACTTCTTTTTAACACTTTGTTTCCGGTAACATTTCTCTCCTACAATTAATTTGATTTTAAAATAAATAATTAAATTAAATTGATTTAATTTAATTTGATAAATAAAATTTTATATTCGAAACACATTTTGAATTTTGAATTTAAGAATTGAATTGTATTGATTTATGAGAAATACCAAATTTGACCACGTCAGTAAGAAATAGAAAATATGGTTAATATGATATATGTGGATAAATTTATTCATTTATTTAGTGATTTTAAAAAAAATAAATTTTCATCAAATTTTCTTATTTTAAATTAAATTTTAAATGATATAGAAATTTAAAAATTTCAATTATAAAATAAAATCAGACCAAACTAATAAAATTTTATTTTATTTCTAAATATAAGAAGAAAAAAAATTATTACATAAAATTAAATAACATCGAATACACCATTCCAAATATAGTGTAAAGGAGTCATTTATTTTATTAAGAACCAGAAGAAGAAAGAAGCTGTTTTAAATTGAAATAAAGGCAAGAGTTTCGAAATTACTAGCTGGTTTCTCTTCCTTATAGCTGCATATATATTATTCGCATTCTTCACCCCCAAGTTTTCTCACTAATTACCAAAGACATCCTTCCACATATCGAAAAAATAAAAAATAAAAAATAAAATGTCGAAATCCAACAAGAAGTTGTCTTCTATTACGTTGTTGTTGTTTTTCGCATGTGTGTTCATGTTATCGGTTGTACCAAGTCTAGAACAAAAAACTACTAATTTGGGAAATCTAGGACGATTCGTGGGCAAGGACTGCTTGAACTCTCTGAAAGTCGTTGGTGGGTGTATTCGAGAAGTCGTGAACTCATCAATCAATAGTCGAACCAGAGTGCTTTTCCCTGCGTGTTGTATGGCCCTCGTTTCTGGCAATTGCAGGCAAACTGTGAATGCTGGTAATTGTTTCTTCCCTCAAACGACTAGGATTCACTGTTTAAGACAGAAATAATGATACTTAACATATTATATATATATATATATATATAACTTGCATGAATCCCTGAAGCTGGGTATTGAAATTTGAAAAGAAGCATTATACCTTTATCTCTTGATTCTTTTCGAATAAACCCATTGATGTCCCTTCTATACGACTAATAAATATTAAATTAATTAAATTAAATATTAGTTAATAATTCCATTAAAAATTACTATTAAAAATATGAAAATGTGTAAAATTTTAATGGACCATTATGCCTTTATTTTTTCAAATAAACCAATTAATGTCCTTTCATCCCATATCTATCTATTCCAGCTACTATGAAATATTAAATTAATTATGATATTTATATTCTAAAATTAGCAATAATTAATCATTAAATTAAATTAATTAATCTAGTTTTATTATTTATTAAAAATAATTTATTTTAATTTATATAATTAATTTAATTTATTGAATTTTATTATAGTATTTATTAAAATAACTTATTTTAATAAAATATTTAAATAAAATAATTTATTCTTATGTAATGTAACAAAAATAGACAAAGTTTTAAAATTGACAAAATATTGGCAATAAAAAAAATCAGAGTAAAAACATATTTTTTCTGTTTACATTTTTCTGTTTGTATTTTTATTTTTTTTGGAAACAAAAAAACGTAAACAGGTTTATTAAATATGTTTCTGTTGCAAGTTTACAAAATTTTGAAAATATAAACAAAAAAATAGAAAACGGAAACGTTAACAAACGGGTCCTTAATAACTCAATCCAGACATAACTATTATAAACTTGTTATTATAGTAATTGTTACTGAGGTAACAATTATCCTAATAGTCTTTTACTCCTAAATTTTTCTCCTCATATCAAATGTTTTCTCACTCAGGGTATCTGGGGCAGCTTAAAGCACCTAGACTAATCACGATAATCCTAGAGTTAATGACAGGAGTAAGTTCTCGGTGATTTTAATGAGATTCGAACTAGTGACTATTGGGGAACAAATTCAAAATCTTACCAATTAATATACCACTCAAAGTTTACAAACGACTTCCTAATAAGAAATAAAATATTTCCGTTGCTTATTTTCTTATATCCTATAGAGAAATACTTAAAATTGCCTGCATTGAGATTTTGCATTAATTTTAAAATGTTGCTTCATTGCCTTTATAGCAAATGAATCGATTTATTTGGTTAGCTCCTAAAATAGTACAAATTCATGCAATAAAATAGAATGATTTTTGAAACTATTCCTCTTACAAATTAAGATCTAATCGTTAAGAATTAATTTTTTTATTTAATTATTGAGATCATTTTTATATATATTTTTTTACTTCCTTCTCAATTCTTATTTTAGTAGACTTCATTATCATCTTATCTCACAAAACGGTTTGAGTATTTTAAATTTCACCTTATTTCAAGGGTAGAGATCATATGTAAATTTAAAACTATCAACTTAAATTCTGCTCAATTATAATTTCTAGGAAGTTGAATTTTTCAAATTAAAGTACCATATTTTATGTTTTTTCTTAGTGCTTATCAAAAATTAATTGGAGAGAGTGGCCAAAAACATGAAATAACTGTTAGGACCTAAAGTTTTAAAAATAAAAAATAAAAAACCTTGGATTATTTTAAATTTTTTGATTTGAACTTTTTATCTAAAATTTTAATTATATAAGAAATTTAATATTAATTTTGTTCAGAGTGCTGTAGACATGTGCTATTACTGGTGGATCGATAAAGTTAAAAAATAAAAAAGTTTCTAAACACTGTATTTTATTATTAATAATTTTTAACTAAAGGACTCATTTTTAAGTAAAATGCTGACACTGAAACGAAGTTGCTATTTGAAAGGAATCAAATTTACTGTCACCCCTTCAAGTAATTAATTTGAATTATTTACAAAGTATACAATTTTTAGCATATGTAATTTAAAGATAGGAGTGGAAGTGAACCGAGCTACTCGCGAGTTATTCGAGTTCGACTCGAAAATAGTTGAGCTCGAGTCGAAAAAAGCTCGGCTCGATCTCGATTCGTGACTAACACGAGCTCGAATCGAACTTGATTTTTAGCTTGTTTTGGATTTGAGCTCGAGCCTAGAGAAACTCGGTTCGAAAGCTCGCGAGCAGGCTCGTTAGAATAATATATATATATATTTTAATAATATTTTTATATTTTAATAATATTTTATTATATTTTTTTAAATATATTATATTTTAAATTAAAACAACGTTGTTTTGTCTTAATTGAATTATTCGCGAGCCAAGCTTGAGGCTAAATTCTTCTTTATCGAGTCGAGCTCGAGCCTAACTCGAGCCGATATAAAAGCTCGAGTTCAGTATAAAAAACTCGAGCTAAGCTCGAGTATGTTAAAGCTTGGCTCAACTCGATTCCACCCCTATTTAAAGATACATGTATAATATTTTGGGAAAAAATTGTTTGTCATGAGAAAATTTCATTTCTTTAAAATGACATTAAGAGTTTCTCTATTTACCATACGTTTGCATCTATAATGTACTAGAACTACTAATAACCTATGCCAACAGTACTCTAAACAAAATTATTATCAAATTTCTTATATGGTTAAAATTTTGGACAAAAAGTTCCAATCAAAAAAATTATAATAATTCATGTATTTTACTTTTTTTCAAAACTTTAGGCCCTATTAATTACTATATGTGTTTTGGTGTCTTTCTCTTTCCAATTAATTTTTGATAAACACTATAAAAGAAAATTCAAATTATGGTATTTTAAATTGGAAGATTCAACTTCTAGAAATCATAATTAGGCAAAATTTAAGTTGACAGTTTTTATATATAATCTCCACACTTGAAATATGATGAAATTTAAAATGTCCAAATCACACATTTTGTTAGATAGATGGTAGTGGAATTACTCAAATAAAAAATAAGCAGGAAGTTAAAAATATTAAAATAATCTCTATCATTACTAATTACTATATGTGTTTTGGTGTCTTTCTCTTTCCAATTAATTTTTGATAAGTATTATAAAAGAAAACTCAAATTATGGTGTTTTAAATTGGAAGATTCAACTTCTAGAAACCATAATTAGGCAAAATTTAAGTTGACAGTTTTTACATGTAATCTCCACACTTGAAATATGATGAAATTTAAAATGTCCAAATCGCACATTTTGTTAGATAGATGGTAGTGGAATTACTAAAATAAAAAATAAGCAGGAAGTTAAAAATATAAAAATAATCTGTATCATCAGAATAAAACAAAAATAATTCTTAACTATTAGATTTGAGTTTGTGAGAGTAACATTTTCAAAAATCGTCCTTTTTTATTATATAAATTAGGCACGGTATTCATATGATTTTTATTATATTTTTATTTTAATAAAAATAAAATTATAAAATTATAAAAAAAATAAATAAATAAATAATAAGTAGTTAAGAGTATTTAAGTAATATGACAAAAAAATTTCAACGTAAAATGTTTTACACTAACAAACAGAGCTTAGACAAGCATGGTTTGCAACTTAAGTGGTAAGGAGTCTTTTTGCTCGCTCATGACCCAGGTTTGATTCTCTGGGAGCCCTTTCCCCTCATTGCAATGATATATTGTATGTTTAATGTATTTAAAAAAAAAAAAAAAAACAAACAAACGGAGCCTAGATAATAGCAAACGTTTGGAGTTATAAAAAAATATAAAACTCAACAAATCTCTATAAATATGAATTATGAAACGGTAAAATTTAATTTTTTTACTCACTACATAAAAAACGAGACACTAACTTTTACGATTTTATACAACTCTAAACACATCAAATCTAAATCATTTCTCTCTCTTTTTCTTTTTTAGTTATATCAAAGAAATGAGGAAAATAAATAAATATATACTTGTCAAAAATTATATTTTTTATTTTGTCCCACAAACAATGACAGGGAAGAGGTAAAGGTAATTTTATTTGTCTTTAACCATTCCAAAATCCAAACTTCGGAAATTAAGGAAAGAAGTAGTAGTAATAGATAAATTCAGAAAATGAAAAAAGAAAGGCTGACATTGATGTTAGTTTGATAACAAAACTCTTAAGAGTCTCGGTTATCGCCGAATTGATAGCTCGGGCGCTGCTAACCCCCGGGTTTCAGAAAATGACTCGCTTGGAATGCTTGCGCAAAGCCCATGGAAAAAGCTCACTAGCTGGGCTGCTTTCGGCTGGGTTGTTATTTGTTGGTTACGCTTTTCTTTTTTCTTTTGTTTTAAATATTGTTTTTGAATCAGGTGGGCCTCAGGAGGTCATTTCAGTTATTTCGATTTCTCCTAAGGGTGATCAAACCCAGTTTCATATCGGGTTTGGGCCGGGCACAGGCAAAGGCATGAGAATCTTAGGTTCCGTTTGGTAACTTTGGCTTATTTGCTTATTGAATTACTTGCTTATTTGTAAAATGATTAAATTTATCCTTTTATATCTTAATTTTCTTTAAGCTTTTAAGAGTAAAATTGTCTAATTAATAAAAAAATAAATTTTTTTTTTATTTTCCAAACACGAAAAAGTAACTTTTTTTTTCCAGTTAATTTTACTTTCCAAACCAAGCTTTAATCTTTATCGAGGCCGGTGGATTCAATAGTTTAAGCCTTCAAAAAAATTTCAAGTCCTACTTTAAAATAAAAAATAAATTCTAAGTCTATCTATGAGCCCGAGACAAAATAAAATATATAAAAAATAATATATTAAAACAAATATTTATACTATGTTATACATAAAATTAAGCAACTGATTATTATAGTCACTGGACGGATCTCTTAACTCATGATTACCTTAATTTTTGCCCATTGCTTAGACTACATAATGGGTTTCTTTGTTGAAAAAAAAATAAATAAATAAGTAAAAACAGAACTTTTGAAGCTAAACAACGGAAGGTGAACTTTGCATTTAATCCTACGTCTATTTGCTCAACAATGATGGGGTGTCCTTCGGTTTCTTTCATAGGAAGTTGAAATATAGAGGCCTCCAACTCGTCTTTCCCAATGTCCTTTCAATTTGGAACCCATCCTTTGATTGCTACCATGCATGATGGAGACCTATCGGTGAATGTCATATTTTATCTGCTCATTTGGGACAAAGGGAGAAAGGTCCATGTGTGTTACCTTCTTGCTTTTAATGATGACATTGAAGCCTATGATGATGACATTAAAGACTATGAATTAATGTGGTAACATGTAGATATTTCCATATACATAAATATATATATTGTGCATAATTGGAATTAATAAGTAAATATATGCAAATAAATAAGTAGAAAAAAATCACAAAAAAATCATGATATATTCATACTTTGTAATATATCTATATTCGGAAGTATGATATAATACGTTTTCACCATAAATATCTAACAATTGAGTAAAAATTATAAGTACAAAAGAAAAAAGCTTAAAAATCCTTTTAAAGATGCCATCTTCACTTTACATTTCGTTTATTTCTAAATCCGAGTTTCAGAAAACTATAATTTAAACTTAGTATAGGCGTTCAATATGTCCAATATAAACATAATAAATATTACATGTGAATGAAGCATCAAATAATAAATTAATATAAAAAACATACCTATTTATTATGTGACCTTACTTCTTAAATATGAAGCAATCGTGTGATTTGATTTGATTATTTTATATATGATAGCTCGGATCGTGATTGTTCATTTTTCAAAAAAAACTAGAAAACTAATTTAAATTATTAGTGTTTGATATTCTCCTTTATCACAAACTTTGTGATAGTTATTAATAAGAAAAACTGTTTGTATTTTATGAAGAAATGGGATATAATCATTATATATATAAGGTAAAACTCTAAATTTACTAGGCTCTCTCATAGAAAACTTTCAATGGACTTAACAATTGATTCACACTAACCGTCTAATATCATTATCCATATTGGGTGCATATAAGCCTAACGAAATAGATCACTGTAAAATGAGTCTTATTATATATGTCAATCTTCAACTTGTTCTAACTTTTTTTGACAAAGTAAAATTAATTAATGTATACTTGGAGGGTGTTTGGAAGTCAAAAAAAAATTTAAGTTTTGGTAGTTTTTTGGTGTTTTTTTTTTTTGCACTTTTTTGTGTGTTTGGTTGAACCAAGTAAAATTTTTAGTATTTTTTTAGTGACTTTTGGGTGTTTGGTAAATTTTTTACTGTAGCAAAGCAAAAAAGTTATAACTTTTGGGTGTTTGGTATGTTTTTTACTGTAGCAAATCAAAAAAGATGTAATGATGGAGTGGTACTTTTTACTGTAGCAAAGCAAAAATGTGACAAAATTTGTGGTTTTGCCAAACACCCAAAAATCAACTTTTGGTAGTTTTTTGCTAATTTTTGAGTTGCCAAACACCCCCTTGATCAATATACAAAAAAATTCAACATTCTTTTATTAGAGTAAATATTAATTATGTTTTAATTTTAGAAAATTCAAAAAAATTGACTCTCAGATTAAAAATTATATGTGATCAGATTTTAAAGTCAAATTAAAATGGGGAACAATACCTAAAAGAATCTAGTCCAATAAAATAATCAACATCGAAGTAATCTTGAGTGGAACTCATTTAATTTAATATTCTATACTATATTTTTGAGTATGAATTTACCAATTCAAACTCTAGTGGGATTTAAAAATATAACAAGAGTTAAAATTATTGTTTAAATTTATTTCGTTTATATTTTAAGTCAAGTTGGAACATATTTACTATCAAATTAGAGTAGGAAAAATCTTAAGTAACTTGATTTGTTTTACAATGATAGAATCTTACAAATAGCAAAGGTGAGTCCTCGCCAGGTTACAAGTTTGAAACACTTCAAACCCATTTTCCCAAATAAAATTTATTTAATATTCATTTCATTTAAAAAAATAATCATAGAAGAAAGGAAATCTCTTTAAAGCTAGGGTTTAGCTAGATTTATAAACCAAGCAAAATTTTCTCATTTACAAATGGATTTGGGATGTGGCTATGGTGCTGTGGGTAGTACTATAAGAAAGCCATCATTTCCACGGAGGGTATTTGGTTTGATCAAGTTGTATTATACCAAACAGGGGGCCTCTTGTTGAACATCAATGGAGTAGGTTAAGTTGGTGGTTCTCTTTTTGTAGAAACTAACCTTCTCCCCTTGAAATCGAGACTTGGGAGATTACTTGAAATGTTGGACTGACCAAACCGAGAGAGAGAGAGAGAGAGAGAGAGAGAAAGAGAGAGAGATGCTTATTTTACACACAAGGACAACTATACCCTGATATATATACACATATGCTTGAGAGATATAGATTACTTCAAATGTTGGACTATTTTGAAAATAACTCCGGACCAAACCATAAGGAAAAAAAAAAGGCTTATTAGACACACAAGGACAACTGTGCCCTGTGGTATATACATATATATGTTTGAGAGAGAGAGATAGAGAGAGAGATGGATACCTTGGATCTCCTTTCATTTTTGATAGTTACATCAAGTTTGAACTTAAATTTTTTACTTGTTTCAAAAAAATATCTTTTTTTTTTCTTAAAAATTGATCAATATTATCGGAAGAGACAATACTGATAATTAAAATGGTTAAAAGAATGGATTGTGATTATTTAGGAAGCATAATCATTGGAGTATTTGGTCACCATACACATTATTTGATTTCAGTTGGAATAGGTCAGAAATTCAATTGTATTGGTGACGGACTAACGATCAGTCTAGTGTTATATGATCATGAACCCCGAGAAAGTTAACTAGAGGGGTTTGCGTTTATTGGTTGGTCGAAAGGACAATGAGTTATATATATATATATATATATATATATGTATGTATATAAATACGCGTGTTATCAATTAATTTGTGAATATCTTAATGTTATCATTAATTAATTTGTGAATATCGAAAGTACTGTAAAAACCGGTGTGGTTCAAGAATTTATATTTGAATATTTGAATGATAATAATGACAATTTAGGTTATGGTTTTTATACTAAAATATTTAGCATGCAAGGATTAACATAATTTATAGAAAATAAGGTGGTATTTGGTTTATTTTTATATTTTTTATTTTTGTTTTATGTGTTAAAAATATCAAAACGAGAAAATAAAAAATAATTTATTTTTCTTGTTTTGAGATTTTTCTCATTTTTTGTTAAAAACTCTCAAAATGACTTTTTGTTATTTTTTATTTTATGTGTAAAATCATTTTTTGTTTTCAACAACAAATTTTGAAAGCACAAGTAATCAATTGTGTTTTGACCCGTTTTCTTTATTTTCAAAAGCACAAAATGAAAAATGAATTCAAAACAGAAAATGAAAAACAAAAACAGAAAATAAAAAATAAAAAAATAAACCAAATAAGCCCTAAGTTATTTGTTAGAGATAGTTAATGTGATTTTGCTAACTAAACAATTAATACACTAAATAATGATTGCAACAAAAATATATTTGATTTCGTTGCAATGGTAACAACCACTGGGTCAGATATATATTATTTTTTCTTATTCATTATTTCACAAGACACTTACCTAAAACTCTTGGGCTTGTTTAATTTTAGAGATTTGTTGATGGGGGTATAAGTAATATATGGATAATATATGAGATTGCATATAAAACGGGAATTAATTTCTTATGTAAGATTATTTTTTTTTTGGTGTTTGGTAGATGAGATATAAAGTAAGATAAAAGATGTGATTTAATATGAGATGTAACAGGAAATAATTTTGAATTTTTAGATTTTAACAGAAAATAAATATTGGACCAAGGGATATGCAATACCAACATCTCATGGTATTACTTATCTCTTAGTTTAGGGGATAAATAATGTAGTTCGGAGTTCTAATACTATAAACCAAATATAGACTAAAGTTAGTTTGTTTAAAAAGAGTCTAAAGAATCCTGCAAACAAACACAATCTTAATTTAATGAAGAAGACCATATTTTAAAATATAAGCGTTGACCAATTAAAACCTTGTTAAAATAATTTAGAAAGAAATTATTTTGGATTTTATTATAATTTCTTAGTGAGGAAAAAAATAAGTTTTCTTGATAGAATAGAAATAATTAAACTGCACAAGAATATTTTTATATTTTTTATGTATAATTTGGGATGATATAATTATCTTTCATAAATAAAATTTTAACAAATTTACAGACATTCTTAAGCATAGTTTTTTTAAATTAAAATAAATTTCATTTTATTTTTTAATTTAATCAAATAAAAAATAATTATTTCATTTTTTTATCTCCCCAACCACAGCTTTTTCTGACATCTCAGGGAAATCCTTCGAGCCACTTTCCAGTCGACGTTGCACTTTGCTCGATAATTCTTACCCCCAATATGAACTTATCATCGTAGCTCGTAAATTATATATATATATATATATATATTTTTTTTTAAAGATGAAAATAATTTTTATTTATATTTTTAATAATCGTATAAATCTATTTTTATATTTTCATTTCTTTAATGTAATGAAATAAATTATTTTTTTATTTGACTGAGTTAGCAAATAAAATAAATTTATTTTTATATGATTATTAAAAATAAAAATAAAAATATATTTTATTTTAAACTTAAAAATACATGATCTTACATTTTATTTTATTACAATATATTTAAAATATTCAACTAAATTATTAAAATTAAAATATTCATATAAAATCCTACTAAATGACTTAAAAGATAATGGCAAAAATTAAAATAACAAAAATTTGTAAATAAAAAAGAAATAATTTTTATTAAATTTTGTTGGAATTAAAATAAATTTATTATTGTATAACTGTTAAAAATGTAGATATAAATAAAATTTATTTTAATCTCTAGGCCTAAAAATATTTATCCAAATTTGTAAAGATTTTTCTTTGCTAGACGAAAATGATAATCTTTTTTCAATTTCTTTTTTTATAAAGCTTAATACCTAGTTCATTTTCTTTAAATACAAAATTTTATCAGTTGAATACTTTCAGATTATGTTTAATACGTGAGAATAGAATGTAATCTATTTCCATTTTAGCCTATTCTCATGTTTGGTATTAAAAAATTAAGTTAGAATGCTATTACATCAGAATAGTCATTCCCACATTAAGTAGAAAAATACACTTCACAATTTAAGTGATAGAATAGTCATTCCATTACAATCAAAATTTGATCCAAAAATTGAAAAAAATAAAAATAAAAACAAGCAATTACTTTGTAATAAAAAATTCTATTAATTACTCTTTGGGTTGTAAAATAACCATTTTATCCATTGACCTTATTTTCAAACTAGATTCGAACTCGAACTATAAAATGCCCACAATTTAAGTGATAGAATAGCAATTCCATTGCAATCAAAATTTGATCCAAAAATTAAAAAAATAAAAATAAAAAACAAGCAATTACTTTGTAATAAAAAATTCTATTAGTTACTTCATTGGGGTTATAAAATAACTATTTTACCCATTGACCTTATTTTTAAACTAGATTTGAACTCGAACTGTAAAATAACAATTTCACCGCTACGTCCGTTTTTTTTATCAAATTCATATTTCTAGCTTATGAAAGGGTAATAAAAATATTCTTTCATATTATTTAACAATTAAGCAAAATTTGATCCGATTTAAACTCAAGTTGTAAAATAATAATTTTACTCCTGAATTCGTTTTTTGCCTAAATTTATATTTTGGGCTTTCCAAAAGATTAAAAAATATTTATCGACGTGTCTTGATAACTAATAAAATTTACTTACCAAAAAAAAAAAAAAAAACCTAATAAAATTTCTTCTCAATCCGAACTCTAATTATAGAATGACAATTTTATCCTAGGTTATTTTTTGTCCAAATTTGAATTCGAAATTGCTCAAAAGACTAAAAAAATTTTCTTGACATATTTCTTAAGAATTAAACAAGTTTCAATCCGATATGAACTTAAACTATAAAATAATTATTTTGCCCGTGGACCTGTTTTTAGGCCAAATTTGTATTTTAAGTATTCTAAAAAATTAAAAAAATATTTATTAGCATATTTCCTAATAGTTAAGAAAATTTTAGCCTAATTCAAATTTGAATTATATAATGACCGTTTTATCCATAGACCTTTTTTTTTTACTCCAATTCACATTCTGAAAATAAATTTTATTTTTATAGTTTTTAAAAATTAATGTTAGTAGTTTTTATTATATTTAAAATATGTAATCAAATTATAAAAATTTGAATGTGTATTCTATTTCTATTATCTTAGCAACCAAATAAGAGAATAGAATGAGTATTCTATTGTATTCCCACATTTTATTCTATTTTCACGTATTAAACATAACATCAAGATTAATGGAAATGATAATTTTATAATTTTACTTTCAATTAAAAAAAATGGAAAGGGATTTGAGAAGTGTAATTAGGCTTGCTATTTAAAATTTCAAAATTTTAGTTGTAGCATAATTTTTTTTTTCTTTTTTGGATTTTCCCCAATATACGCATAAAATAATTAAAGAAGTGGATTAGATTTGCCTTGTGGGGGCATCTCTCCAAACCCTATCGCCCCGGCCCAGACCTAGGGGGCCCAGTCTCCACCTCTCCACTGTACTCATGCTTTTCCCTTCCGTTGAGCAATCTTTTTTCAGTTTCCTGAAGCAAAGCATAAAATTGGCCCACCATCAACAAACTTTGAACCGTTCAAATTCTATAAATTTCCTCTGCAGATTTGGATCCTTTTCTCACTTCCAAAACACATGCACGAAAATTATTATATTATATGTTCCCGAAAACCAAATGCACTTGCATCCTCGTTAACCTCTACTTCCCTCTTTTTGTTACCCCACCCTCTCTGTTCCAACTCCTCCACTCTCATCTCATATGGCTGCCGCCTCACCACCCATTTGAAGAGAGACTCGCAGATCTCTTGAACATTTCGGCTGAAGTTTCCAGATCGGTTCTCTGGTTTTGCAAATGGGTTTAAGTATCTGGGTTTGTTTCTTTGCTTTGAGCTTCGTTTCCATGGAGTCGGGGAGTTGGAGAAGGAATGTAGCCGTTGAAGGCACTGTTTTTGTAGATGGGAAGAGTGCAATTGGAAGGACAGATAGTGATTTCATTTGTGCTACCTTGGATTGGTGGCCTCCTGAGAAGTGTGACTATGGGACTTGTAGCTGGGGCCATGCTTCTCTGCTCAATCTGGTAAGCTTATTTGTGCAACACATTTGGAATGTAAAATTGTATCTTTCTATGTGGAAATGTTGATTAAGTCGGTTTTTGGTTCCAAAATGCAAGCAATTTTTCTAAAGCTACCATCTCTTTGGGCTCTTTCTCTGTTTCTCGTATGGAGTTTGCTGCATTTTTTATTTTTTTTATGCAAGGGAGATATTTCACCTTCAGATTCGTTCTGTTTTGAGTATTGTTGAGTGACACTTAAATACGACACAGTTTTGTATTCATTTACGCATGCAAGTTCAAGCTTGTGGATTTTCTTTCTGGGCGTGTTGCAAGAGATAACTCTGTGCTTGATGGTTGGTTTGTGTGATACTGATATTTGGGATTTTATGAGGTTACTAGAGCATTGAAGGGCTTAATTTTGTTATTCTTACTTTAAGATTGTTGATTAGTTAATATAGAAGCTTGAATAGATCTAGTTCTCCATCTAAAATGCAGGGTTATTAGACCAATGAACTTTAGTTAATTTAATTTTGGGTTTATTTAC
Organism: Vitellaria paradoxa; assembly: GCA_019916065.1. Classification (NCBI taxonomy): domain Eukaryota; kingdom Viridiplantae; phylum Streptophyta; class Magnoliopsida; order Ericales; family Sapotaceae; genus Vitellaria; species Vitellaria paradoxa. Next base: position 49,630,380 of record CM034235.1, on the reverse strand, counting down.
AAGGACTTGTTCTAATTGGAAGCAAATATGGAATCTGAAATTCTGTTTGGGCTCTCTTTTCTGCAGGATCTCAACAACAAAATTTTCTTAAATGCTGTAAAAGGTTTGAATACCTTTAGATACTTCTGACACCTTCAAAAATAGCAGAATTTGCTTTTCATCAATTTTTTCTTTTCTTTTCTTTTTTTTTTTTTAGCCTTTTGATAGAGTTCCTTTCTTGTATTAATGGTACAGCTTTTTCACCACTGAAAATTAGATTGGGTGGCACATTGCAAGATAAGGTCATCTATGAAACTGAAGGTCAGCAACAACCCTGCATTCCATTTTCTAAGAATGTTTCGGAATTGTTTGGTTTCACGGAGGGGTGTCTACCCTTGTCCAGATGGGATGAACTGAACAAATTCTTTAATGAATCTGGGTAACACTCATTTCCTTCAAATTCCTGTTTGCCTCAACCTTTATATTTTGCAAGCTGAACAATGAACTGTTCCGCGCACCCAGGGCTCTAGTTATTTTTGGATTAAATGCTCTCACTGGAAGATCCATACAGTCTGATGGTTCTGCCATAGGAGCTTGGGACTCCAAAAATGCCAAATCTTTTATGCGTTATACCGTCAAGAAGGGATATGCTATCCATGGATGGGAACTTGGTGAGAATGTTCTTCCCTTCTTCATGCTTTTCTGTGTTATCCATATCCATATTTACATCTGTGATTAGATGATCTTTGGTTATGGGAATGTCAACAATTGGCTAACTACAAGTACCTACTCCCAGGGGCCTAGCAGAGTTGGGCCCACACCCAAATAGGTTGCTTGTTGGTCCCTTGTACAGGGATTTTTTATTTTCTCCTATGTACTTGTATCCACTTGATATGACAAGGGTAAGAATATATGATATATGTCCAACTCCCATGCCCAAATTAAATATTTGAATTCTCTATTTTTTATGATATTTGAAGACGCAATAATTAACATTTGATGGTAAAGAAAATTTTCTAGCCTTTTGTATTAATGGAAAATAAAATAAATAATTATTGCATCTTATATTAGCATATTATACAATACTCAACGAAACTTTAATCCCAAACAAGCTGTGGTCAGCTATATAAATTTTTTTTCTTCATCCATTTCTATTATGGGTTATATTGTCCTTGAGGTTATATGGTAAGAAAAATTTCTAGCCCTTCATACTAATGGAAAATAACATAAATAATTATTGTATCTTATATTAGCATATTATATGTATATTTTAGTGTTCAATTTCTTAAAGTTTTGGGAGGTCCAATGCTTGGGCAAACACTTACACCTGATACTCCTAACCGATGAATGTAATATGCCTAAGAGCGGACACTAGCACGGCTTGAATTTCTATTTTGGTGATTTTAAAAGAATACAAGACACAATAAGATAGGAACTCAGCAAAAGTGTATATTTTTTTACATCTTAACATTAATATTTGATTGGAATTTAACATAACACTAACTAAAATTAAAAACCACGTGCTCATAATTTAAAAGTCAACAAAGAAATTACATAATGATTACATTTCATCCAAAATGATAATTAGCTTAAAATTCAACAAAGAAATTATAAAATAATAATAATAATAAATTTTTTTAGTCCGACATGTGTTCAAAACAGGTCTCTATCGTGTCTAAAACGAGTAATTGTGTCCCAAAAAAAAAAAAAAAATGACACGGCGAAGGGTGATTTTGACACTTGTCTGTGGTGTCCAAGTCTCTCATGAATCCGACTTGCAAACACACTCCTTCACCAGTTGTTTGATATCTCTTTGCTTCCCAGGAAATGAATTGAGTGGGAACGGGGTTGGGACAAGAGTTGCTGCGGATCAATATGCCTTTGACACTATCGCTTTACAAAACATAGTGCAAGATATTTACAAGGGCAGTGAATCTAAGCCACTAGTCATAGCACCAGGAGGATTCTTTGATGAAGAATGGTTCAAAGGATACATAAGTAGAACAACCAAAACTCTAGATGTGATCACTCATCACATATATAACCTCGGCCCAGGTACTTTCAGTTATGCAAAATGAATTTGAGCTCTAAACTAGCTTCCACATAATAATCTTTATAGGAGAGTTATCTTTTTTCATCCACAGGGGTGGATGAACACCTTGTTGAAAAAATTCTTGACCCATCTTATCTTGATGGTGAGGCTGATACATTTAACAAGCTCCAAATCACCCTAAAGAATCCTGCAACTTCAGCAATTGCATGGGTAGGTGAGGCAGGGGGGGCTTACAACAGCGGTCACAATCTTGTCACCAATGCCTTCGTGTTTAGTTTCTGGTAATGTAGCTGGATATTGCAATGCAATTCTCTAGTTTTCTTTTGCCATTTTCTCACTGAATGTAGACTTCGGCCTAACAAACAGGTATTTGGATCAACTTGGCATGTCATCGGCCTATGACACAAAAACCTACTGCAGACAGTCATTGATTGGTGGAAACTATGGTCTTCTCAATACTACTACTTTTGTCCCAAATCCAGATTATTACAGGTATTGATTTTGTTTTTTATTTGTACTCCCCCCCCCCCCCCCCGGGCGGGGGCATGCCCAAAAAAAAAAAAAAAAATTTGCTAATGAGAAAATAAGAAGCTTGAAACCTGAAAAGAATTTCACGTTTCAGTGCCATTAAGTCCAGTTAAAACTGTTGTTGATGCATTGTTTGCTTGGTTACAGTGCTCTTCTCTGGCACCGATTGATGGGAAGAAATGTTCTATCGACAGGATTCTCTGGGACAAAGAAGATTCGTGCATATGCTCATTGTGCAAAGCGTTCTGTAAGTCAAAATGTGAACTTTATTTAATATTTATGTAGTTTGGTTCATTTTGGATAAAGTGGTGGGCTAATGGCCTTCCGCTGGGAATTTTGGGTTTAATACCCATATTTTAGAGCTTCAAGAGAATGATTCAGAGTTCTTGCAGAGTGGAACCATGCAATTACATGGTTATTTCAATTCTATCATGATGCATGATGTTCAACCTTCCAAATTCGAGTTGAAATCCACATCTAAGTTATCAAATCTATATTTTAGTGATTCTTCTTGAATAATTAGTGCCGAATCTTTTTGTTTCAAACCTATAAATACGAACGCAATCTTATGCATTTTCCTGTTTTGATCTGATTAAGAGTCTTTGCATTGCAGAAAGGAATTACATTGCTATTGATGAACCTAGACAATTCCACAACTGTTGAGACTAAAGTAGCTTTCAATAGTACTTGGACATTGAGACACAAACACAAGTCTCATGGTCACAGAGCAAAAGTTTTTCGACTACCTCGGATACCTAGAAGACACAGGAAAAACGAAATGACGAGAGAAGAATACCATCTGACACCAAAGGATGGGAATTTACACAGCCAGTCTATACTGCTTAATGGTAAAATTTTAACTGTAAATTTATCTGGGAACATACCCCCATTGGAGCCTCTAAGGGTAAATTCATCAGAGCCCATTACCCTTGCTCCTTTTTCCATTGTGTTTGCTCATCTCCCAAATATTGTTCTTCCTGCTTGTAGGTAGATTGGAGCCAAAAGTGGTTCTAGTTAGTGATTGATCAAATAAGAAATAGAATGTCAAGAAATTTTTTTTTATTGTTCTTGGTGAAAAACTAAATGCAATTTTTTTGTAAAAGCATTTATAAAAATGATTTTTGTTCTTTGTTCTGTTTTGTTCTATTCGATTTTGCTCTTTTTTTTTTTTTTGGCTGGGCATGTTTGTTTCGTGGGATATGTAAAAGATTGTATAGGAGATAGTACCATATTTCTAATTTTTATCTGATATTTAATTACCTTTTTTTTTTTTTTTCCTCTGGATAACATCTCCTATGTGATATTATCTATAAAGTAATTTACATTCCACTTGTCAATAAAAATACGTAAAGAAATGTAGGATAAAAATCAAAGATAGGATACTATCTCGTAACCAATTCAATATCCTTGCTTGGTTTTTGGAAGTAAGCTTTGTCAAAAAATTGGGTGTGGATTTTTGCTTAAAATAGAGAGTGATGATATTGCAAGAGCAATTATGGATTGCTCTAGAGTACGTTTAATATAACATTATTGCATTTATGGTATTTCTCACGTTGGTTAACCAACTCAAAAGATTTCAATTTTCTTTTCCCAGCCCAATCTATCGTTGTTCTATCAATATCACCAGTTAAAATAAATACACAATCAAACTGGCCTTAATATCCTCCATCTCCCGGGCTACTCACCATTTTTAATCTGCCAAAGTTTTTCTTTCTCTATGTTCAAGAGAACCAATAAATAGTAAGGATATAATTCAACAAAAATTACAGATTTCGTACTCTGTGTACAATATGTATATATTTAATATTGAGGAAATGTTTTCTTCTCTCCTCTTCTCCATCATTCAAATTTTACATGGTATGTTTCTACACTCTTCATTTTTCAAATATTCTTTTTTTTTTTTCATTCACAAAATTTCACTTCTTTTTTGTTCAACACGAGGACCACAAATTTATTTATTATTTTATTATTATTATTATTATTATTATTTTGTTTATGAAGTCACTAACATTGTGACGAAGGGTCTCAATCAATGTGAAATAAGGTAATGAATTCACTTACGTAGAATCTGTTTAACAAAATTGTCAGATTTTAGTTTTTGTGTTTAGTTTTTTATTTTTAATTTTCATTTTTATAGTAGAAAAAAAAACAAAAAGTTGAAAGTGTATTTAGTAACAATAGTTGTTATTTGGTAATTATAATTGTTTATTAATTAAATTTAATTAAAATATATACTTTTATTTTTATAAAATAATGGTTTAAAAAAAACTTATTTTTCAAAATGAATCAGATCCAGTATATAGATTGGATTTGAATCTTACAGAATTAGATTGACAGCGGCAATTGGCAATAATCAGAGGTGGTCTTGATGGGTGGCAGTAGTCGAAGATGGGTGAGAACAACAACATTGGTGGTTATCGGAGATGGGTGGATCCTAGTGATAGTTGCGACGATGACGGTGGCAACATTTGGCGGTAGCTAGATGTGAGTGGCGATCAGTAGATGGTGGTAGTTGATGGTGAGTAATAGTTGTGTCATCGGGAGGAAGTGGTGATGGCGATAGTCGGTGGTGGACGGATGTGGATGGCAACCAGTGGATGGTTATACTTGATGGTGGTAAATAGTAATAATTGCGGAAGAAAATAAAAACTGAAAATGAAAACTTGAAACTATCAAATGAAGGCACAGTTTGGTGTGCTAAAAAATAAAAAAAATTTTTGAAAAATTCTCAGAACTTTTAAAAGTTATTCACTTTTTATCTTATTACACGAATTACGAATTTACAATTTATCTCACTTTATCTCATTTTTTATCACTCTAAACACACCTGAAGTGTTTAGTTTTTTTCTCTCCTCAAAGAAATTAAAAAAATAATAAGTATTGTGTTTCTTTCTTAGGCTGAATTTGAAAAAAAAAAAAGTTAACTTTTTTACAGTTATTACTAATTAATTATTAAAAAATTAATTTTTTTTGTGTTTGGAAAAGAAAAAAAATTAACTTTTCTAACTTTTTTTTTTGTTAGGAAAAGAAAAAAAATTAATTTTTTAATAATTAACTTTTTAACTTTTTATTAATTTTATATTTTACTTTTCAAAGTTTAAAAAGAATTTAAAATACAAAACAGTAAATTTAATTATTTAAAATTTTTTTTCCAAACACACGCTTGTTCTTTCGAAATTGTCGGGTCCTTGCTCTGTTTTTATGAGGCAATTCGAAGAAAGTGAATTTTGCCTTTCACGCCGGATCCACAATTTTTTTATTTTTTTTCATTGGAAGTCGCACCGCATATTATGACCTGTTTAGTGTCACCAAAAATTACTAAAAATTACTAATTTTAACTAATTTTTATATTTTCTTTCAATCAAATTTTTTTATATATCACTCTTACATCACATTTTTTTATTTTTATTATATTTTTTATCCTAATTTTTTTAACCAAACAGGCCGTAAGAATTACATTATCAATACCCAAAAAGGAAAACCACGGCCCAAAACAGAGAGCGGTTCCGGTAAAGCTCTGATCACATCCTTCTCGCACACCAAACACCTGTGGACTCCAGCCCCCGGCCAGCCAACAATCTGCTGGATCCGACCAACGTTGAGGTACTTACCTCTCCTCCACTCCTCCCACCGTCTCTCTCTCTCTCTATATATATATATGTATGAATCAACAGGTTAATATCCGGTGAACAATTACATGACCATTACAGTCTGGCCGACACTCAATCGCCTGAGGTTAGTCAACCTCTCGCTCTGTCTAAACGTGTCTATAAACTATCTACATAGATTTTAGGTCAGTGCAGTTAGTTGTATTCAGCAATCTGCCGCCAGTTTTTCAGATTTGGTAGTTGACTGGTTTTGCAGTAAGGCTCTTTTTTTTTGTTTTACTTATGGCAAAGAGACAGGAAAGGATGATATGCAGTTGTTCCTGTCTTTTGATTATTAGCAGGGTCACGGGGGTGTTTGTTTTACTATATTTCACCCAAAGCTACCCCAAATATATATATATATATATATTACAAAAGTTACCAACTTTCTTCGAAAAATTTCGTCAAGTGTCATTTTTGTACTAATTTTTTTTGTTAATTTGTTTTTCCCATTCAAACACTTGTGCAGTGTGTAATTACTCAAATTTTTACTTGTTAATTGAACAGGAAATAGTTATAGAATCTGATTGTGATTGTTAAAAAAAAAATTGAGTATCCACTTTAATAGATAGTAGATAATTAAAGGGTAATTGAGGAATTTCAAAAAATTAATATGTCATTCTTTCCTATTAATATAGTATATAGTTAAACATGGAGTGAAAAAGAAAAACACAAGGGTGGAAAATGTTTTCAAGTTGCCCTATTGAAATTGTAATGGGAAAAAAAAGAGAGAAACTTGTAAGAGATTTGAGGAATGAAATAATTAGATTAAGTAATAAACTATTTTCTTTCTTATTTTTTAACTTAACCAAATGGGAAAAAAAAAAAGAGTGTATTTTGGAATCTCTCGTTTCCTTTTATTTTCCCTTCTTATCCGTTGTTTGGGGCTTTGGTTGTAGCATGAGGAGGAAAGCTTCGTGGAATATGGTGGTGGCTACTACTTTTTGTATCATTTGGAAAGAAAATAATTCAAGGGTGTTTGGGGACGAAATTTAAAAGTCAGAGGAACTGCGGGAGAAGATTCATTCGTGACTTCATTTTGGGTTTCCATTTTAACGGATTTTTTTTTTTCCTTCTTCTTCTTCTATCTCTACCTTTGTTTGTAATTGGCAGGAATTGGCTTGCAATCACAAAATATATTGTTTGGAAACCGCTCATCCTTACTAATAGCCTTTATATTCTAATAAAATTTTTACCGTTGTTTATAAAAAAAATAATAATGTAAAAGTCTAAAATGATACATGAAAAATGGACTAAACCAATAATAAAAAGTTTGTCTAGGATTAGGTTTTAGTTTTAGGGGCCGATTGGATGCAACAAATAGGGGCCTTTATAAATAATACACCTTTATAAGCTTTGATGTGATGTTTTTTGCTTGGTTCGGGAAGTAAAATTTTTCCCCTCTAAAAATTATCTCCCATTCTTAATCTTGGAAGAAGGTGTATTATTTTTGGAGAGGGTTTGATCTCTCCAAAAATTATCCCCCTTATATGGATTAAATTGGACCATTATACCCCTTCTCATCCCCCTTTCTCACTTACAAAATGTATTTTATATTAGAAATAAATTCTTTTTTTAATGAAAAAATGTATTAAAAAATTATATTAATAACAATAAAAAAATATAATTTTTTTCCAAATAGGGGATCGTGTGATTAAAAAAATATATTTTTTCCAAATTGGAGGTAATGTGATTTTAAGATAATAATATTATTTTTTAGCAAATTTATACAAAATTACACATATATTGATATTTTTAAATAAGGATAAAAAAAATAAGCGACTAAGGAAGTTTCGGATAAATTGGGATGTTATTGTCTACGAAACTAATTTATATATTTTATAAAGTTTAATTTATTAATAACATAATTTATTTATAATTAATTTGTCTAAAATTAATTTGTACTAGTTGATTTTCACATTATATAATTAACATAAACATATAATTAAGTTTGGGTAACCAAGTTTAATTTAATGGGTAATCAAGTTTTGGGACACTATAAGGGTAAAAGAGTCATTTGACTGTTTTTTCCATCATTTACCTCATCTTATTTATAAAACATCCAAATCAAGTCAAAAGTTATCCCCCTTCATAAACATCACATCAATGTGGGCCAACCCTCTAAAAATAATGCCACCTCTTATCTTATACCCCCTCTAAAACTTATACCCCTGAAATTTTAGCACTATCCAATAGGGCCCTTATGTTAAATATATATATATATATACACACACTATTAGTAAATTAATAATACCATACTAATAATCTTCTCTTAAAGTTTACATGGTTTAAAAGATTCTGTTTTCGTCTTACGTTACTAACTTTCTGATATTATTTTAAAGTTTTTATCTTTTATTATCCTTTACGAGGCACATTATAATTACACTTGTTGATTTAGTGATTCGTGTATTGAAGCAGTGGTCCCTAGTTTGTTCAGAGTCAATGGAAGACTCCGCAAGTAATGCTAGTCCCAAGCTTGGTGGGTTTCAATTCAAGTTTTTTAATGTATGCCCGTGGCATTATAATAATTTATAGCTCAGTAAGACAAGCAAATTGTCGCATAGATCAAGGCTTATCTATTTGTTTAGTTTTTTGATCTGACAAAGAGTCTGCAGCTTCTTCTCAGATTCCATGTGAGAGCCACTGAAATTTGCCTCAGCTAGCCTAAAGAATCAATCCTTCACAAATACTACACATCAATCAATTTATTAAAACACCCTCTAAGTGATCAACATGGATGGTAAGGAACAACCCAACAATCCTGCAAAGATGGTATCCGTGTCCAAGAGTGTCCAAGAGATGTCCATGGATGGTGATGAACCACCTCAACAATATATTATCAGAGAGAACACTTTTGGTGCGTTAGACACTTCTCCACCTTTGGGTCCAGTTCCTGTCATCGATGTCAGTCTGCTTTCATCGTCAACATCTTCACTGCATTTGTCCAAAGAAGAAGAAAATGAACTAGAAAAGCTAAGATCAACTCTAAGCACGTGGGGTTGTTTTCAGGTATTGGTTTCTCGGACTCACCAGCTATTGTCGTTCCTTTCTTATTGTTTAGAATTACTTGACTGATGACTGATCATTCGGGAGTTAATTGGTTTCTGGGTCTCAGGCAATAGGTCATGGGATGTCAATAGAGTTTCTCAACAAGGTGCGCGAAGTCACAAAACAGTTCTTTGCGTTGCCAATGGAAGAGAAGAAACATTACTCCCGAGCAGCTGCTGATACTGAAGGCTATGGAAGTGGCTTAGTAGTCTCAGAAAAGCAAGAGGTTGACTGGTGTGATCGTCTAGCTCTAAGGACACACCCAGAGGATCTAAGAAATTTTAAGCTTTGGCCAGAAAACCCAAAAGATTTTAGGTAACCCCTTAATTCATTAGTGATTTAAGGAACTCTTGCACAATAGATTTCTATCTGACACTTACTTCTAAAAAGTTCCTTGGAAACCTGATGCATGTCTGAAAGCTCCATATGCAACGACAGCACCTCATATACAATTCTTGTTGGAGAATTGTGCTGTTTGTTGGATCTGTTGTTGTCTATTGCCATCTTCACATTGAAAGGGATAATGACTTTTGAAAAGAAGTTGCATCTCTCTCCCTTGGAAGCCAAGCTATCTTGTTTTACTTTTCGCATACAATTTTGTTATATATTGGCAATCTGTTTAATTTTTATGTTTCCTACTTGTTTACTGTGATCCAATAGTTTGGTGTTCAAAATTTCTCAACAAATCTGTATGTTTAACAAAATATTGTATTCCTGCAAATGGAGTTATGCAGCCGTTTGCATCAATTTTTGCAAACTGGTGTATTTATTTGATGTGTTGGATACTTTTTGATCCCATATAATAATTCATGAGCTATGGTTTACTGTTTGCAGAGAGACACTAGATGAATATTCAGGGAATATAAAGTCCATCATCAGTCATCTATTAAAAGCCATGGCGAAGTCACTGAATTTGGAAGAGAATAGCTTCTCAAAACAATTTGGAGAACGACCAATTATGAAAGCAAGGTTTGGGCTCTACCCACCTTGTTCGAGACCCAATCAAGTATTTGGACTCAAAGCTCATTCAGACAGATCAGGAGTCACTTTCTTGCTGCAGGATAAAGAAGTAGAAGGTCTTCAAGTTCTCAAAGATGATGAGTGGCTTAAAGTCCGCGTAATTCCTCATGCCATTTTTGTCATCCTTGGTGATCAAATGCAGGTACTTTCTTTTGTCTAATTTACACAAAATTTATCATAAGAATATGTCTAAAGTAAACATTCCCATTACGGATGTCAAATATACCCGTACCCGGTGGGTACCCGCTTCATCTGCCCCGTTCGGAAGGGTATGGGGATATTAATAGCGTGGACGGGGACGGGGATGGGTATGGAGATTTGAAATGTTACCTGAACGGGTACGGGGATAGAGACGGGTATGATAGTCTCACCCCGTCCCGTATCCATTTAAATATTTATTTGTTAATTTTGTTGGCGTGATGGTTCATTTAGAAGTCCCATATCGATTTCTCACAAAGAAGTGGAGGTCTTGTGAGATTAAAAATAAAAGCCTCTTCCGCTTTGGTTAACTACACCAGTCAAAGTCAAAGATTTATATATATATATTTTTAATTTTTATTTAATATATATGTAATATATATTTTTATTTAATATATATAATATTTATAATAATTTTAAATATTTATTTTATACATATAATATATAATTTATAATAGTTAGTATACTTGGTGGGTAAATGGGCACAGAGACATGGAATTCATTACCTCGTGAGGACGCGTGTGGGGAAAATTTTTTTTCCCGAAACGGAGACAGGGACGGGGACGGGGAAGGGGAAGGTCATACCCGCCCCATTGACATTCTTAATTCCCATATAACCAATATAGCACTGCCACATGGAAGTGCAATCCTGATGAACATGGATCCACTTTGAAATGATTTCAAGGAACCGACATTCATCCCCACTCCTCCACATATGGAGTACAACACAACATACAACCATTGGAGGAAACACAAACGAAGGTATTAAAAAAAAAAAAGAAAAAAGAAAAAAGAAAAAAGAAAAAAAAAAGACGAAGTGAATCTCCAAAGAAATCACTTGTTCAAGGATTATTAAGATATTCCAAACATGATTGAATTGGGTTGGACAAGGTGATGGAAAGGGTACTGGTCAAGCCTATACTTTAAAGAGATTACAATCATTAACTCTAGCTTGGAATGTCACTAAGGGTGGCAAGGAAGAGCAAGGCAACCAGTAAAGAGAGAAGCAAAAGGCTTAGGCTATGATAATTTAAAATATTTTTTATCAACTTTTTTGATATTAGTAAACCAAATAAAATATTGTCAACATTCTCCTACAATGATCCATTCTTGAATGGAATTTCTGAAGATTCAATGATTATGTAGTCGAAGAAATTTGTGAAGATCGTAATTGTTATTGTGGTGAAAATTTATTTTTCTCAATGGTTAAATCATATCTCCATGTTTAAAAATCAATGGAGTATGAATGTTCGAATTTGAGGACGAATTCTTTCAAATACAGAGAGAATGATGCAGGCTAAAAATTATAATAATTTTCTATTAAGGAAGTTTCCTACTTGGTTTAGATATTCGTTAAAGAAATCATATTTAGAAATTAATTTTATTTAGGATTAGTTTTAGAATATATTATTTAGCTTTTTAGAGTTAATAGTTATTTTGTTCCCTAAATTTACATTATTCTATTCTCTAATTTTGGTTATATTTTATTGGGATTTTTCTTTATTTATACTTTGTAAAACTCTGCCTATGTTTTTTTTCATAGCCGGTCCCAAGCTTGGATAAAAGAGGAGGGTTGTGTTAGATAGTCGACAGCCAGCGTAAAACTTTGTCGAATTTTTTTATGGATTTTCCGACACCTAATGAGATTTTGTGGGGGCGTTCCCTACTTAGCGACGCGCTGTATGGTCCGAGTACAGTGTTAAATAAGCAAGGACCGCTGCATCGCCGCCCGGGTGCGGTGTTAAATAGGCAAGGGTCCTCACACTTTCCTGGACGAGTGGGGGGCAAGGAAGCTAGTCCAAAATAGAAAGTTGAGATTAGGTACTTAGAATATTAGGAGCTTAACTGGGAAACTTATGGAAGTGGTGGATACAATGGAAAGGAGAAGAATCGCAATTGCTTGCTTGCAAGAGACGAAGTGGGTGAGACAGAAAGCTAAAGAGATTGAGAGGACTGGGTATAAGTTATGGTATACGGGACTTAATAGATCGAGAAATGGGGTCGGCATAGTAGTAAGTAAGGACCTAAAGGAAAATATAGTTAATGTGAAACGCTGTGGAGATAGGATTATTGCAATTAAGTTAGTGTTAGGAGAAGAGATAGTAAACGTAATTAGTGCTTATGCCCCCCAAGTGAGCTTAGGAGATGTACATAAGGAGAAGTTTTGGGAAGACTTGGAAGGAATGCTATTAGAGATACCTCAAGGAGAGATGGTCTTCATAGGAGGAGATTTGAACGGTCATATAGGACGCGACATAGATGGATACATAGGAGTACACGGGGGATATGGTTACGGTGATAGAAATGAAGAAGGGAAGGATATTTTGGAGTTTGCAGTGGCTTATGATCTCATGGTGACGAACACCTTTTTTAGGAAGAGAGAGGAACATTCGGTGACTTATAAGAGTGGCTCCTCAAAGACACGGATTGACTTCTTCTTAACTAGGAAAAGAGACCGTATAGCTTGTAAAGATTGTAAAGTTATACCAGGGGAGAGCTTGACTATCCAACATAGGTTGTTGGTCATAGATGTGCAGCTTCAAAGGTGGGCTAGAAAAAAGAAATCGTATAGATGCTCAAAGACTAAATGGTGGAACTTAAAAGGTGATAAGCAAGCAGCATTCAGGGAAAGAGTACTAGAGGAAAACATTTGGACGGTAAATGAGAGTGCAAATATTATGTGGGACAAGGTAGCAAAGTGTATTAGGAGAGTAGGGAAAGAAGTCTTAGGAGAATCCAAAGGGAGTGCTCTGGCACAGAAAGAGGTATGGTGGTGGAACGAGGCCGTCCAAGACAAGATAAGAGTTAAAAGAGAGTGTTTTAAATCTTGGCAAAACTACCGAAATGAAGCGAACTTGGAGAGGTATAGAGAAGCTAGAAGAGAAACTAAAAAGGCAGTTAGTGAGGCTAAGGCAAAGACATTTGAGGATTTATATAGACGACTTGACACTAAGGAGGGCGAAAGAGAGATATTCAAGCTTGCTAAATCTAGAGATAGACGGACCAAGGATTTAAACCAAGTTAAATGCATTAAGGATGATGATGAAAAGGTATTAGTAAAGGAAGAGGAGATAAAAGAGTGTTGGAAGAGCTACTTCTATAAGTTATTTAACGAAAGCAGTAGTAGTGACATACATTTGGGGCAGTTTACCACTTTTAGGGAAGAATTAAATTTTATGTTCTATAGGAGAATCAGTAAGGAAGAAGTAAAAGAAGTATTAAAAAGGATGAAGAATGGGAAAGCGGTTGGGCCAGATGGTATCCATATTGAGGTTTGGAGGTGCTTAGGAGAGGATGGCATAAGTTGGTTGACAAAACTTCTTAATGTAGTGTTAAAGGGCAAGAAGATGCCTGATGCATGGAGGAAAAGTATCCTTATACCCATATACAAGAGCAAAGGAGATATTCAGAATTGTGCGAACTACCGCGGGATTAAATTGATGAGCTATACGATGAAATTATGGGAGAGAGTTATTGAGAGAAGATTAAGAAGGACAACAAACGTTTCAGAGAACCAATTTGGTTTCATGCCTGGAAGATCAACCATGGAGGCTATCTTTCTCTTGAGGAGGTTAATGGAACAGTATAGAGAAGGTAAAAAAGATTTATATATAGTGTTCATCGATTTAGAGAAGACATATGATCGGGTTCCTAGGGAGATTCTATGGAGAGTATTGGAAAAGAAAGGAGCGTGTGTCGCATATATTGAGGCGATAAAGGACATGTATGATAGAGCCATGACATCTATACGGACGACTGGTGGAGAGACTAATGAGTTCCCTATCACGATTGGTTTACATCAAGGCTCAGCGTTAAGCCCGTATTTGTTTGCTTTAGTTATGGATGAGATTACAAGACATATTCAGGATGAGGTGCCGTGGTGTATGCTATTTGCAGATGATATTGTTTTAGTAGATGAGACAAGAGAAGGAGTGAATGCTAAGCTAGAATTGTGGCGGGATACGTTAGAGACAAAAGGGTTTAGGCTAAGCCGATGCAAGACGGAATATATGGAATGTAAGTTTAGTCAAAGTAGAATAACGGGTAGTATAGAAGTAAGTTTAGGCACACAAAAGATTGTAGAGAAAGATAAATTTAGGTACCTTGGATCTATGGTGCAACAAGATGGAGGGATTGATACTGATGTAAGTCACAGGATTCAAGCTGGGTGGACCAAATGGAGGAGTGCTTCGGGGGTTTTGTGCGACCGAAAAATTCCCCTCAAGGTGAAAGGAAAGTATTATAAGGTAGCGGTTAGACCAGCGCTACTATATGGATCAGAGTGTTGGGCAGTAAAGCATAATTATGGTCAGAAGATGGCAGTTGCAGAGATGAGGATGTTAAGGTGGATGTGCGGGATTACAAGGAAAGATAGGATTAGGAACGAGGAGATTAGGGGCAAAGTAGGAATAGCACCGATTGAAGATAAAATGAGAGAAAATCGATTAAGATGGTTTGGCCATATTAGAAGGCGTCCAGCAGAGGCACCTGTTAGAAAGTGTGAAAGTATGAAGATTGCCAGGAGTAGGAGAGGTAAAGGAATACCCAAGAGAAGCTGGAAAGAAACCATTAAACATGACCTGACCTACCTAGATTTATCGGAGGACATGCCCCTAAACAGATCTAATTTGCGTTGACAAATCCATATAGCCGACCCCACCTAGTGGGAAAATGCTTGGTTTGGTTTGGTTTGGATTATACTTTGTAAACCTACAGGGCTCAGGGTAATTTTTGATTAATAAAATTATTATTAGAGAATTGTTCTCTACAAAAAATTTGTATGTTATTTTTTGAGTATTTTTAGACTAAACGGAGAAACTATAATTCATTTGCTCAATTGTTCGATTCATCCGCTTCTGTCCTATGTCAAGAAGTAAGTTGTTGCAGATAAATAAAGATCACATGCATGCACATGTATATTTAGAAATAGATGTCAAAAACAAGAATTCTGACATATTCGTATTGAGTATTTCACTTGATTACTATCATAAATAGATTAGTTTGTATAAATAATTGAAACCCGAAAGTCTAACTACTAAAAACATTACTACAAGGCTAAACCCCCAACTCCCCCACCTAAAAAAAAAAAAAACAACCATTGATAAAATCAATGTTACCTGAATTGTGAACAATTTCAATACATGAAAATGAGAATATGATATGCTTGTACTTTAAAATATGGTACAATGGGACTTAGGCTTCTCATAAAGTCATTGTATATATTTTTTCATTATTTTAACTCATTAAGGTGATGTATTTTTTAATTAAATAATTAATCAAGGAGTAGAACAATCTAGATATTCCTGAAAGTAAGTGCATTTTATATTTAATACAAATATTTGCTAATTATCTTTACGTAAAAACTTAAAACTTATTGGTTATTGTCACATAATTTGTTATATTCACTATTTTCACAAATTTTTTCTGATGAAAATATAACGTAGGCACAACATTTTCGGATAGTCCAATTTAGTGTAATAGATCGTAGGTGTACCATGTTCCGAAATGTACGTACCAAAGCATGGATCCCCAGAGTAGTAATGATTTTTGCTAGTTCTAGATCAAACCAACCAACCTAGAAGGGGCACCCGTGAAAGAAGATGAGCCACCCTTAAGGGTGAGTTTGGTAAAGGGGGTAAAACATAGCAAGAGTAAATTTTAACCCTCTTTACTTAAGTTTGGAATAAAGAGTGTATGTATTAACATAAGGTATCATTTACCCTCAAAATGGAGGTAAGTATTACCCTAAGGGGGTAGGTAATGAGGAGTAATCAAAAAATGGTATCTTTTTCTTATTCCTCCATTACACTCCATGTACCCTTTTGCTACCCCCATTATTACTCTTTCATTAAATGAATCGTCAAAAATCCTTTTGTATATAAATAAGAAAAGCCCCTTGTATATAAATCAACAAGCTTTGGGGGGGGGGGGGACTTGGGTCATGTGTCAGTTGGGACTTTCATATATACGTTTCAAAGAAAAAATATGAATTATGTATGTAAATTAGTTACTTATTTTAAAATTTTGTTTATAACTCAAATAAGTTTAATCTCTTTCTTATTACCTACAAAAAAAAAAAAAAAATGCTTTCAGTCATAACAAGCACAAAAAATCTAGATAGGTTAATTGTTACTCTTATACCAAATGTAGTTATTACAGATAAATTATTATACTTACTCTAAATATAATGTAATCATTCTAGGTTAGAATTTACTCTTATTATCCAGACATGATTAACAAAAATATATTAACCTTGTAATTGCCCCTCTTGTAAAACGTACCCTTAATCATTTGCCCTTACTTTTTAACCCCAATTCAAACTCACCCTTAGTCACAACATAAGTAAAGAACAATTAGTAACTCATAAAATTGTAAACTACATTAGACCTTATAATCTATATTCAATAACAGATCAAAAACTTTGGATTTCAAAATCTCAAGAATGTTTGTGGATTAGAGTTGGCCTTATTAACTATTGCTATATCATACCTGCAGATAATGAGTAATGGAATGTTTAGGAGCCCAGTGCACAGGGTGGTAACAAACTTAGAAAGGGAGAGAATCTCTCTGGCTGTGTTCTGTGTTCCAGGATCAGATAGGGAGATTGAACCAGTTGAGGAGCTCATCAATGAGAAAAGACCTAGGTTATATAGGAAGGTGAAAAATTATGTGGATATCTATTTTCAGAGCTACCAACAAGGAAAGAGGCCAATTGATGCAGCAAAAATCTGATGTTTTTACCGTTCCATCTTTTCTAATTTATATGCAAACATTGTAAAAGCTATGTAATTCCTTCAGGATTTGTTTCCTTAGGGCAATAGAGGATTCAAATTAATGAATGGATTTGTAAAAGATGAGTGCAACAATTCCTGGATTCTATTTTGTTCTTGTAGGTACTTATTGCAGGAAAATAAAAGATCACAAGCACAAATACCTTAAAGAAAACACAGTTTTACATGGTTTGACAATTTTCCTACTTCTCTGCCTGACAATTTTCTTTCTTATTCTTTAACTTGACCCCCAAAAAAAAAAAAGTGTATTTTGGAATCTTTTGTTTCCTTTTATTTTCCCTTCTTATCCTTTGTTTGGGGCTTTGGTGGTAGCATGAGGGGGAAAGCTTCGTGGAATATGGTGGTGGCTACTACTTTTTGTATCATTTGGAAAGAAAACAATTCAAGGGTGTTTGGGGACGAAATTTAAATGGTAGAGGAACTGCAGGAGAAGTTCATTCATGACTTCATTTTTGGTTTCCATTGTAACGGATTTTTTTTCCCCTTCTTCTATCTCTACCTTTGTTTGTAATTGGCAGGAATTGGCTAGCAATCACAAACAATATTGTTTGGAAACCGCTCATCCTTACTAATAGCCTTTATATTCTAACAAAATTTTTACCGTTGGTTATAAAAAAATAAATAATGAAAAAATCTAAAATGATAAATGAAAAATGGACTAAACCAAAAATAAAAAGTTTGTCTATGATTAGGTTTTAGTTTTATGTTAAATATATATATGTATATATATATACTATTAGTAAATTAATAATGCCATACTAATAATCTTTGCTTAACGTTTACATCGTTTAAGTTTGTTTGGAGTGACAAAAATGCTAAAAAACGGTGAAAAATGTTGAAAAACTCTAAAAGTTAGTTACTTTTTATCCTACTGCACAAATTATGAATTCACAATTTATCTCATTTTATCTTATTTTAGCTCATTTTTTATCACTCCAAACATAGATTCTGTTTTCGTCTTACTTTACTAACTTTCCGATATTATTTTAAAGTGTTTATCTTTTATTATCCTTTACGAGGCACATTGTAATTACACTTGTTGATTTAGTGATTCGTGTATTGCAGCAGTGGTCCCTAGTTTGTACAGAGTCAATGGAAGAGTCCACAAGTAATGCTAGTCCCAAGCTTGGTGGGGTTTCAATTCAAGTTTTTTAATGTATGCATGTGGCATTATAATAATTTATAGCTTAAAACAAGGAAATTGTCGCATAGATCGAGGCTTATCTATTTGTTCAGTTTTCTGATCCCGCAAAGAGTCTGCAGCTTCTTTTCAGATTCCATGTGAGAGCCACTGAAATTTGCCTCAGCTAGCCTAAAGAATCAATCCTTCACAAATACTACACATCAATCAATTTATTAAAACACCCTCTAAGTGATCAACATGGATGGTAAGGAACAACCCAACAATCCTTCAAAGACGGTATCCGTGTCCAAGAGTGTCCAAGAGATGTCCATGGATGGTGATGAACCACCTCAACAATATATTATCAGAGAGAACACTTTTGGTGCTTTAGACACTTCTCCACCTCTGGGTCCAGTTCCTGTCATTGATTTTAGTCTTCTTTCGTCATCAACATCTTCACTGCATTTGTCCAAAGAAGAAGAAAATGAACTAGAAAAGCTAAGATCAACTCTAAGCATATGGGGTTGCTTTCAGGTATTGATTTCTCGGACTCACAAGCTATTGTTGTTCCTTTCTTGTTGCTTACAATTACTTGACTCATTTGGGAGTTGGTTTCTGGGTCTCAGGCAATAGGTCATGGGATGTCAATAGAGTTTCTAAACAAGGTGCGTGAAGTCACAAAACAGTTCTTTTCACTGCCAATGGAAGAGAAGAAAAAATACACTCGAGCGGCTGGTGATGCTGAAGGCTATGGAAGTGGCTTAGTAGTTTCAGAAAAGCAAGTTCTTGACTGGTGTGATCGTCTAGTTCTAAGGACGCACCCAGAGGATCAAAGAAAATTTAAGCTCTGGCCAGAATACCCGAAAGATTTTAGGTAACCCATTAATTCATTAGTAATTTAAATATATCCCGACAAATACTCTAACAATACCTTGGAAACCTGATGCATGTCTGGAAGCTCCATATGCAATTACAGCACATCATATACACAATTCTTGCTGGAGAATTTGTGTTGTATGTTGGATCTATTGTTGTCTATTACCATCTTCACATTGGAAGGGATAATGACTTTTGAAAAGAAGTTGCCATTCAGAAGCCAAACTATCTTGCTTTACTTTTCGCATACAATTTTGTTGTATTTTATTTGTTTGATTTTTATGTTTCATATGTGTTTACCGTGATCCAATTGTTGCAAAATGCTGTCTTAATTTGATTTGGTGGATACCTTTTGATCTCATATAATAATTCATGAGCTATGGTTTACTGTTTGCAGAGAGACATTGGATGAATATTCAGGGAATATTAAGTCCATAATCAGTCATCTATTCAAAGCCATGGCAAAGTCACTGAATTTGGAAGAGAATAGTTTCTCAAAGCAATTTGGAGAGCGACCAATTATGAAAGCAAGGTTTGGGCTCTACCCACCTTGTTCGAGACCCGATCAAGTATTTGGGCTCAAAGCTCATTCAGATAGATCAGGAGTCACTTTCTTATTGCAAGATAAAGAAGTAGAAGGCCTTCAAGTTCTCAAAGATGATGAGTGGCTTAGAGTTCCCGTAATTCCTCAAGCCATTTTCGTCAACATTGGTGATCAAATGCAGGTATTTTCTTTTGTCTAATTTACACAAAATTTGCCATAAGAATATGTCTAAGCAACCCTGTCTATATGTAGCACTGCCACATGGAAGTGCAAACCTGATTAACATGGATCCACTTTGAAATGATTTCAAGGAACTGACATTCATCCCCACTCCACATATGGACTACAACACAACATATAGCCATTAGAGGAAACATAAACAAAGGTATTTTTTTTAAATAATGGAAAAAAATAAAAAACAAAATGGTGAAGTGAATCTCCAAAGAAATCACTTGTTCAATGATTATTAAGATATCTCAAACATGATTGAATTGGGTTGGATAATCATAGGTGATGGAAAGGGTACCGGTCAAACCTATAACCCTTTAAAGAGATTACAACCATTAACTCTAGCTTGGAATATCACTAAGGGATGGCAAGGAATTGCAAGGCAACCAGTAGGGGCAGAGCTACACCTAGTCGAGGGCAGGCAGCTATCACACCTGAAATTTTAGAAAAAAAAATTATTTTATCTGTATACATGCACCTAGGAAAAATTTCACATTTAGGAAAAATTTTATTTAGAATGTTAGGAAAAATTTTATGTCACACCTAGGAAAAATTCTACACTAAGAAAAAATTTAATTTAGAATACTAGGAAAAATTTTATACCACACCTAGGAAAAATTCCTGAGTCCACCACTGGCAACCAGTAAAGGGGGAAACAAAAGGCTTTAGGCTGTGTTTGGACCAAGGATTTATCAACAGAAAGGGAAACGGAGGGGAATTTAAAATTGCTTCTCTTGTTGGTTTGTGGCAGAAACTAGAAGGAAAAAATTATGGCACTTGATAAATTAAAAATAATTAAATTAAAAAAAAACTAATTTATTGATGGCTGCCTTTTACTTTTTTATCCACTCTACTAAGAACATACATTTGGAATTTTATGTTTTCTTTCTCTTTTCTTACTTTTCCTTTTCATTTTCTATTTCCCTTCATTTTTCGTTTCTATCACCAAATTCTCGATCCAAACACACCCTTAATGTATTGAAAGTAGGTGGGAGAGACCAATGCCATGGTAGATGAGGTTCGTGTCTATTGACAAGAGGGATTGAGCCTATGGTGCTTTGGATATGTCATGATGGTTGTAGCAAGCATAGGTCATGTGACGAGGAGGGTGTTCTGCCATCTTGGAATTGTCACGGCAGTACAACACCAATGTGGTGCTACGATTGCTTTGTTAGATTTAGTAATGTATAATCATATATAATTAGTATCCCTTATTTTATGCCTTTCCTTATTTTATGTCTTTCCTTATATCATAATTAGGATTATTAATCAATTCCTTATTTTTTATATCCAATCATAATTAGGATTACTATCTCCTATCAGGATTAGGATTATTGTCCTCTTATATAAAGGACCTTGTAGTCTTGTATTCTTACACACAAAAATAAATATTTATACATAATTCTTTCATTCTTCTTTTATTCTTAACATGGTATCAGAGCAGAGGCTCTAATTTTTTTTTTCTCTTCTTCGTCGGCCATTATTTTCCGGCGAAATCTTGCGTTGGTATATATCATCAGCAGAGTTAAAGAAGCCTTGATTTTTCGCTTCTGTATTACTCTTCTGGTGAATATTCCAACATGTAGGTGAACAATTTCAAACAGACGTCCATGCTTACGACCTATCCCAAGAACTTGTTTCGTCTATTGTATCCCTCTCCTGCTAAGGCTATTTGAGATTTCTTAAAGGATCGCTATCAGACCACTGGTCATGCTCACCAGTATCAGTTACTTCAGACTCTTCATCGTATGCGTCAAGAGCCTGGGCAATCCATCAATGATTTTCTCTCTCAAATGTCTTCTGTTTGGGATCAGCTTGCTTTATGTGAACCTACCTGGAAACACTCTGAGGATGCTCAATTGTACACTATCTACCGCAATCATCAGAGACTTTTGCTATTTCTTATGGCTCTCCATGACACTTTTGAGTCGGTTCGTGCCTTATTGCTCCATCGCATGCCTCTACCCACTCTTGAACAAGCTATTTCAGAACTCTTGTCCGAAGAAACTCGTCTGGGTCTCAAAACTAAGGCGTTGGATTCAGTTCTTGCTATACCACCATCTCCAGTTCCAGATGCTGCTTTTGCCATGTCTCACGGTCGATCTTCTGGCCCATTGACTCCTCACTCCTGCATCTACTGTCTAAAAAGGGGTCTACCACACAATCATTCATTTGAACATTGTCCAGTTCGTGAGTGTTTGACTTGCCACAAAACAGCTCCTGGTCATTTTCAGCGTGACTGTCCCAAGGCTTCCTCCTCTGGAGCTCATTCCAAAAAGGGATCCTCTAAGTCCTCTGCTAAATCTCATGGTTCTCGTACCACTGCTGCTGTTACTTCAGACGGGTCCTCCTCTTCTGGCCCATCCTTTTCTATGACTGATGTGGAGTCTATCATTCAGCAAGTACTTGCCAAAACTGGTACATCTCCTTCTACTGCCCTCTCCGTCATGCTAGGTACTTCCTCTTGGTATTTTGACTTACGATGTTGCAATCATATGACTTCTGATTCTACAATTTTTTCGTCTATTGCTTCATCATCCTCTATTCCCACTATTCATACTGCTGATGGTACTCATATGTCTGTTACCCACACTGGTCATATTTCTACTTCATCTATTTCTCTTTCTAATGTTTACCACATTCCTACCCTTGCTTTAAATCTTGTGTCTGTTGGTCAATTATGTGAACTTGGTCTGATCGTTACTTTTTTTGCTTCTGGTTGTTTGGTGCAGGACCCACAGACGAAACAGGTTCTTGGGATAGGCCGTAAGCATGGGCGTCTGTTTGAGATTGTTCACCTCCAACTTCCACCATCCTTTGTTGCTTCCGCTGCTGCTTCCGCTTCCACAGCTTCTATTTTTAATCTTTGGCATTGTCGTTTGGGTCATTTGTCTTTTAGTTGTTTAAAAACTTTAGTTTCTAGTGGTCAATTGGGTCATGTGGTTTCTGAGAAAATTGATTGTTTATCATGTCAAACTGCTAAACAACTCGCTTTACCTTTTAATAAAAGTAATTCTGTTTCTCTTGCACCATTTGATCTCGTTCACTCGGATATCTGGGAACCTTCACCCACTCCCACTATGGGGGGCTCTCGTTATTTTGTTATTTTTGTGGATGATTATATTCGCTATACTTGGTTGTATCTTTTAACTAGACGTTTTAAACTTAAACAGATATACTCTGATTTCTCAGCAATGGTGAAAACTCAATTTTCTCGTACAATCAAGGTTTTTCGAACTGATAATGCTATAGAATATCTTGACTCTGAGGTTTTATTTTTTCTACGCTCTCAGGGGACACAGTCTCATCTTTCTTGTCCTGGTACTTCTTAGCAGAATGGTCGGGCAGAACGCAAACATCGTCATCTTCTTGACACGATCCGTGTCCTTCTTATTTCTTCCACCTGTCTAGAAAAGTTTTGGGGGGAAGCTGCTCTTACTGCTGCCTACACCATTAATCGTGTTCCCACTTCTGTCCTTGGTAATTCTACCCCTTTTGAACGCTTGTATCGCTCCCCTCCTGATTATTCTCATCTTAGAGTATTTGGGTCTGCTTGTTTTGTTCTCCTTCAACCCCATGAAAGAACTAAACTTGAACCGCGCTCTCGTCTTTGTTGTTTCTTGGGTTATGGTATTGAACATAAGGGGTATCGGTGTTGGGATCCTATTTCTTGACGTCTTCGTGTCTCTCGACATGTTGTCTTTTGGGAACACAAGATGTTTTCTACTCTTTCTCCATTTCATCTTTCTACCTCTTCCCATAATCCTCTCTTTACTGATATTTCCAAAGATTTGCATTCTGACATATTTGATGCAGATAGTCCACAGGTCTCTCAGACACCACTGCTTACGGTTCATCCCGAGATACCTGGGTTTTCTGCTGGACCTGTGACCACTCCTAATGAGTCTTCTCCTCCATCCCTTATTGACGAATCTCCTCCTTCAGAACGTCCTAAACGAGTAACACAACCTTCTGTTCGTCTTCGTGATTATATTGTTGGTTCTGCTGCCTTTTCTACTCACGAACCTTCTTCCTACCATGAGGCTTGTACTAACCCTTTATGGCAGCAAGCTATGGATGATGAGTTACAGGCTCTTGAGAAAACTCATACTTGGGATGTGGTTCCCCTTCCTCCTGGGAAGACTGCTATCAGTTGCAAATGGATCTATAAAATCAAAACCCGTTCAGATGGTTCTATTGAGCGACACAAAGCTCGTTTTGTTGCTCGAGGTTTTACTCAGGAGTATGGTATTGACTATGAAGAAACTTTTGCTCCTGTTGTTAGGCTTACTTCCGTTCGCAGTTTACTTGCTATTTCTGCTGCTCGTAACTGGGATCTTTATCAGATGGATGTTAAGAATGCTTTTCTAAATGGCGATCTTACTGAGGAAGTTTATATGCAACCTCCTCCGGGCTCCTCTATTCCGTCTTCTCATGTTTGCAAGCTTCATCGAGCACTATATGGGCTGAAACAGGCTCCTCGTGCTTGGTTTGCGAAGTTTAGCTCTACTATTCGTGAGCTTGGATTTATCCCCAGTTCATATGACTCTGCTTTGTTTATCCGCACCACTACAGCTGGATCTATTCTTCTTCTCCTTTATGTGGACGATATGATTATTACTGGGGATGACAGTATTGGCATTTCTCATCTCAAACAATTTCTTAGTCGACAATTTGAGATGAAGGATTTGGGGTTTCTCAATTACTTTCTGGGCTTGGAGATCTCCCGAGATTCTTCTGGTTACTTTCTCTCTCAAGCTAAGTATGCTTCTGATCTCTTGACACGGGCTGGTATTTCTGACTGCAAGACTGCTACTACTCCGATTGATCCACAGCTCCGTCTTACCCCTCTTGATGGTGCACCATTATCTGATGCGACTTTGTATCGTCAACTTGTTGGTAGTCTTGTTTATCTTACTGTCACTCGCCCTGACATTGCTTATACTGTTCACATTGTTAGTTAATTCATGGCTACTCCACGTTCTCATCATTTTACTGCTTTGCTGCGCATTCTCCGATATATCAAAGGCACTATGTTTCATGGTCTTCATTACTCAACCCAGTCCTCACTTGAGTTACATGCTTTTTCTGATGCCGACTGGGCTGGTGATCCTACTGATCGTCGTTCTACGACAGGGTTTTGTTTCTTTCTAGGGACTTCTCTCATAGCTTGGCGTAGCAAGAAACAAACTCTTACTACCCGTTATAGTACTGAAGCTGAGTACCGTGCTCTCGCCGATACCACTTAAGAGCTCCTTTGGCTTAGATGGCTTCTTACTGATATGGGTGTCACTCATTCTACAGGCACTATATTATATTTTGACAATCAAAGTGCTATTCAGATTGCTCACAATGATGTTTTTCATGATCGCACTAAACACATTGAAATAGATTGTCACTTTATTCGTCAACATGTTAGAAGTGGCATTGTTCGTCTCATTTCTGTATCCTCAGCAAATCAAACTGCTGATCTTTTCACGAAGGCTCATCCTCCTGGTCGTTTCTTCGAGTTAATCTCCAAACTCAAGCTGCTTCCTGCGTTGCCACCTTGAATTTGAGGGGGAGTGTTACATTTAGTAATGTATAATCATATACAATTAGTATCCCTTATTTTATGCCTTTCCTTATTTTATGTCTTTCCTTATATCATAATTAGGATTATTAATCAATTCCTCATTTTGTATATCCAATCATAATTAGGATTACTATCTCCTATCAAGATTAGGATTATTGTCTTCTTATATAAAGGACCTTGTAGTCTTGTATTCTTACACACAGAAATAAATATTTATACATAATTCTTTCATTCTTCTTTTATTCTTAACAGATGTCACAAATGACAACTGTATGCCCCTTAATGTTATAGTGCCGCGCGTCCTTCTTTTATTAGATGGTCTTCGAGGGGGATCCTCTGTCTCTTGTCTAGCTGAGGGATACACACTTTAAGGGGGGATCCTATGCCTCAATGGTCCTTCAAGTACAGCTTTTAAGCGACTTTTCCTTCTTAATATTCCCGAGCGTGGTTCTTAAAGAGTGCCTGAAAGTCACTGGGAAGGGCTTATTATTCTTTAAGGCCTATGGGTGAGTTGCCTTGTCCTAGAGGTGAGAGGGAGTGAAGATCATTTGGTCAATTCGATTAGAGGATCATGTGGCTTAGGAGGGGTTGCGAACTCTAGTCAAGCCGAGGGGAGGGAGCTCCAGGCATACTCAGGAGGCTTATTTCGGGAGATCCTTGGCAGCTAGAGAATTAGCCACCATGATCACATTTGTTTCAAGGGATGGGATAAAAAAAGATATATATAATCTCCCAATAATACATTCCCACATATGTTATAGTACTTTTATCTTTCATCCTGTGTTTGGTACAAGATGGGATTACATTTCTTATCCTATTTTATTTTACTTATGTGACGTGTATTGAGATAAGGTAGCGAATGAACTATTATACCACTTAATATTACAATGAACTCTAAATTGGTCATCCCTGCCTAACCAATTAGTAGATTAAACTATGTTTATATATTGCTATATTAATGATATTATTTTAATTGTAACATTATTTTATATTAAAAATGTGTTAATGTATAATATTATAATTATCTTGGAATTAGCACGTTTGTTGGCAGAGGAAAGACTGCCTGCATGTGATCCCACAGACCTTAAAATGTAGGAGACTTGCGTCCTGTGTTAACTTTTTTTTTATGTATACTTGTGCTAATATAAATTGTTAATATTTATGTTAATTTTATTTTTTAGTGTGATATTAATATTGATAATATAATATTTTATTGTATTATAAAATTTTATGCATTGGAGATTATTTTGTTAATTCAAGCCAGTTATCCAATTTCACCCTTCGCTTGGGATTTGTTAATTCAATCCAATTATCCCATTTTAAGAAAGTTGCACTAAACATGAGGTGAAAAAATCACATGAGATATCTTGTCTCACCCCTTATCCCAAAGATCAAACGTGGCCATGAGTGCTCAAGCCTTTGCCTTTGAGCTCGGCCTCGTGGTTCTGTGTGGTATCATGAAACTGGTACGTGAACCAGTTGTAGGCAATTTTGGTCATCTACATTGTAGTCATGGTTGGAGTACCCATAACAATCAAGTTCTAACCCTAACCAAAACAAACTTAGGAGGAAATATTGACCTCGTGAAATGTAACACCTAAGCTTTGAGAAAATACTAATGCATCGCAAGCCTAGCCCCAAAGGGAAAATATATGCTATTTGTTGAAATGGCTTGATATTATATTGTTAGGCTCATTTTCTAACAATTTAAACTTTTGAGACAATGGTAACTTAACATGATATCTAAGTTTTAGTTTCAACTCTCTTGATCAATGTTTATTCTCAGTTTATTCTTGTACACTTGTTGATTTGTGTTGGTGCACCTTATTTGATTTAATTTGTTTGTCTTTACAATATGTTCGAGGTCAAACATGAGGGAGAGTGTTTTAAAATAGCTTGATATAAATTGTTGGATTCATTTCTTAACCATTTTGTTTTTATGTTTTTTTTTTTTTTTAAATATAGAAGAAAAACACTGTTAGGTGAACATGAATTTGACTGCTGTTGCCTTCATACCTCAATTTTCATGCATACAACATTACTGTGCAGTTGGTGCCCAGACAATATCATGTTTAAACAGTGTCCCTGCCAGACAAACTTGATCTTGATGTCTTCATGTACAAGCAGGGCAGGGGGCGGGACAAGAGAATTGAACAGAACAAGTTTTTTGTGTTCAAATTTGTGATGAAATTTAGTTCATTCTCATCGCCAATTCGGAAGACGATGAAAATCAATTCTCGGTTACTACAATTTTGTCTCAATTTTCAAATGTGCGCAGATAATGAGTAACGGAATATTCAAGAGCCCAATGCACAGGGTAGTCACAAACTGCGAAAGGGAGAGGATATCTGTTGCTGTCTATAATGAGCCAGAGCCAGACAAAGAGATTGGACCTGTCGACGATTTGGTTGATGAGACAAGGCCAAGATTGTACAAGAAAGTTAAAAATTATGCTGCCACTAACTACGACAGTTTTCAGAAAGGTTTGGTTGCACTCGACGCTGCAAAAGTTTAACTTCTCAGCTGCATTCCTTACCTTGGCTTCGTGCTTAAATAAATGATGGTAACGATAGTAATAGCCCTCTTTTGATCATCTTTTCTTTTGTCTTCTCCTTGTAATAAATGACAGGGAAATTACTTGGCAGTTTTCATTTTCTGCCACTTGTAATTTCGGTCTGATAATGTCAGTTTTCATTTCCTGCTTTTACCCAGACAGAAGCCAAGAACAAAGGTTTATGGACTGTTGTCTTTTACACTTAATTCATCCGCTCATATGATATATTTTCTTTTCCATTGCTTCTACGGTCAGTGTCCTTTTCTATAGAAAGCCATGCAGGTTTGCTGTACCATGCCCAAATGGTCTACTCCATTTTCTGCAAAAGAGAATCGATAGTCCTTGCGCTTGCGCGCGTGCGCACGCGTATATATTTGAATAGGTTTCAGGAAGTCAAGCAGGAAAAGCATACATTGTTGAGTCTAACGCATGTATTTCATCCGTAAGATTAGTTTTGTTAAATTTATCGGCTTGTCTTTCGCATCTAAAATAATTATTTTTTTCTAATTTAATCCAATAATCAATTAAATATAGGTATTTTTGAGTGTTTTTGTACCTAACAGGGCTGATAGAAATAATATTAATCCCTATCTGACCTGTTTTCACCTTTAATTTGAATATCTCAATAATGTTTCGAACATTTTTTATATATACTCTAAAAGGTTAGAAAAGATACCTCAATTAATCGCAATATTTTTCATTTAACATTGACACTCAGATGAATTTAAGAATTTATTTGTAATAAATATTAAAAAAAAAAAAGAAAAAAACAGAGGCTGAGTGTTGATGCAGAGAGGGAGAGGGGGAGAATCACTGCACGGGATGTTGACAAACTCAGGGAGGGAAAGAATCACTCTGGTAATTTTCAGCACCCCATAATCAAAGTTGTACAAGAAAGTGAAAAATTAAAAAGTTGTACAAGAAAGTGAAAAATTACAAAGTAATTTCCAGTATTATCGGCACGGGAAGAAGAGACCAGTCGATGCAGCGAAGAAGATTTAATTCCTTGTTTTGCATTTTATAGAATTCAAAAGCTATGAAATTTTGTAGGTATGTTGATATACATGTTTCTCTTATTGTGCAGTATAGTCCTCTATATATATATATATATACTGGCTCAATTGTATTAATTCTTATTATTATTATTATTATTTTGATAACAATTGTGGTATGAACTTTTAATTTGTTACAATCTCTCACTTCAGCGATTATTATGCCGCTCCACTATTATCAAATTTTCTAGGGACAAAATGGTTAATAAGAAGTTATTACATTTAAATAAATAAAAATTTAAGCCTTTAATTATTATAATAAATTAAAAAAACATTCTAACTACTGAGGTTGGATTTTGGTTAAAGTTCATGGGTTTGCCTTCCAATTTTTATACGTAACTTCAGTGCTCATTTCTTCAACAATGGAGTGGTAAAATCTCTCCCTCTGAGTGTGTGTGTGTGTGTGTGTGTGTGTGTGTGTGGAGAGAGAGAAGAATTGAGATGATGAAAATTCAATTGACCATAAGGTCCCTAATCAGTTCCATAAGAAATGAATGCCCCTCATTGAATGATATATGAAAGGGTCAAACATGAAACATAAAGCAGGCCCTTTTGACTTGAAAATGCATATCAATCCAAACATGCTTCCATCATGCGCTACGTCCTCGACCCCAACATATTCAATAGAAATTTATTACTTTCAATATATATTATATTAGTCTTTACCATACCTCAACTTCAACAGCTGCCTCTGAAAACTTCTCCTCCAGCCATGGCAGAATCACTATCCAAGCCAGTCCAACTGCTTGTCAACAGCGATGAGCTGCCTGAAAGATACGTCTACAAAGGGGAGGATGGAGCTATCGGTTGCTCCTTTCCAGTGTTGGACGTTCCGGTTATTGATCTTGGTCTCCTCGCGTCTTCATCTGCCACTGGAGGAGGAGGAGAACTAGAAAAACTTCGATCTGCCCTCAACTCATGTGGTTGTTTTCAGGTCTGACTTATCACCCTCATCTTCTTCTTCTTCTTCTTCTTCTTCTTCTTCTTTTAACTTAGGGTGTTTGAGCTAATTTGAGCCTCCAGTGACTCTAAAGATACTAAAACAAGTGATTATTGGGAGCAAACTCAAGACTAACTCGTATCACCATCTCCTTATGGTTAACAGTGTGTTGAACAGAACCCATTATTTTTGTTCACTTGTTGAACTTCATAAACATATTTATGTGCTGTGTTGCATCAATTCAACGAATCAATCTAAATATTAATCAAAATGGTTGAATATCAACAATTTTGCTGACCTAAATCATAGTTTCTTCAGGATTAAATGATGAAATATGGACTCTCTATAGGCATCCAGGATAGGTATTAAGAAAGAATTTCTAGAGTTCCAGTCTTCAAACATTTCTTTCTTTCTTTTCTTTTTTTTTTTTTTTTGGGTGATAAATGATTTTGTCTTCAAACATTTCCAAAGTCGGTTTTCAATTTTCAGGCAATAAATCATGGAATGACAAGTTCATTCCTGGATGAAGTTCGTGAAGTCGCAAAACAATTTTTTGCGCTTCCAATCGAAGAGAAACAGAAATGGTCAAGAACAGTTGACGACACCGAAGGGTATGGGAACGATTCAGTTCTTTCAGATCATCAAATTCTTGATTGGACTGATCGTTTGTATCTTACAGTAAAACCAGAAGACCAGAGAAAGCTCAAATTTTGGCCTGAAAACCCAGAAAATTTTAGGTAAATGTACAAGAATTAAACACAATAACAGTATCTGTAATTCCAACTTAAAGCAGGTTGGAATCATAGTTTCCTAATGGAAGTGATTAATTGTTAATAAAATTGCAGGGGAATTTTACATGACTATACTGCTAAGGTAGAAAAGATTAATGAACTCATTCTCAGAGCCATGGCGAAGTCGTTGAACTTGGAGGAGAGCTGCTTTCTGAACCAGTATGGAGAACGAGCAACAATGATTGCAAGATTTAACTTGTACCCTCTATGTCCGAGGCCTGATCTTACTCTAGGCCTCAAACCTCACGCAGATGGATCAGCTGTAACTTTCCTCTTGCAAGACAAAGAAGTGGAAGGCCTTCAAGTCCTGAAAGATGAGAAGTGGTTCAGAGTTCCAATCGTTCCCCATGCGCTTTTTGTTAATGTTGGTGACCAAGCAGAGGTAAGTTGTTGCAGATAAGTCAAGATCACATGCACGCACGCATATATTTAGAAATAGATGTCAAAAAAAAGAACACTGACATATTTGGATTGAGTATTTTTCAATTGATTACTATTATAAATACATTAGTTTGTATAAGTAGAAGAATTCAGATATTCATGAAAGTAAGTTCACTTTATATTTAATACAAATATTTGCTCATTCTCCTTTCATAAAAACCTAAACTTTTTGGTTATTATTACACAATTTGTTATTAATTCACTATTTTTACAAGTTTTTCTGATGAAAATATAACATAGGCACAGTATTTTAGATAGTCCAATTTAGTGTACTAGATCGTAAGTGTGCCATGTTCTTGTATGCATGTGCCAAAACAAGAATCGCAGGAGTAGTAATGATTCTTGCTAATTCTGGATTAAACCGGCCTATCTAGAAGAGCCACACATCAAAGAAGATGAGCCACCCTTAAGGGTGAGTTTGGTGTGAGGGTAAGGGGTAAAACGTAACAAGAGTAAATTTTAACCCTTTTTACTTAAGTTTGGAATAAGAGTGTATATATTAACCTAGAGTATCATTTACCCTCAAAATGGGGATAAGCATTACCCTGCTGGGGCTAGCGTATTGAGTAGTAACCAATTCATACAATCTTTTTCTTATCCCTCCATTACACTCTATCTACCATTTTGTTACCCCCATCATTAAAAACCCCAGAGAAGAAAAAATAAAATAAAATAAACACTAATGGATTGTCCAAAATCCCTTTTTATATAAATAAGAAAAGCCTCTTGTATATAAGTCAACAAGCTTGGAGAGAACTTGGGTCATATGTCAGGTGGGACTTTTATATATACATTTCAAAAAAGAAAAAAAATGAATTTTTTATATAAGTTAGTTACTTAGTTTAAAATTTTGATTATAACTCAAATAAGTTTACCCAAAAAAAAAAAAAAAAAGGTTTTTAATGTCTTAACACAAGCACAAAAAATTTATACAGGTTAATTGTCACTCTCATACCAAACGTAGTTAAATTATCCATACAAATTATTATACTCACTCTAAACATAATGCAATTATTCTAGGTTAGAATTTACTCTTATTATCCAAACATGATTAACAAAGATATATTAACCTTGTAATTGCTACTCCTATAAAACTTACTTAATCATTTACCCTCACTTTTTTACCCCCAAATCAAACTCACCCTAAGTCAAAACATGAGAACAATTAGTAACTATAAAATTGTAACCTATATTAGACCTAGAATCTCTATTCAACAACAGATTAAAAGCTTTGGATTTCAAAATCTCAAGAAAGTTTTTGTATTAGAATTGGCCTTATAACTCTTGCTATGCCGTACCTGCAGATAATGAGTAACGGAATGTTTAGGAGCCCAGTGCACAGGGTGGTGCCAAACTCAGAAAGGGAGAGGATCACTCTGGCTGTGTTTTGTGTTCCAGGATCAGATAAGGAAGTTGAACCAGTTGAGGAGCTCATCGATGAGAAAAGACCTAGATTGTATAAGAAGGTGAAAAATTATGTAGATATCTATTTTCAGAACTACCAACATGGAAAGAGACCAATTGATGCTGCAAAAATCTGATGTTCTCACCATTCCATCTTTCCTGGTTTATATAACGTTGTAAAAGCTATGTAATTCCTTCAGCATTTGTTTGCTTAGGGAAATAGAGGATTCAAATTAATGAATGGATTTGTAAAAGATGAATGCAACAATTCCTGGATTGCATTTTGTTCTTGTCGGAACCTATTGCAAGAAAAAAAAAAAAAAAAAAAAAAAAAAAAGATCACAAGCACAAATACCTCAAAGAGAGCACAAGAAAATATTGTTTTACATGGTTTGACAATTTTCCTATTTCTCTGCTTTGTATTTCACAAAATTAAGTTTATAGGGTCACAATAGATTGTATAAATACAACAGAAGCTCCAAATCTAGCTGCCTGAAATATTTGCCTAAAAAACCTTACTGTACCACAGGGCCTGCACACTGTGAGATGCTCCACTTCACATAACTTAACCTTGGGCCTAGACGTTAAAAGTCATACATAAAACCCAGCAGTACCACTGATGTGGTCCAAGTGGCACAGCTCCTAGGACCCATGCATCAGTCTCATGAGACCACGCTAAGATCCGGTCACTCCCACTAAGCCCATTCACAACTCTAGGACGCAGCTCAAGTCACTGATCCAAGCAGCAGAACTCAGATCTATTCTGTTTTGCAAGGTAAAGAAGTTGCCGATGTTCTAATTGAAGAATTCTGTAGGACAGGAGAGCAGAAATTTTCAATTCAAATTCCAACACTGGAGCTGTCTTTACATCAGCTAGTGGAAACTGCTGCTTCTGGAGCTTGGATTATGGCTTTGTCAGGTGAATTTGTTCTCTTGAAGATAAATCC
The DNA here is from genome assembly GCA_019916065.1 of Vitellaria paradoxa. Lineage (NCBI taxonomy): Eukaryota > Viridiplantae > Streptophyta > Magnoliopsida > Ericales > Sapotaceae > Vitellaria > Vitellaria paradoxa. Next base: position 49,596,641 of record CM034235.1, on the reverse strand, counting down.
CAATTGTATACTTCCATGACCAAAAGGGAACTAGAAGCATCCCTTCTGAAGAATGTCTGATTGGAATAAGTTAAAAAGTTACAGACAGAACAACCTGGTTAACCTTGACTGCCATGGAAGCTGATTTTTTGCACTTGACCTCTGCTTTCTAGATCTTCTCCTGCCACTGCCGTTAGTGACCGCTTGACTGTTAAATTTGTCACCAATAATCACCACAGGAACAGCATCCATCTTCAAAACAATGAAAACGGTTGACATCCCTCACAATTATCACCCTCTTGGTGACCTTTGAGATGAATTTCACAGCCGAGTGACAATCATCACACATCCTAAGATTCTTAATGACACGGATTGGTGCTTTCGAAGGTGTTTTTGTTAGGCCATACGCTATAGCCAGCTTTTCGCAATGATAACTAAGATAATCTTCCTTCTGTTCCTCCTCCACATCATGCAGTACAGATGCAACATCTGGCACATTGCCTAAGAGTTTTATCTCAGCTAGCAGTTCCCTTGACTTCTTATAGATCTGACTAAATTCTGGGTGTTCATTGTCATCTGAAACAAAGATATCAGTTTGATTTCTTATCTCTATCCAGCTAACTCCTGGTTCTTTCTTTATATTCTTTTCCCTCATTAGCTTACGGATCCTCGCAACTCCATCCCACCTCTTTGCCTTGGCATGCATATTAGACAATAGGCTATAAGTACCCACATCACCAGGGTCCATATGTAAGACAATTTCTGCAACTTGCTTACCTAATTGATAATTCCTATGGACATGACAAGCACTAAGCAATGTACGCCAGGCAACAACATCCCATTTGACTTGTGTTGACCTCATGAAATTTTCAGCTTGCACAACTAAACCAGCTCTGCATAGGAGACCAACAATACATGTATAATGCTCCAATCCAGGTTCAATCCCCAGTTGGTTCATTAACTTCTGCAAATAGTAGAACCCTTCTCTTACCCAACCTAAATGTGCACAAGCAGAAAGAACACCAACAAAGGTTACATAGTTAGGAGGCTCTTCAACAGCTAGCATGTCTTGGAACACAGCCAAAGCTTCCTTACCAAGTCCATGATGTGAATATCCAGATATCATTGCATTCCAAGTAACTGAGTCTCTATATACCATATCAGTGAACACTCTATTCGCATCTTCAATGTTCCCACACTTCGCGTACATGTTTATTAGGGCATTCCCCACAATAACATAATGCTTGAACCCTGACCTCTCAGCCAGTGAATGTACTGAATCCCCATGTCCAAGTGCAGACAAACCGGCACAAGAGTTGAGCAGCACAGCCAAAGTATATTCATTTGGCAAAACACCCTCAAGTTGCATGTGAAAGAATAGTTTCAATGCTTCCTCAAAGCACCCATTTTGTAAGTAAGTGGCTAACATTGCTGTCCACGAGACCACATTTCTAGTTTGCAGCCGATCAAAGACATTCCTGGCAATTTTAACCTCACCACATTTTCCATACATGTCTATAATTGCACTATTAACAAACTCATCAATCTCAACATGGGTCTTCAACATCAAGTTGTGAACTTGCAAACCAAGTTTCGAATCTTTGAGACCTGAACAGAGGCCAAAAACATTAACAAAAGTAACACTGTCCCACGTCACATGCTCACCTACCATCCTACCAAGAAATTCCAATGCTTCAGTCAAATACCCACATTGCACTAGTCCTTTGTGTTGGGCCCACAAGCACTTGTAAAGCCCGCAACGGAAGCGCACACACAAATAAAGAAAGAAAAAAATAATTTAGAGCACTCAACACAAGAATTTTTAACGTGGTTCGGTCCCTCAAAAGACCTACATCCACGATCTCAAAAAAGGGATAATATTCTCAACTCAATATTAAATTATTACAATTTTTGCACGGACAAAATTGTAAAACCCTCTTCCACTCACACAACCCAAAAACCCAATTACACCCACACTTTGGTAACACAGGTTTTTAGTTGTGTCCTTGGTACATATAATAACTATGGGGGAAGGCCCTTTTTATAGGAGCCAAGCCTCTCATTTTTTGTTCCCTCTCCCGATGTGGGATTTGGGGAGCCAACACAACAAATCCTCCCTCTCCCCAAATTCCCATGTACTTCAACAGTGTCAGAAAAATGCACTCTTTTCTCGATCTTTTGACTCTTCTCCGATTTCTGACTCTTCAGGGAATGATAATCCAAATAATAAATATTCTTTCCCTTCTTCCTCCCTTGCATTATCAAGCTACCACCTCTGTATACCTTGCACTGATTCCCAATACCCACATACTTGTATCCATGTGAAGCCATTTCACCCAAAGAAATTATATTCGCTCCAGCAGTAGATACATATTTCACATTGGGAATATTTTTGATAACACCATTGTGGAGTTTCAGGCAAACTCTTCCAACACCTTCAATCTTCTGCTTCAATTTATTACCCACATTAATGTAACCAAAATCTCCATCAGTGTGCAAAGTATCAAACATAGCTCGATCTCTGCATATATGAAAGTCAGAAGCAGAATCCAACACCCAACCAGAATAGTTTTCAGCAGAACCATCATCCATAGTGTGCAACAAGAAATCACCAGAATCATTAATCACATTGACTGAGGAATCACTAACATTCATCTTCTCTTGCAGTTGTTTCAAACCCTTCAAGTCTTCCTTGAACTTTGGACAACTTTTCTGTATATGATTCGCTCCACAATAATAACACTTAACATTGCTCATATCTCTCTGTCGAGATTTCGATCTATCACGACGGTCAACTTTCTTCTTCTGACTCCTCCCTCGCTCAAAACTCTCTACGGCTAGCAATTGACTGTCTCCAGGATTGCTTCCATTTCTCATTATCTTGTCATTCTCCTTCAAAACCGTAATCACCTCATTCAGTGTTAGAGTTTTCTTCCCAATTAACATCGACTGAACCAATGGTTTGTATGACCTGGATAATGAAGCTAACAAGAGCAACGCCTGTTCTTCGTCTTCAACCTTCTCCCCTGTGTTCAACAACTGACATGCTAGCTGATTAAAAATATTAATGTGGTCATAAATATTACCTCCTTCATCCATTCTCAATGAGTACAAATCCAATTTCATGCAAAGACGACTTGCCATGGACTTTGAAGCGAACACGCTCTCCAACTTGTCCCATAACACTTTCGGTGACGTCTCATTCAACACCGTGTATTTAATCTGCGGTGCAAGTGCCAACCGAATTGTACTGACAGCCTTCCTTTGAACAGCTTTCCAATCATTATCCTTCATCTCATCTGGTTTTGTATCTTCTAATGCAATATCAAGACCCTGTTGCACTAGGTAGTCTTGAATTGTACTCTGCCACAATGTAAAATTGCTCTTTCCATCGAATAAAGGGACTTCAAACTTTAGTGTAGACATGGTGCTTAATATCATTTCCAATTAAACACTTCAATAATATATACCAAAGCAATCAACAACTAGCAACTCACAATGTGGTAAAGGAATTCACCAACATCAATAGTCAACAATGCAGCAAATACCACAATCGAAGCCTAACTTGAGAAAACTAACCTCAGAACCAGAATGTCAAAATTAGGCAAGACTAACCTCTTCCAAAATTACTGTTGATGTGACACCCATTGCTCTTTTTTTCCTCTTCTTCTCCCAAGCTGGAACCTTCAGCTCTGATACCACTTGTTAGGCCCACAAGCACTTGTAAAGCCCGCAACGGAAGCGCACACACAAATAAAGAAAGAAAAAAATAATTTAGAGCACTCAACACAAGAATTTTTAACGTGGTTCGGTCCCTCAAAAGACCTACATCCACGATCCCAAAAAAGGGATAATATTCTCAACTCAATATTAAATTATTACAATTTTTGCACGGACAAAATTGTAAAACCCTCTTCCACTCACACAACCCAAAAACCTAATTACACCCACACTTTGGTAACACAGGTTTTTAGTTGTGTCCTTGGTACATATAATAACTATGGGGGAAGGCCCTTTTTATAGGAGCCAAGCCTCTCATTTTTTGTTCCCTCTCCCGATGTGGGATTTGGGGAGCCAACACAACACTTTGATAATGGAATTGTAAGTAAAAACATCAGACCCAGGTACTGAATTTACAACACTGATAGCCCATTCCACATCAGAACACATAGAATACATGTATGTAAGTGCATTCTTAACGTACTGATGAAACAACAATCCAGACTTAACTACATACCCATGGCACTGCCGGCCCTGTATGAGAGACCCACAATCAGCACAAGAAGAAAGGGATGTTGCTAGTATATACTGATTGGGGCGCAAATCATCCGCCAATGCCAAAGTTTTGAACAACCTAATAACTTCCCGTGGAAACCCATTATGTAAATATCCTGCCATCAAAGTACTCCATGAAACTACATTACGGTCGTGCATTCTATCAAACAATTGGCGGGCAATTGTGATTAGGCCAAATTTTGAGTACAGGTTGATCAAGGAATTCGTTTGGATAACATGGTATAGAGTGGCTTGATGGGTTATGATCAACCGGGCATGAATTGTCTTACCAAACTTCAATTTTTTATTATCAGCTGATATTTTCAGGAGCTTGGTTGTGTCTTCAAGAGAGGAGAGCAACCCATTGTTTGTCTTGAATAGAAAAGGCGTGTCTTTGATGAGAAGCATGCAAAAATTTGACCGTTTGAATGGAGGCATTTGCTGGGAATTCTTTCCTTGTTTCTTCAAGCGCCTGCCAAGTGCCTGACATTACCCATTAATACTTAATTTTTTTTTTTAGCCTATAGAAAGGAATATTTTAGGCTTAATTACTTTTATGGCCCTAACAAAAATAAAAATGACCAATATTTCCAAACTTTTAAAATCTACTTCCATGCTCTGTACTTAAAAATGTTAAAAAAAATAGTGAAGATAATAACTTTGACTCTGAATAATTATGAGAAATACATTTACGTTAATTGCATTTCATAATTCCTATATTTACAGCTCTTAATTTTGTATGACTTTAAATATATATTTTTATTTTTTATTTGAAAATGTAATATTGTTCACAATTTCACTTCACTCTTAAATGTTGGGTATTAAGGTAAATTTTTTTAATTTAAGAATATTAATAATTTCTACTTTAATATAAGAGTAGGAGACTATGAACCTAAATTTTTAACAATATATTGTTATAATATATTCTAAGCCTCCCAAAGTAATATTATTTTAATTTAAAATATTATAACCCAAATGGAGCAGCTCAATTAACAAAAAAAAAAAAAAAAAAAAAAAAAATCACATCACTTTGCTAAATGATATTTTAGTGTAAAATATTTTTTCAAACAGAATCGTAAATTTCCGAGCCAAGTACCTCGAAGATTAAACTAAGCTTGAATTTGAAAAAAAAATCACAAAAATTACTTGAATTTAACTTATTTAAGACCGCAAATTGAAATGTGAGTTGAATTAATTCAACTGCTTCTTGTCTATTTACCATCACCGGCAAAACTAAAGATTAAATCCTTTCAAAACTATAATTAACCAATCTTTCTTAACTAGCTAGCTTCATTAGTGTTAACACCCAGACTGAGAAACTAACATTACTCTTTAATGTTAATTTTGAACATCAGATCGAAATCATCTAATAGTTCAGATTCATTCACATATTTTTAATTTAAAAATACTTAAATGAATCCAAACCGTTTCCGAACTTGATGTTACAGAACTAACATTGTACAATAGTATTAACCTTCCCTTTTCTTAACACCCTTCGACGAATTTTATGTTGTAAGATACATATAATCGAAGCGGGGGTTGAAGTTGGAATCGACTGTTGCCGTTGAAGTCAACCCTAAAACTACGTCATTCTTGCTGTGTAGTTGTACGGCAAAACTAACCCACAGCCTTTTTTTTTGCTAAGTGACACGCTGGACTATTTTAGCTTTGCAAAATTACTTCTTGCATCCTAATTAACAACTATAGATGCTCACCTTGTTCAGCTACCACTAGGAAGAATATAGCTGCTTAATTTTTTTAAATGATTAAATTTATTATTTTACATTTTATTTTCTTAAATTATGAAGAAAAAATGTCTAATTAAAAAAAATAAAAAGTTAACTACTAAAAAATTATTTTTTTCCTTCTTATAACTTTTTAATATCTTACTAGTAGTTAACCATAAAAAAGTTTGGCTTAATTTGGAAAAAATTCTTAACTTCTGCCTATTTAATTTTTTAACTTTTTCTAAAATAAATATTTACTCTTTTATATTTTTAAATTTTTATAAAGTACGAAAGACAAAAGTTAAAAAATTAGTTACTCAAAAATTATTTTTTTTTTCTTCCCTCACCCAAAAAAAAAAAAAATCTAATTTTTTTAATACTTTGCTAGTAACCAATTATAAAAAGAAAAAAAACATTGCTATTTTTTCTTCTCAAACTATTAAGCCTAACTTTTTTTATAGTTACTGTTAGCGATTTTCTCTTCCCCCTCCAACAAAAAAAAAAAAAAAATGTTAACTTTTTAATACTTTGCTAGTAGTCAGTTATAAAAAAAACTATTTTTTTCTTCCCAAACTATTAAACTTAACTTTTTTCATAGCTGCTAACAAGGTACTAAGGCTCCATTTGGTAATATATATATTTATTATTTTTCTATTTATGTTTACAGATTTTTAAAAATTATGAACAAAAATATGTTTGTTAAACTTGTTTTTATTTTTTTATTTTCAAAAAAATAAAAATTTAAATTAAAAATGTAAACGAATAAAAGTGTTCAAATTGTATTTTTTTCCTATTACAAATATTTTCTCAATTTTAACATATTGTCCATTTCTAATTTAATTATATTATTCATTAAAAAAAATTACCCTTGATAAAATGTCAAATTAATAAAAAGTTAAAAAATTAACTACTAAGAAATTATTTTTTCCTTTCTCAAACACAAAAAAGTTAATTTTTTAATACCTCACCAATAGTCAGCTATAAAAAAGTTAAGCTTAATAATTTGGAAAGAAAAAAATAATTTTCGTTAAAACTGGTTGCTAGCAAAGTATTATAATATCATCTTTTTTTTATTTGTGTTTTGGAAGAGAGAAAAAAAAAAGTTTTTTTAGTAATTAATTTTTTAACTTTTTGTAAATTTGACATTTTTATCCTTTGTACTTTAAAGAAATTTTAAAATATAAGAGGGTAAATTTTTATTTTAGAAAAAGTTAAAAAACTAAATAGGCAGAAGTTGAGAATTTTTTTTTCCAAACTAAGCCTACTTTTCCACAAGCGAGATATTAAAAAGTTATTATTATTATTTTTTTTTTTGTTTGAGAAGGAAACAAATAATTTTTTTAGTAGTTAGTTTTTAGTTTTTTATAATTTGACATTTTTTAGCTTTCATAATTTAAAAAAATTAAAATGTAATATAATAAATTTAATTATTTAAAAAAAAAACTAAACAAATATTTAGTAGTCATAATTTTTCTAATGTTTAGTTGAACAAGGTGAGCATTCAATGCTGTTAATTAGGATACAGTATAATTTCATAAATCCAAAGAAGTCCAACGTGTCACCTGGCAAAAGGGAGGGGGGAAGGCAGTAAGTCAGTTTTACCGTACAACTAGACCGAAGGAATGACGTCGCATTGGAGTCGACTTCAGCTGTGGCAATCGCCTCTGACTTTAGCTCTCCCTCCCCCCAAAAAACACCCCCAACACACACACAATTTCATAAACCCAGAAAAGTCCAGCGTGTCACCTAGCAAGGGGGGGAACGCAGTGGGTCAGTTTTGCTGTACCACTAGACAGAAGGAACGACATTGCGTTGGCATCGACTTCAGTAGTGGCAATTGCCTCCGACTTCAGCTCCCCCCTCCCTCCAAAAAAACCCCCTCCCCCCCCCCCCCACACACACACACACAAGGAACGACGTCGCATTGTAGTCGACTTAAACGGTGGCAATTGCCTCCGACTTCAGCTCCCCCCCCCTCCCCCAAAAAAACACCCCCAACACACACACACACACACAAAGAATATGAGCTACGCGCGCCTGCACACACACAGACAGAATATAAGCGCGCGCACTTGAAGTTCTAAATGGATAGCTTCTTCTGTAATAGGGCCTATGGTACTGCTACAGTAAAACATTACCATCAATTTGAATTCATAAAAAAAAGCAAATCACAAATGAGGCCCAATTGTTTTTTCATTGGTTTTTTTAAAATAGATAGTTTTTATCGAAATAAATGTAATAAATGTACGGATGTGATTAACACACTTAAAAATTATACTTTTTAAAAATAAAATCAAATTTTAATAAAAAAATAAAATGAAAAAGGTTATAAAAAAAACAAAATTTAACTTTTTTATGCCCAAACTAACCCTAAATACAAAATTCCAATTGGATTTATATTACCAAAAGTAAGAATATGGTAAAGTAGAGTTTGGGAAGTAAAAAAAAGTTATTTTTTTAAGTAATTACTAAAAAGTTAGTCTTTTGTGCATGAGAAGTGGAAAAAGTTAACTTTTCAACTTTTTATCAATTTGATATTTTTTTTCTTTATAATTTAAAAGAAATTTAAAAATGTAAAAGTATAAAGTTAATTCTTTAAAAAAAAAGTCGAAAAACTGAGTAACTATCCTTTCTAAAGCAATTTAACCTACAGAGTGTGCTATCTTAATTCACTGAATTAATTTTCATAAAAACTTAAATGTTCAAAATTATCCCATGTACACGCCATTAATGGTTGGGGCTGATTGACTGTGAATACCAGTAAGTTTTCAACTTTCAAGGGCACAAACTCAAAGAGCTCGATTAACCCAGTTGAAGAAGAAATTGAGAGACTTACATTCCTAAATTGATTTTACTGGCACTGCGAAAATGGTTGACACCCAAGTAAGCGAAACACTCGATTTTTTTTTTACCCCCAGTCACTTGGATTTAAATGGAAACTAATAAAATTATGTTGGCCCAAATTTGGAAGGTTAGGACCCGTAACACTGTTGAACTCAATTACATCTTAACCCAATTCGGTAGTCCTCAACCAGACCCATCTACAAAACCTTCGGATCAATTTTAAACTGAGGATCCGAATTTAGTTTTCAAATTTTCGTTACACGTGCCATCGTTTGCCTTCCCTTTGCATCATCCATCTATCTCTTTTCATTGCATATCAATTCTTACATCTACTTCCGATTTTTTTTTTTTAACTTTTTAAAACTCTAAAGGCCGCCTATACTCACATTAAAATATGAAAAATTTGCGATAATCCGACATATGTCATTTTGCCTTTTTTTAACCTTATATTTCTTCTTTTGAATATAGTTTTTCTGATTTTTTTATAAGTTTGTGCAGTACATCATTTTGTTGTTAGAGGTGTTTGAATTTTTTCCTTTTCAATGTTTAATTATTAAATGTTGTTTTTGTATTAAAGAAATTTAGAAATTTTCGACAGTTTCACACGTGTCTTATCCTCTTATTTTTTGTGTTTTGTTTTTTGTTTGAAGGATCACTTCTTTTTTTATTTTTTTAAGTCAATAATAGATTAATTTGTTGTTGTTATTGTTATTGTTATTATTGAGATATTCGGAAAAAAAAATATGTTTGAACATTTAATGTTTATTTTACATTAAACTTGATGAATGGTTGGTTGCTTGGCATATTGCATTTTTTTTTTTAATTTTTGTTAGGAGTATCGAGAAATGTCAATTTTTTTATATTTTTATTTTTGTAAATTTTTTAATTTTTATAAATTTATAGTGGATCATTTGTTGTTAATTGAGTATTTGAATTTTTTCTTTTTTTAGTGTTTAAATAAAACATATTTTTGCACCATATGTTGTATTAGATTTTACATATATTCGTTCTTTACTTTTTTTTTTTTAGAGTGATATAGGGGTCATATTATAGCGATCGAGTTTGTCCGATCGGACTTATCCATTCTATCCCGATCGGGCTTGCCCGACTTAGGTGATACTCGGATTCCTGACCAAGATCATCCAATCGGTGTCAACTGGTCTTACTGACCAAGGGCATCTGAATGATCCCCAACTGACTAAGGGATATTTCCTCTCTAATAGGGGTTCTGTCAAAGTGACGTCATATATCAAGCATGTAACGGCTTTCTGACACATCCCTTGATACTCGCCTATTGAAACGTGATCCAAGCCTAATGGAATGAACAACCAATCAAGGAATATACTCATTGAAATCTACTAGTACAGCTGGCTCAACCTGATTGGAGGAAAATATGAACTGGTGTGACAACGGTGTATCATGCTAATACCTGATACACCCCTCAACATATAAAAACCACACTTCTTTCCAGGTATAGACACGATAGACATTATTTTCTTACTGTTATTCTGCTGAATTATTTACTGAAAGCTCGCTTTGCTAACTTAAGATCAGAGACTCTTTGGCAAGCACCACACTGGTGTTAAGTTTAAGTTTCCGGATTCGCGTTTAGATCATCCACCAGATAACTACGTTATCATAGAGTATCAACGCGTGTCTAACATTTTTTTTTAATATTTTGCTTTTGTAAGTCTCTAATAAATTATTTTGCTGTTAATTAGGTATTTAAACTTTTATCTTCTCTAAATGTTTGAATTTTACATATTTTTGAGTTAAATATTATTCTATACCATTTTGCCTATATTTATCTTTTTATCCATCGATGATAAATTTAAATTTAATTATTGGAAAATTTCCGTAGCATTTCTCATCTTCCTGATTGAAGTGGAACCGGAGTGGGGGGAGAGAAATGGGAGAGAAGGAAAGTTTGGGTTGCAGACGCCACAGAGATAAAGAGGAAGCCTTTCGGGTGTGGAGAAGACGAAAGAAGGGAAATAGGCTTGTTCATGACTTCGGATTAATTGTCTCCTTCACCATTTGTGAGTTTCTGTTTATTAGGTTGGAGGATCAACCCTTTTAATTTTAATGGATGACGTATGCACTATTGTGTACGTGTGTGTGTGTATATCTATATATGTTTACAGTATAACTTCAATAAACTAATATTTAATTAATCAATAATTTAATTTTTAAATAATATTTTTAATCTATTTCGATCTGGATTCAACCGCTAAACTAATAATTCGCTAAATTTATACAATAATACATAGTTAAAAATGCGTAAATATCCACCTACTACATAAATTAATAATTTTTTGACATGCTAATACATATAATTTAATTATTTTGCCTCCTTAAAATATAATTCAAGTGTTACTTATTTCCTTTTAAAATAAATAGAATTTTTATTTGATTAAATGTGTAGAAAGTGGAATAATGCAATACATTGAACAATGTACAATGTATTTAGAAATATTAAATACACTCGTGAACTTTACTTGCTTATGAAAATATATGGACCTAGAAAAAAAAATGTATTGTACATGGAATGTAATTACTTCTATAAATTAATTATAAATTAATAGTTATTAATTAATTGATTAATCAATGCCTCATTTAATGAATAGTTTTTCTTGGTCCCAAGGCTCTTACTTTATCAATGTTATATGGTTTATGTATGAATTGAGTTATATCGCGTATGCATGAATTGAGTTGCTTATGGATATCTCCTTATGGTTTGAATAAAAAATATTTGATTTCACTCTAATTTAAAAGTTCTTTTTTTTTTTTACAACAGAGAGTGTCCAATCAGCTTATGCCCCGAATCAAATGGCATTTAATTTAAAAATCAACACATTAACGTTTATGTGATTTAGAATAATGTGTAATATTCACAAGAACATTAAATTTAATTAGATTTATGTCACATGTGTCATTTAAACTTATATGTAAGCATTCAAAAAATATTATTTAAAAAAATAAAGGTAAATTAAATATTTCAAAAAAATAAAATAATATTTCGTTTTAATATAAAAAAACAAGTAAAAATACATTTTATGTATCTATTTTTGTTTAAATTTTTTTCTTTCAATTAATTTTGACACATAAAGCCTAAATTTAGTTCAATTTAACAAATTCAATTAATTCTGCACTTTCATACAAAATATAAAAGAATTGTGTGTTAACTTTTAAATTAGAGTATTTTAAATTAATCTCAAAGGGATAAAGTCTAAATAATCATTTTATTTACGTGAAATTTGAAGAAAAATCATGAATTAGCAACCACAATAGTGATAATTATGAATTTACAGTGATGGTAAACTAAAATGAGGGAAACGGAGCAATAATTCAATAAAGTAGGGATCAATTCTATTTAAAACCGCTCGAATAGTTTATTGATTATTTGTCTTTTTAAATCCGTTTGATCATTCAACAACTGTCCGAATGCTAATCAATTATCTCTCCAAAGGCCAATCTGCATATATTACAATAGATAGTAATAGATAGATAGCTAATCTATCTACACATATATAGAGTAAAGTTCAGAAATTATTTCCACAGTTACATTGTGTTCTATTTTAGTCCATATAGTTCTAATTTTGATAATCTACTTAATCTTTATAGTTTCAGTCAAATTGCAATTAAGTCATTTTATCCAACATTGTTGGAAATTAGCCTTTAAAACCCACGTGATGTTCACATGCTAATTGTAGTTTTGTAATCTTATCTATAAATTATCCTTACAGTTTATATTGCGTCCTACTTTACTCCCTAGTTTTAATTTTAATAATATAATACTTATAATTTTGGTCAAATTACAATTAAATATTTTTTTGTCTAATACTATTTGAAATTAGCCGTTAAAACTCATGTAATGCTCACACGCTAAAGACAATTTTGTAATATTATCATCATCTCTACAATACCGAGCTAAACTTACTTGTACACATTTCGATGGATAAAAATGTTAATATATTTTTATACGTAGTTTTACAATATTAATTTTTTTTATCCATTATTATTGTAAAGAGAACTAAAAAAAATAAAAAATAATAGACTTCCATGATTTCTCCTTTGGTAAAACTCTCATTTGTTTAGCTGTTCTGGCAAATAACAACCTCTGTATTTCATTTCCAGTTGTGTTTGTTACCACATTACGATCACTCGCACAACATCAAACGCTCTCTTTCTTCGTGAATTTAAATTCCCAACAAACCTACGCTAACATGCAAAGACAAAATTTACTCTGTTACGTTATTTGTTCAATCAATATTGAGTTTTGCCATTGTTCTTTTGATCAAGAATTCTCTTTTAATTCTAACAATTTTTTTTTTTTTTTGAAACCCATTAATTCTCACATGAATCTCTGATAAAAACGCAGATCCCAGTTACTGTTCCTGTTTCGTCAGATGAGATCTCCAGTGGCTATTTTGAGAGAGCACATATATTAGAGATATGTTGGAGGCTGTCTAATTCCAACATTGGCGGCTTGTGTGGTGCTCTTCGTGCCAGTAGAGATGGATGGGGGGCATCTCAGTCACAACAGGGTGCTCTTTTTCGATAGAGCCCTCTTCATCACCCTCACGATAGGTGTTCAGCTAACTCCCTACTTTCCATCAATTGATAACTTAGGGTTTGTTTGCATCTTTAAATTTTTTTAAAATTTTTTATTAAATAAAAAAAATTTTTAAATTTTTTTTATTAAATTTTACCAAGTGTTACTTTTATATCACATTAACACCAATTTTTAATTTTTTTTGAATTTTTTTAACACTTCAAACGCTCGCTTAGTGTCATTTGCTTAGTCCATTATAATAATAGAAAATTAGATTCTTGTATATGATGTCAAATCCTTATCGTCCCATGGGATTGTGCACTATTAATTAATTTCATTATTTTTATTTTAACAAATACTATTTATTTTTAACTCAAATTGAAGAAATAAAATAAATTTAATATTTTTACTTCCCTTGACTTTTTTTTTTGGTTGTAATTTTTCTATTTCTTTTTCTACACACATCTATATTCTAAACACGATAGATGTCTATATTGAAGAAATTTTAGGCCATGAAATTATTCAAGGAGTGGATTTTAATTATTGATTATTTATGGCTCATTTGGTTTGTTTTTTTATTTTTTGTTTTCTATTTTTTGTTTTGAACTCATTTTTTATTTTGTACTTTTAAAAATAAGAAAAACGGTTTAAAATTCATTTGGTTACTTGTGTTTTCCAAATTTATTTTCGAAAACAGAAAATGAGATTACACATAAAATGAAAAATGACGAAAAGTTATTTTGAGAATTTTTAACAAATCAAACCAAACCAAGCATTTTCCCACTAAGTGGGGTCGGCTATATGGATTTCTCGACGCCAAATAGATCTGTTTAAGGTCATGTCATCCGATAGTTCTAGGTAAGCAAGATCATGTGTAATGGTTTCTTCCCAACTTCTCTTGGGTCTTCCTCTACCTCTCATACTCCTAGCAATCTCCATACTTTCACATTTTCTAACAGGTGCCTCCGCTGGACGCCTTCTAACATGGCCAAACCATCTTAATCGATTTTCTCTCATTTTATCTTCAATCGGTACTATTCCCACTTTGCCCCTAATCTCCTCATTTCTAATCCTATCTTTCCTTGTAATCCCGCACATCCACCTTAGCATCCTCATCTCTGCAACTTCCATCTTCTGACCATGACTATGTTTTACTGCCCAACACTTTGATCCATATAACAGCGCTGATCTAACCGCCACCTTATAATACTTTCCTTTCACCTTGAGGGGGACTTTTCGATCGCACAAGACCCCCGAAGCACACCTCCATTTGGTCCACCCGGCTTGAATCCTATGACTTATATCAGTGTCAATTCCTCCATCTTGTTGTACCATAGATCTAAGGTACCTAAATTTGTCTTTCTCTACAATCTTTTGTGTGCCTAAACTTACTTCTATACTACCCGTTATCTTACTTTGACTAAACTTACATTCCATATATTCTGTCTTGTATTGGCTTAGCCTAAATCCTTTTGTCTCTAACGTTTCCCGCCACAATTCTATCTTAGCATTCACTCCTTCTCTCGTCTCATTTACTAAAACAATATCATTTGCAAATAGCAAAAATAAGAAAAAAGAATGATTTTTGTTTCCTCGTTTTGAGATTTTTAACACATAAAAAAATAGAAAACAAAAAAATAAACCAAATGCCACCTTAATTTTTATGAGATATTGTATATGAAAAAATATTCAAAGTAATAGTTGTACCATGTTATTCTACATGCACTATTAAAATTTAATTAAATAAAGACACAATTACGTTTGGAGCATTATAATCAAGATTTGTTTGGATTCAAAATTTTGGAGTTTCCCATAAAATAGAAAGAAAATAAAATTACACCAAATCGAACTATAGATATGTATCTACATTATATTTAATCGTTATAATCACATGAGACCATGGCATTCCTGGTATAGACAAAAGTGCTCATTTAGGAATAGTGATTGTGTATATATATATATACCACATGGTCATATGTTGAAGTTTAATTTTTATTCATGGGCCATGAGCTGTAAATTTGCGACACTCATGCCTTAAATAGAGTACGACACATGTTCGAACAGATTGAATCAAACCTATTGCGGTCCACCAAAATATAGGGGGTGAGGTGTATAGAATCAAAAAATAATTAAAAATTAAAAAATAACAACGATCTCCCGTTAATTCTTAGGATATATAAATGTACACCTTTGGCTGCATGTGATTGGCAGGTAGAACCAATCATAATGGAAGAACAGTAATTCAAAGACGAGTAGTTTCCATATATATATATATATATATATCTATATAATAAAATACAACACAATTCAAAAATATCCCTCTCACAAATTATAATGGACGGCTGAGATGGACTTTTATTTTGAAATCAATGGCTGATATTAAATTTTACAAACAAAGCTGAGACGATGAGTGGCTAAGATTAAAAGCTTCTCCCACAAGATCCCGCCTACCTTCTCTTTTCCTTCTTCAGTATTCTATCCCGCTCGCCCAAAACCCTCTCTCCCTCCCCAGCGTCCTACCTCTGCTCGCTCTCTCTCTCTTTCTCTCTCTTTGGGATAGCAACACCCTCCTATTCATTAGAGATTCATGTGTAGTATATTTCATTAGGTTGAGGAGTGTCGATTCTTGCTCTCTATTTTTTCTCGGTGTTTCTCTCTCTAAGCTTCATTCAGTTTCCCTCTCTCTCTTCTTCTTGGGCAATGGGATGGGGTGTGAGCTCTCTGTGGTTGAATTCAGAGGATAACTCGGGGGAGCTCTACAGTCCGCGCCTGGTGTGTGAACCCAACGCCGTCGAGTACGGAAATGAATTGAGGCTGGGACGCACAGACTAACTGAGAGTGGGAGGACTCTGCGTATTTGTTGCCCCGCAGACGCACACATTACAGGTAAAAATCTCATATATTTTCACTTTCTCTACTGTTCAATGCTTAAATTTCAATCTTCTCCTTTATTCACTACTAATGTTCTCTCAATACCTGCATATACAAAATAAATACTAAGTTTGAAATTTCACTTAGATTGCTACTTAGCTATTGTCATTTGGTTGGTAGAACAGTAGTTGCATTTGTATTTTTATCAATTAGGTAAGATCTTTAATCAAATGAACTGGATTTATGCATAACCTGGAATTTTTTATTAAAGCCCTTAATAGCTGTCCATTAGCAATGTGGCATGTTCTGCGCACCTATCTGCCACTCCATTAAATTCATGTGGTTGATTTGGATCTCTTGGTTGTCAAAGTCTAAACAACTGCCTTGTGATGTTTGGATTTTTCTAGCTTCCATATAATTATCCTGGCTTTAGGATATATGTAAAATAATATAAGTTGTTTAATTAGTTTTTATTTTTTATTTTTTTGGGATTCATTAATTCAATTAGTAGCTATTGCTATATATAAATGGGTCACCTTTGTTATATATTAGACACGATTTTTCTGTGTTGACATATTAGTGATTGATCTTTCAAAACATTGATTGATTTGTTATGAACTAATGGCATTGTAAAGTAATTGTTGTTGAATTCCATTTAGGTTTGGTGCTTATAACAATGAATGAAGCATTACTCTGGACCGATGGGAGATATTTTTTGCGGGTGACAAAGCAATTGAGTGACTAGTGGAAGCTCATGCGCATAGGAAAAGATCCAACTGTGGATGTTTAGATGGCTAATGTGAGTCAGCTTCTTTTTTAAATTTTTTGTTGTTTTTATTTGATGAGATTAATAACGTTATAAGCATTTGTTTTATTTTAGATCATGTTTCACCCAGTTTGCATAGTTCCAAAAGATGTTTTTGTGATGAGGAACATTCTATGTATAGATTAAAGAGCATTTTTTTGGAGTTATTGTACAAGTTTTTTTTTTTAATTTTATTTATGGGAGGGGGGAGGGAAGGCGTCAAGAGCCAGAGTGTGCTTCTTTTTTATATTTCATTTAGCATATGAATATTTATCGGCATGCCCCTTTTGAGGTTGAATGTGTAGCTTTTTTATATTGTGACGCCATCCCATTGATGCTTTTTTTTTTAATTCTTTCTTATTTGTCTCAAAAAAACATTTTTTTTTTGGCAAAAATATGCAAAACCGTGTTACTTTCAAACTCAAAAGTTAAACTTCCACTAGAGTCGGGCATCTTTTTTAAATTGTCCTTTCAACCATCATTTGCTTGAAATTAATCAATACGTTTTGAATGAATAAATCCATGTTGATACTATGGTTAATTTTTTACCTTCCAAATGCATGTCTTTTTTGTTGCTATAACTCACATGGACATATGCTATAAGGACTAAGAAGTCAACTCTTTAGCTTTGTTTCCCAGCCTAAATGATTCACCTATTAGAAAATTGGAGCTCATATTGTTTATACTAGAGCATGCGCTTAATGAACACAGTCCTGAATGTAATCCAATTAATAACACTCCTTTTGTGTTTTTATAATAAATTTGATATAGAGGCTTCCTAATTAATCGTGAATTTCATACTTTGTTGCTCTCGGTTTTATGCTTCCTTTGAATTTTTTTACCTCACCAGAGGGATAGTTTGGTTGAACGATTCTTGCTGTTGTGAGTTTAATTTTACCCATGCTTCTGTGGTTAATTTGATTTTTGTTCATTCTATGTATTTATGCTATTATGAGTTTTATAATGGTTAATTTGATTTTTGTTCATAACAACTACCATTGTTATGAGTTTTATATGCTGTTATGGTATATATGATTTTTGTTCGTTCTATATGGTTTTGTTATTCATCTTTGCTTTGGTTTTATAAATTCTATTTGACAAAGCTTTAATTATTCTTTTGGTTTCAGAGGGTAGCTAGAAATGTTGGAAATCTAAAGAATTGGACTACTCACAAGTGTTAGTGTCCAACCACCCTTTGATTATGCTCTTGGTTTTGGGTTATGAAATGTTTTATTTTTTTTTAATTGTAGTTCTTTTGTTTTAGAGAAAAATAGAAATGTTTGATTGAGAATGTGGCTTTGATAATTGTGTTGTGACTATTTGATTTCAGTTATAGTTATTGTGTGCATTAGTTTCTGGTTTTTTGTTATTTTTGTTGAAACTTTTGAAAATATTGGCAAAATAATAAAATTTTGGCATTTTTTTAGTTTGTTAACTAGAGTCAGCAACTTTACTTTCTTGTTTCCTCTGGTGTATAGACTTATTGGACTCATCTTGCTTGCTTGATCACTTGAAACCGACAATTAACCAGTAGTCCAAGTTTGTCTCTTACGCTGGTAAGTTTTTATATCAAATAACATTTTACTTGTGTATCCAATCTCAAGAGAAACCCATCTGAAAAATGTTGAGATAACACTTTACTTTTTTTTTTTTTGGGGCTTTATTTGAGATATATATATGTTCATGCATGAAATAAGAGTTTAAAATTTAAAATAGTACCATAAGTACGCGTAATTCCTTATATTCACTAAAGGAAAAGAAAAATGCATTCACATCAAAGGTTTCTTGGGCCAACGCCGGTCTGAAGATACCTCACTCATATACTCAAAATTTCCACGCGTGTTACCTTTAACAGTATTACACACTCATACGCTCCTCTCTGGAAATCCATTTGATTTTCCAATTTGCACATTCTTCATTTTATTTTTGATTTCAATTGATTGATTGGATAAAGTGAGACTTCTTTTTAATTTTATTTTTTGTTTTGCATTTATATGATTTCGATTGGGAATCGTGAATATTGGTTATATTGATATTATTGTAATTTTATATATGTTTGTACATCATTATCAGGTTGTGGAATCACAATTGAACAGATTATGCATTGATGCACAAGAATGCTTAGTGATGGGCAGATAGTTGGATTTGGCCTCACTTATACTCACTTCGGCCAACTTCATATTTTCCAAAGTTTTCAAGAAAGGTACAACTTGCATGAATGGACCTTTTTTGTTTTGTTTTGTTTTTTTTTTAATTCCCCTTAGAAACTTGATCGTACGGTGGTCCACACCAACATGAGGGGTTTCAATACCATACATGCATCAAACAATTTAATGAGTTGGTTTTGCTTTGTTACTTTAGATGCCTTTAAATGAGGTACTTTGCTTGGTTTGTTGTATAATGCAATAGAACAATTTGCTAACTAGTGCCCCGTGACATAAAACTGTCAATCAGCAAAGCAACTCTATGTGGTAGTGGGCCAAAGGTCCTCATCAAATTGTATTTATAATGTGGATTTTGTTTGAAAATGAATATATACATGAAAAAAAAAAAAATAGAAAGTAGCAGCCAACCACCACAATAATACAATTAAGCAACTATTGAGTAATTGCTAATGATTTTTTTTAATTACATTGTTTGATTCTTTGATTTTTTTAGTTGAATTATAAATGTGATGATGATATTGGATTTCGAATTTGTATTGGCTGTTTAGTTAATAATATTCAAATTGTGCTTTAGTTCTTTTGAAGGAAAAATACAATGAAAAGAGAATTTAATTTGGGTCTTTGAAAAGGAAAAATGTGCTAATATATTTCAATTTCAAATGCATTCATATTTAATTTTAGTTGAAGAACCCAATTCATGGTGATAGTGATGAAGAGAACAGCGAATACATCCACAAATTCGAATTTGGCGACGACAACATCATGAGGCAAGAAAAAATAGAGAGGACGCAGTAGTAGTGATTTTGATCCAAAGAAATTGCCAGCTTCTATTTCATCTAGGTAATTTTCCTCTCTCTCACAAATTATTTTTCCTTTTGGTTAATCAGTGTGTCAAAGTGATGATGTGTATAATCTGACAAGGAATTATCAGAATGAAATCTGTTTGGTAGCTGGAACTGAAGTGAAAAAAAAAATGTAACCGTTGTTTGGAATTGTCTTTTTTTTTTTTTTTTGTCAGAAGCAGGGAAAAGAAATTTACATTATGGAAAACGATTTCTGTTGAAATCTTAAAATTCACCATTCAACTGAATGTTTTTTTTAGGTTAGTTTTGTGTGCATCCAAAAGCCAAGTTTATTGAAACAATTTTTTGATGATGGACATAAGAATTAAAATCATCTTTAAAATTACTAGTCATAAGATGAAAAAACCGAAGATAAGAATAAGTTTTTGAATGTAGCACCAAAGAAGTTTATAGTATTGTATTTTCTAGAATATCCACTGAGTACAAATGATCATGTAATTTGGTAATGAAGGAAACTAATAGTGAGAGATTTACTCATATGCGACTAATTCTTATTCTAATTTATTTGTTTTTCCTACTTCAGCCACCGACAATTTTCACCTGTTGGATTGGCTTATTACAATTCCAAGTTGATTCTTTCAAACTGATGGAACTCCTTAGACTAGAAAAGGTTGATCCTATTGATGTAAGGCTTATTAAGGAAAAGCTTTTTTGGCTATTCTACTTTCTGGGTGACCAAAGAAGAGTCTTTTGGAGATTTACGAGAGTGAATTCTTTTTCTTGGCAACCTGAGGGAAAAAAATGAGAAGATTTTTGTAGGACTCTAAAGTCAGTTGGCTAAACTCATAAGTGATAAGTATAATCTATTAATCGTGGAAGAACTGAATTATGAAGGACTAGACCCACGTAGTGGACCATGTGTCAGTTTTGATATACTATGCAAAGAGGTTTCAGAACCTAGGCCTACAATACTATGGCAATATGTAATTACTCTTTTGTTGTTCCTTCTCACTATTGGTTCCTCTATGGAGCTAGGAATTGCATCTCCGGTATTGCTAATTGCATTGGTTGGTTGGTAAAAATGTGACACTCCCCTTTTCATCTCTAATTTTTTCATATCTTTTTTGTTACTATTCGATGTTGGATTTTAAGGTGTCTGGTAAATGTACTTTTAGTGTTTTTGCTGTGTGCGTTGTTGTTTGCTTATTATGGCATTGTTGTTAGCTTATTATGCACATATACCCATAGATATGCGTTCTTTTTTCATGTGGTAGGCAACTTGGTTTGATGACCCAGTTACACAAATTTATAAAATTTATGAAAATGTAGGCTTTGCAATTGGCACTGTCAGAATGCCATAAAGGCTAAGATTGTTGTTCATTGTGAGAAGGGTGATTCATTTATCAGAAAGTAAGCTCTCTCTCCATTTTTTTTATCAGGGTAATTCATTCATTTTAGGAATCCTTTTTAAACAAGTCACAAAAATGTACAAAAATGATAATATGCAAGCAATTTGGCAATATGTACAAAAATCTCAAGAAGAAGATTGAAAGGAGTGTTGCATTCTCCACATGCATTTCTGTCAATAACATTGTTTGTTATTTCTCTCCGCTTGCCAGTGATGAGAAGCTGTTGGAAGAAGGTGATATGTTGAAGATGTAAGTTTTCTTGAAGCAACATATATGTTATTATTCGTGAAGCATATAAATAGGCTTCCACTTGAGGTAGTTAAGTACTACACAAATTCAAATGCCATTGAACCACCTAATATGCGAGCTTTTATTACCATTTGTGAACTTTACTCTTCCCTTGGCGTATGGTGTCTTGGGGGTTTAGCTATTTAATTTAATTACATTGTTTGATTCTTTGATCTTTTGTTGAATTATAAATGTGATGGTGATATTAGATTTCGAGTTTACATTGGTATGTAGATGATACCTTTCAAATTGTGCTTTAATTTAATATATGAAAAGGGACTTTATTTTTGAATTTTTGAAAAGAAAAAATGTGATAACATATTTCAATTTCAAATACATGCGTATTTAATTTTAGTTGAGTAGTGCCATGAGTACGGGTTATTCGCTAGTGTATATATATATATATATATATATATCACAACTGATTTTCACCTAATAATACACAGAATGACATAGGAATGATTACTTCAGTAGATTATATTTTGAATCATTAGTAGTGATAACTTGTAGTTACGGCATTTTAAACAAAATTAATATTAAATTTTTTTTATAATTAAAAATTTAGACAAAAAGTTCAAATTGAAAAATAATGATAATTTATGAGTTATAATTTTTTTCTAAAATTTTAGCCTAATAACAGTTATTACATGTTTTTGCTCTTTCTCTCTTTCATTAATTTTTGATAAGCAATATAAAAAAAATGTACAAATTACGGTATTTTAACTTATAAGATTCAACTTCCCAGAAATTATAATTGGGAGTGAAATTTAAGGTGGTAATTTTGATTTGCATATAATCTCGGGTGAAATTTAAAATATTCAAGCTTTTTTGTGAGAACGAGGTCCACTAAAATGAAAATTAAGCAGGAAGCTAAAAATATAAAAATAATATCAATCGTTGAATTGAAAAAAAATAATTCTTAACCATCAAATATTATTTATGAAATGAATATTTTAAAAAACTATCTTATTTTATTATATAAATGCTTTACAATAAAATTTACTTGAGTAAGCCCACTTTCAATTGAAATATTAGATCCTTGTATTTCAAATTTATTGAAAATGTGAACCATTTTCTAAATTTTCATCCAGAGATTTTTTTATTAATTAAGCCTAATTTAGGAAGAAAAAAAGCACACTTCCAATTGAAATATTAGATCCTTGTATTTCAAATTTATTGAAAATGTGAACCATTTTCTAAATTTTCATCCAGAGATTTTTTATTGATTAAGCCTAATTTGGGAAGAAAAAAGTTATTTTTTTAATTAGTTATTAAAAAAGTAAAAAGTTAATTTTTTAATAGTTAATTTTTTAACTTTTTGTTAATTTGGTACTTTTACCCTAGCTTTATAGTTTAAAAAAAATTGAAATATAGGTGGATAAATTTATTCATTAAAAAAAACAAAAATTAAGCAGCCATAAATTTGCCCAACTAGGCTTTGTTACATGACTATTTTTAAGGGATCAATATATATATATATATATATTCACTTTTTGCCAAAAAAACAAATTAATTTTTAGATAAGTAATTTTATATTCCTTAAACTAAAAATGAAAATTACTAATACTCATATACATCAAAAAGAGATATGTACCATTATATTTCAAACTAAAATGAAAATCTTAGAAAATCTATTAAAAGATAATGGATTAATTTTTTGGTCTTGTTAATTAACAAGGCTAATAAAATAATATCTCATATTTTGATGGAATTAATTAACAAGTTAAGTATCAAAAAAGGATAAAATATTATTATATGACGTATTTTCATTGATCTTTAACGAATCTCTCTGTGACACTATTAACAAATATGTTAATTTTTTATAAATTCAAGAAACTACATTTAAACCACATTTAGTTCACACTCTTTAATGGTCCAAAGAATTAATCCATCAATTTTAGAGAGTTTCGTTTCCATCATACTTGAATCATATATTAAAATTTTATTTATTTTATATATGTTACATTATATATATCAATCATTTGTTGGGTTTGCAGAGTCTGGAAGATATGACCTAATTTATGTTTTGGCCTGATTTAAAAAAAATTGTGCGGCCTGATTCAGATATTTGTTGAGTCTTAGTTAATGGATTCTGAGCTTGAATTTTCGTAGGATTTTTTTTTTTAATAAACATCATATTTTGTCTCTTGTTTAATTGATCGTCACGCATTTAGATAACAAGAGAGATTGAACAACTAGCAATACTGTGAATGGTAAGTGATTCACATTGGATCATTGAAATACGTAAAATCTTTATATCTCGTGTGTGTTATTATTTTTCATTTTTATCCTTACTTTAATCATTTTTTCACTTTTTTTGAAATCACATAAATTTATGTGATTTTCTCAAACATGATAATTAAACTATAAAAATGGTCTCCTGGTATATTCATGACTTTCGTTTTAAAAATGCATAAAAAATGTATATTAAGGGCATAAAAAATGTATATTAAGGGACTGTTTGATAACGTTATCGTTTATTTTTTAACGTTTATATGTTTATATTTCTTATTTTTTATTTTCATTTTTTCTAAAATAAAAACTAAAATTACATTGGAAAATAAAATTTTATTTACAATTATTAATTTTTTACTTACATAAAATATTTAATTTATTATATTTTAAAAAATTAATTGAATTTAATAAATACATTTTATATTAATTTAATTTAATTATGTTACTTATTAAAAACAATTGAATAAAATATAAATATTATATCATTTAATTCAGAAAATATGAAATATAAAAAATATAATTTAATTATATTATTTACTAAAGTTAATCAAATAAAATATTCTCATAATAATTTAATTATGATATTTATTAAAATAATTTAATAAAATAGATTCATATTAAAAAAATCAATTATTAAATTAATTTAATTTAATTATGATATTTATTAAAAATAATTTAATAAAATATATTTAATATTAGTTAAATTAATTATTTTAAGTTAATTATTAAATTAAACTAAATTAAATAATTTAATTATAATATTTATTAAAAATAATTTAATAAAATATATTTATAATAATTAAGTTATTTACTAAATTAAATTAATATATTTTATTTTATTATTTATTAAAAATAATTTAATAATATATATTCTATTAATTGAATTAACTAATTTGATTTAATTATTTATTAGAAATAAATTAATAATATATATTACATATTAATTTAATTAATTTAATTTCATTATATTATTTATTAAAAATAATTTTAGTTTAATAAACTATTTGAATAAAATAATTTATTTTAATATGATGTAACAAAAATGAACAATGTATTAAAATTGATAAAATATTTGTAACAAAAAAATAGAGTGAACATACCTTTTTTATTTACGTTTTTTGTTTAATTTTTATTTTTTTAGAAACAAAAAAAATATAAATAGATTTAATAAACATATTTTTGTTACTAATTTATAAAATTTTGACAATATAAATAAAAAAATAGAAAATAAAACAGTACTAAACGGGGGGCCTAAATGTACTTTAGATCGATTTCTATGGGGGAGATCAAACAAAGCTATTCCACTACATGAAACTTTGCATTTTAAAATCATAGGGAGTGTTTGGGTGTGTAAAAAAATAAAAAATAAAATTTTTATTTTAGTGCTATCACATGTTATTTTTTTTTTAAATTATGTATTTGAAGAAAATTAGTAAAAATTGATAAACAATAAAAAGTTAAATTTTAGTGAAGAAAATTAGTAAAAATTGATAAACAATAAAAAGTTAAATTTTAGTGAAGAAAATTAGTAAAAATTGATAAACAATAAAAAGTTAAAAGAAAATTGATACACGCCAAACGAGGCCTTAGAGAACTAAACGATAGGAAGTCATGCTGCAGCTTGAAAATTTAGACGGCTCTTTTTAATTTTAATTTTTTTTTTAAAGCGCCAATCTCTCTTTGAGAGAGGGGGAGTAAGGATGGCCATCTCGGCCGACCCGTTTGTATCTTACCTGATCCTCGCCTCAAACGAGTAGGGGATTTGGGGATTTTTTGGGGATCGGGTAAGATATAGGGGCATTTTTAAAAAAAATTTGGGGATTGGGTAAGCTATAGGTACGAGTCTGTCCCCGCCTCGTATCTTACCCTACCCGTTTCTCGACTCTTCCCATATTCTCGAGTATATATATATATTTAATTTTTTAATATATTTGTTATTACAGATTTCTCAGTAAGTTAAGGAATTAAGATTTTTAGTTTCTTTATTTATCAGCTTCCTATTAAAATTACTTTGTTTTCCAATTTACAAAGAAAGTATAAATTGAGATAGACCAACTATGATTGTTTCTTTATTTACTTTTCCTATCTTGAACCATAGAACCTATTAATATGGTAAGATAATAGAAACCTATTAATATGGTAGGAAAATGAAACCTAATAAGTGCTTTATAAATATATATACATATATGGTATTTTTTGATTTTTTAAATATGTATTAAGATTCGGCTCTATTTTTTTATAAGTCATATTTTAAAATTTTTATATTTTTATATTTTTTTTAATTTAGGTACCCGTTTCCCCGTGGAGATCCCCATTTCCAGTTTGGGTCGGGGATGGGTGGTAAAAATAAATCTCCAGTGGAGATCGGGTAGGATATGAAAATTGATTTTAATTTGAGGATTGGGTACGGGAATACACGTACCCGTCCCCTATCCCCTACCTACCCCATGTCCATCCCTAGGAGGGAGGGGAACGGAACTAATGACATTAGACGAAGAAGGTAAAAATGTATAACTTTAACAATAGTATAATAGTTATAGTAAATTTTAACAGTGAAAGATCAAATATTTGCATTTTAAATTTGAATATAAAATACTTATAATAATTTTTACCATCATGCCCATAATTCCCACAGAGTACCGATCCCAAATATAAACATTTGATGCCAGTGGCATTGATATTTGTTCGGTAATAAAAAATTACTATCAAAATTGAAGCGCAAATCTGCCGAACACAAAGCAAATAAAGGTTATGATTAGATAGAGGGTTCTCAACCAGAAAATCTCTGATGATAAAGTCAGAAAAGAGTAGAGAGAATTGTAAAATGTAGAGTTAGAGTGAAGTGCTAGATTGACAGTAGTGAGCATATCTGAATTTTAGAACTAAGTGTCATATTTATAATAAGATATTATAAATAAATTAATAGGTAAATAATAGAAATGTAATCATTTTGTATCGTATATGTATATTATAAAGTATTTAGTGTTTTTACTTTCCTTTAAATGTCTTTTATTTCTAATCTAATGCTGCTCATTTTGCATTAAATGCGTGTGGGCAGAACGGGCATATAAATAAATACATTACAACCCTAAGGAATGTCCAAATGTCACATCTGTTTGTCACTTGTAAAGATACGAACTAGCTAGGTTAACTAAAATGTAATAAGTTCAGTTTATTTATTACTATTTTACACTTATCGTTAAAATTACATCACTGAGTGGTGAGGCCTATTCGTAGTAATTTTTTATTATTAAACTAATACCAAGCACGCTTATAATGTACTCGAGGAAACGCCAAATATCTTGTCTTATTATGCTCAGAAAGGCGTCACATATATCTGATTTAATCTATAACAACAATATTTTTTTGGGGTAAATTGCCAACAATATTTATCTCACTTTCTTCCTTCTATTATTAGTTGACAAGATTTTCTTTTTCTTTTGTAATAACTTATTTGTTTTATAATTTTTAATGATGATAAGAAAAATTAAAAATTAACCATTTGAATAATTTTTTAATGCCTCTTGTACAATTCGATAAACAATTTTTTTCTCTTTTGTTTTTTTGGGGGGGGGGGGGAGAGAGGCTGCCAGAGAATCTGGCTCTTCAAATGAATTAGTTGACTTTAATTAATCATGTTATGCCGACAATGCATGCATGATATTTTAGGATATATACGTAACCCACGTGTTAATTGTTTTTGGTTTAAATAAACAAACTAGGGAACGAAAATAGGATATGCATTTTTGGGCCATACCCAACCACGCTAAAGACGGTTCCCACATCGGGAATCTAAGTTGGTATGTGTGAATATAAAGCCCTCATCTGGCCTGTCATGTTTTGATATGGTGTGTTAAGTTTTGTGGCCTATCTTTCCCTTCTATGAAAGAAAAAACAAAGTTTCGGCTAATTTTCTGTCTTCTGTCTCTCTCTCACTCTATGGGCTGTACCGTTCTATTGAGGCGGTGTGTGTGAGTATAAGGGCTGGGTTATGAGTTGGGATTAGTTCCCACATTGGAAACTCAGGTTAGTGTGTGTGAGTATAAAGCCCTCACCTGACATGCCATGTTTTGACATGGTGTGTTGGGTTTGTGGCCTATCAATCCCAACACACTAAAGATAAAAGTCTGCAATTGTTCATGTTATTCAATCCAACCAACTCAAATTAAAAAAAAAATGAAAAATCCAACTATAAAGTTACCAATTTGTATTATTAATGAAGTTTAGAAAGTAAAAAATTAAAAAAACATATATATAATGCGTTAGTCACGTTTAAAAAGTAAATTCAAATTTATCAACAAGACTTATTTAAATTTAGTTAGATAATCCATTCGAACGATTTTTGTATATTATATCAAATTTTAAGCTAACAGTACCCGTTCAAACATAATTGAATAACTTATTCTAATATATAATTGATTTTCGTATGCTGTATTAGAATTTTGAGAAAAAAATTTAGAAAGTTAGTAAATACGCACGGAATATGAAAATAATGAGAAATTTGTAAAAGTTTATAAAATTTTACTTTTTTTTTTTTATTTTCCAAATAGCACTGAAAGTTAGTTGTGCTATATTGTCAAAAACAATTATTGAAAAGTAGTCGAGAACTTACTACTTTAATTAGATAAATACATTAACTATTAAAATATTATATTTTAATTTTCAAATTATAACTCTCACAACATTTTTAAAATTATTTTGATATATATATATTCTTGTTAACATATTTACTAGAATAGAACCCAATTCAAATTCTCACAAAGTAAAATTAATTATTTTAATTCAGCCAAAAACCAAATAAATTCAGTAAACAAGTAAGAATGAAGAAACAGTTAATACCAATCTCGACGCATAACATCACTGGTAGATTTTCACACTATGTTTGGTTTGGAGAGGAGAGGAGAGGAGAGGAATGAGAAGAAAGAAAATAAGGTTATATTTCATATGTGAAAATGGAAGAGATGGAATGGAATAAGATGTGGAAATAGAATAAAGATGGGAATAAAATGAAATATTCATTGTATTTCTCTGTTTGGTTGCCATTACGAAAATAATGAAAATAAAATAGACATTTAAATTTTTCTTAATTTGATTACATATTTTAACATTAATTTTTTAAAAACTATAAAAAGAAATTTTATTTTCAAAGCGTAAATTTGAGTAAAAAAAAAAAAGGGGCCCCATCAATAACAATCATTTTATAATTCAAGTTCAAAATGGGTAAAAATTTTCTTAACTACTAAGAAATTTATCAATAAATATTTTTCAATTTTTTGGGATGCATAAAATATAAATTTGGCCCAAAAACAGACCTAAGTGCGAAATAGTTATTTTATAGTTTGAATTCATATCTAACTGAATTTTATTTAATTATTAAGAAATATACCAATGATTTTTTTTAGTCTTTTAGGCAGCTTAAAATGTGAATTTGGACAAAAAATAGTCTAGAGATAAAATCATCATTTTACAATTTGAGTTCAGATTGAGATGAAATTTTACTAGTTTTCCAAAAACATATCGATAAATATTCTTTAACCCTTTGGAAAGTTCAAAATGCAAATTTGAACAAGAAACGAACTCGGGGTAAAATGGTCATTTTATAACTCAAGTTTGAATCAAATCAAAATTTCCTTAGTTATTAAGTAATATGAAAGAATATTTTTATTAGCTTTTTGGAAGCCTAAAACATAAATTAAAAAAATAAAATTAAGAGTAAAATAGTCATTTTATAGCCTAGGTTCGGATCTATTTCGAAAGTACGATCAGGGGGTAAAATATAAAATGGTCATTTTACAATCTAATAGAGTAATTAAGAAATTTTTTTTATTACAAAATAGTTGTGTGTTTTTTATTTTTGCAATTTTTATCTTATATTTTATTATATTTTGTACATTGAATAATGTATTTATGAAAGATACAATAAAGAATTGGATTAATATTTAAAATTAGATTTTTATTATACATTATATCAGATCTTCTAGGGGTTGGGGAGAAGCTCGCAGCCGTTACCCATGGGTACGCACTAAGTGAAGCCCGCCCCGTGACTCTAGCAGACAAAGAACCACAAGGAGGTAAACCAGCCTAGGTAAGCCCTGGCTTATTATATTTTGTACATTGAATAATGTATTTATGAAAGATACAATAAAGAATTGGATTAATATTTAAAATTAGATTTTTATTATACATTATATCAGATCTTCTGGGGGTTGGGGAGAAGCTCGCAGCCGCTACCCATGGGTACGCACTAAGTGAAGCCCGCCCCGTGACTCTAGCCGACAAAGAACCACAAGGAGGTAAACCAGTCTAGGTAAGCCCTGGCTGACCAACTCAGTCGAGAAGGCTGTTAAATGGCCTTCCACAATTAAAGAAAGGACTACCCCCGGAAGAGTCGAACTCGGGACCTATTGGTCCCAAGTCTTTCAGCCCGCCATTCGAACCAACTCAACTACCCTTTACGGGACTTATATCAGATCTTGGTTTGAGGACATTTTGTCCCCACTTCCCTTGTCTGTAAAATGTGTTGTCCCAAATAGCAACACTAGAGGGGGGTGAATAGGGTTGCTTAAAAATTTTACAAATAAAAATTTCAACCCTAAAACAAATATGTCAAGATGAATATGAAATGCACCAAAAAAATTATTCAATATTTGTGAATGAAGAGTGAGTGCTAGTATTTGCAAAAAATATAAAGAGAAGGGAAGAGAAGCAAACACAATCGATTTATAGTGGTTCGGCTTCAATGTTGCCTACGTCCACTCCCCCAAGGCCTTCCTTGAGATTTCTCCACTATTCTTTGAAGAGCTTATTACACACTAGCTTCCCAAGGTGCTAGAAACCTTTTCCAAGTGATTTTATCCCCAAATCACTCACACAAGTCTCTCTCAAAGAAAGTCTCTTGTTTTGGTCCTAACACTTGAACCAAAACCAACAAGAGCTCACCCAACTCTCACAAATTAAAAGGGCTTTAAATTTCCCTTTCTTACAACAACAATGATGAGTTTAAAACTCAATCAAATCAAAAAGAAACTCTCACAAGTTGAATATAAAAGATGAAGCACAAATGTGAGAATAAATCACTCTATGCTTGCAAAGATATGGAATTTCTTGTATCTCTTTGTAAGCACTTCTTTCTTGCCTTGTTCCACTCCTTGAATCTGAGTTTGAGGCTCTATTTATAGATGAAAATCTGCAAATGGCTGTTACTAAGTGAAAAGACACTTTTGCCCTTGAAAGAAATTGAATTTCCTTGCTTCCAATGCTGTCTTTCAGATTCAGATTTTCTGCGATATATTTGTGACCGTTTTTCACCCTCAGAACGTTCAAATCTGACATTGCCTCAGAGTAAAGACTTTGTATATATATAAGTCAGCTATCACATGTCAAATTTTGAGCTTCATCCAACGGTTAGATAGTCAGATATGGCTTCTGAACCGAGACCAGCTTCTGATAGCTTTTTCTGACATTCTGAATCTGTGTTTCCCGTTTAAGCTTCCGTTTCACTAGGATACTTTTAGAATTAGAAGAAACTTAAACTACAAAAGTTGTAGTTTTTTGAGTCTTCTTTTCACACACCAAAAATCAGAATTTTTAAAGCTGTAGAGTATGAGTTATGTCTCTCCAGAATCCAGAATTAAAAACTTTTCTGTAATGCCTAATGTTCCAACTCATGTTTTGATACCTTAACGTCAGATTCACAAAAATCTACCTTCGGTAAAGTTGTAGATATGGAAGTCTAGTTTACTATATTAAAATTTCATGAAAATTGAACCGTTGGATCTTAAGATATTATCTATATACTAACACATGTCTGATTTCTCTGTTTATCCGAGTTAACCTCTAGTTCAAATATTCATCTTACTTTGATTTCTATTACTCCAAACTTTGAAATTCCTTTATTCCTTCATCCAAATTATGTGAAAATATCTAAAAAATAATATCAATCTCTTCCAACTCTAATATCTTGAATCTATCAAATGAATTGTAACATTTCTTACAATGTCTATTTGAAAATTTATTGTGAAAATTTAATTCAATGTTTGTTATCATCAAAATCAATTATAAAACTAACTTTATAAACATTGGGCCAACAAAATGAATTCTATCTTACATATTTAAAAATATTGAATTAACTTCTTGTAGATGTTATATTTATTTGTGTAATTAATAAAAAAATATATATATTATATATATATATATATATATATACACACACATTGCCTTATTACGGTCATATTTATATTCTCATTTTCTTTAAAAAAGTGATATTTTTTTAATTATAATTAATTCATATCCATATCTCATATTCTTATTTTTTAATTAAATATTCACAATTTTTTTTAACAACTTATTTAAAATATCATGTAAGTCATCTCTCTCTTTTATAAATTTTAAATTTAACAGCGTTGCACATCAGAATCTCTAAATCGTATTCTATAATGGTCCTTTCATTTTTTTGATAAAAAGTAAAAAAAAAAAAAAATGGTGCAATGGGAAACAAAATAAGAAAGAGACAAAATAATTTTTTCAAGAGATAAAAATAAAAAGTAATAATGGTCAAAACAAGTGGAGCGTAGAATATTTGTTTCTATACTTTTTAATAACAAATAAAAATAAAAATTGCGCACTAAGAGACATCAAGAAAATCAAGAATGGCAAGCGGAGGGTGCTTGTTCACACGATGTGCATAATCCAAATTTTTTTTTTTTTTTTTAATGTAACAAAGCTAAGGTGGTACTTTTATACACGATGTAGGAGGCATTAAGGGCCAAATGTAAACAAAAATGTAATACCTTAGTTATTTTTGTAATATTTGGAAAGAAAACTCAAATTTAGTGACAGAATTCATTTAAACGTATTTGAATAATCTGTTCAAATAATTTTTGTATGTTGACAGAATCCATTTAGATTTGATTAAATGACCATTTCGAATGATTTTTATTTTGAATATGATTGAATTACCATTCGAGCGATTTTTGTATATTCTATCAAAATTTTAAAGAAAAGTTGGTAAAAATTAATAAATATGTAATAACTACAAAAATAGCAGAAGATTATAAAAATTTGTAAAAAAATGTAAAAAAATTATAACTTTTAATCTTCCTAATAGCACTGTCATATTATAGCATAATAGTAGCAAATATATGAGCACATTTAATTTGCTAAGGGCTTATTTGGAACTCAAAATAATAAGAATTTTTAACATTTTATTTTAACATTTAGCAATACCCCAAAAGTTTTTAAAATTGAATATCTTTTTAACTTTCTTATCAAACAGCCAAAAATTTCTAAAAATTTCAAAAAAAATTGCGGAGTTTCAAAATTTTACCTAACGCATAAAAAATTGTACCTAGTAACTATGGAAAAAATTTACCAAAAATTCTTAAAGGTTGTGCTTCCAAACGAGCCCTAACTTTAGCAAGCTTTTGTTAAATTTTGCCCATTTTTACTAATTTTTGTAAATTATTACTAATTTAAGATTTATTAAGCATTTGGTGCGAAAATTGCCTATTTTTAATCAATTTTTTAAAATCAACCTAACTCATGACTCTGGTCAGTTGAGCTTATCCGTTCGAATAAGTAAGTTGGAGGGCAAATTCGAATGCACTTTTTCAAACACTTCCTTGTTATTTTTTTTCAAACTGTCAATTCATTTTTTAAAATAATTCTTCCAAATGCTAGCGTTATGTAACGGATGCAAGTCATTGGTGGTGGACCTGGGAGTCTTTGTGCGCGCGAATGTGAGAGAGAGAGAGAAATAACACTGTAAAGTGTAAAAAAATAAATTATAATAAATAAATAGACTTATACAGAGTAATAAATGCAAGTTAAGCTGTTTCCTCTTAGTACGAACAGACCGTGAACTTTTGCAATGAATTTTTGTACGGATAATACTTTGGGTACCCTTTTGTACAAAAATTCATCATCATTATCATCATTATTATTACAATAATAATTATTTTTGCTAAATTAAGCATTTTTCCTATTAGCAAGCAGAATGGCACTGAATTCAAATTCCGACCCAACTGAAAACCACACAACCCAGGCCCAAACCAAATAACCTAATAGAAATCTCGCACCACACCAACCTCCGACGGTAAAGAATTTCAACTTTGCGTGGCTTTCACGCTAGTCTCCGAAGGTGGAAGCGGCTGCGCGCTTGGGATTGGCAATGGAGCCGCCGCCGCAGTTCGAGGCAGCTCCTACAAAACGAGTCTCCTCTCCAGAGGCTCCAACCCCTCCCTCCGTCTTCCCAATCAATTGCTTCCTCAGGACCTCGTGCAAGTGGCCGATCAACTCCTTCTTCAGAGACTCAAACGCCAAATCCAACCTCTCCAGCTGCTCCATCGCATTCTTGTTGTACATGAACAACCCGTAGTACAAATCGAAGCTGTCGCTCGCCGTGTTCTCCACCAAATTCAACAGCGTCTCGTATCCGTTCGTGCTGATCGGCGTCCCCTCCAATCTCACCCTCTCCAGCACTCTCCCCACCGTGTGCGTCATGAACTGAGACCCTGCCGCGTGGCGGTCGTGCTCCGCGCAGCTCATTTCCACCATTCGACATCCTTCTCTTGCGAAGACGTCGAGAAACTTCTCGCACCTTGAGATTCTCGATTCTTCGCACCCGATTCTGACCTTGTCGTACACGAACGGAAGCCCATTCCAGCCGTTTTTACCGCTCTCGGGCCCGAACATTGGGTGGGTGCAGAGTATATCGAAATCTGATGGGAGTACTTGGATAAACAGGTTTCTGGGGAATTCTTTCACTGATAATACGTCTACGAACAACGTGCTTCGCTTTAATCTCTGCAGCGGAAGTGAACTGAGGACTTTCTCTGTTGAGATAATCGAGGTGCAGAGGAGGATCACGTCCGGATGCTCTTCGCAGATGTCGTCGGCATCGGAGAAGAAGGAGACGCCGAGCCTGGTGGCGACGGCGGAGTAGTCGGATCGGGAGTGAGCGAGCACGACGTGGCCCTGGCGGATAAGGGCTTTGGCGAGGAACTGTCCGAAGTTGCCGAAGCCGATTATGGCAACTTTCAGCTTGGTGAAGGTTTGGAACCGGTCGAGGATTCGCGTTCCGTAGCCGTTGGGCTGGGCTGTATCAAGAGCGCGAATTTTGAGCAGGCGCTGAGGGATTGGAGGAGAGAACAGGAGCCAAGACGGCTGCGGCGCGGAATGAGGGAGGAGGCGGTGATGGAGGGTCTGACGATTGCCAGATGGAAGGGAGGTGCGGCTGACGTCTGAAAGAGAGGACAGAGAATTCATGGCTATATATGTGTGTATACACAATGGAGAGAGAAAGAGAAGGCAGGAAGAGAGGAAGGAGGAGAAGGAGGAGGAGGAGCCGCGGAGCTCCAAATCCTGAAGAGTTTAAGTTGGCTGGTGGCAATTATGGTGGAATGTGTGCCACATATATATATAATAATATACTTAATGTCCTGCATATATATTTATATATATCTATTCCACTCAATCGCTTCGCATCTTTCGCTCTGCTCCACTTCACATCCACCACTCTTTTTTAGAATTTAGTTCCGTTTCGCATCTGCCTATCTGCCTCTCTTTCTTGGAATTGGATTTTTTTCCAAATGAGCCACAATTTCTAACGGGGCTTCATGCTTGTGAATTAAAAAAATGATGGTAAAATTGTAATGATGAAACCTTGTAATAAATAAGTCCTGACAGTACATCTCAGTATGGAGCAATTCTTAAATATTTTTAATTAAAAACCGACCACTTTGTAATATCAGTCTAATCTTCCTATTTGTTCGATTTTGTTGCTTTCAGAGTTGGCTTAATGTCAGTTTCATGTCCTGTTTTTACCCAGACAGATGTCTAAAGCAAAGGTTTAAGGACTGTTGTCTTTTACGCCGAATCCGTATCTTATCTTTTCTTTTCCAGTGCTTTTATGATGAAGTTTTTTTTTCTATTGAAAGCCATGCAGGTTTGTTGCACCATGACCAAACGGTCTGCTCCGTTTTCTGCAAAAGGGCATGCATGTACATATTTATAAACCCGTGTCCAATCTTAAACTAGGTCACATAGTAGATAAAAAGAGAATTCGCTTTGAGAAAGAGGATTTGATCAAAATTCTCTTGAATTTATGAATTGGAGAATTGAAACACGATTTGCCTTGGCGCTGAATTGCGTGATTTAGGTCCCAATCACTGAGCCTATGTTTGTTTGCAGGGAACAGAGATGGGATGTCGTAGGATTGAAAGGGTAACTCGGTGCTGCCCTGTATGCTATTTGTTTGGTGTAGTCATCCTCAAATTTGTAGTCTGAGTAATAATTAGTCCAGTAATTTTTTACACTCAAAATTTTCATCTCATACAAATCGTTCTTTGAAGAGTAATTACATTTAATATTCTTGTATTTTAACACCAATGTTATTTTAGAATTTGTACTTTAAATCATTTTATTTTACTGCACTTTTAAATTATCTCAGTTTGCTCATTTATAGTTATAAGAGTTTTTAGTGGCAAATTCATACAAAATCTTAAATTAAATGTGACAAATTTAAATGTTTTCTATAAATTGAAGAAAGATGAAGATTTGTATATTTCCTAAATTGAAGAATTTTCAAAATGGACAAGTTTCCAAAAGATCATAACCGCAATATTGCAATCAAAGTCCGATTAGGAGTAAAAAAGAAGACTACACAGATTAAGAAACACATGCGTAAAAATTCAGTGTACCTCGCAAGCAACACGCAAGGAGCGCGCAGCTGCGCCACATGGTGCTGGGAGCTCGCAAGATGCACGCAAGTTTGACCTTTTGGTAGTAAACTCCGCAGGGAGCGCGCAGGGAAACTGATGGTTCGAGTTATAGAAGTTTTTGTTCTGTTTAGGAAATCTGCTTATATGTTTGAGTCCTAATTGTAATAGGATGTGTAAGTCTATATATGTGCACCCAAGCTTAATGTACAAGAGGAACAAAATGGACATATTATAGAGTCTTGTGAGAGAGAGAATTTTTCCTTGTGAGCTTATAGCTCTTTCTCTTATTTTCATTATTCTTGGTTAAGTCTGTTCACTTTCTAAGGAGTTAGAAAGTTTGTTTCCACTTTGTCTAAGTGTGTCGAGGATTCGAACAAGTGCTTGAAAGAAGTCGTGCGAGGAGTCGTAGAGATTTCGAGTAGGTACTTGTAACCTAATTATATAGTGGAAGTTTGGGTGGTCTCCAAAATCAGACCCGGAGTTTTACCTTTATTTGTTGGTAAAGGGTTTCTTCGTTACCAATCTTGTGTTCGTTATTTTTGTGATTGGTTGATTGATTTGGGTGATTCGAAAATTTTCAATTGGTATCAAAACAGTGTTCGCCTAAGATTTCTACCACACAGGCGAGATCTTGGAAGGTTAGTATTTGTCAACCCACCGCGTGGAGTTTTCAACTTCTATGGTAACCCTTAATGAAAATAATTTCCCAGAATCATCAACTAAGGATGAAGAATCTAAAAATGAATTCCAATGTGACATTGCAAAGGCCTACACCCAACTTTGTGAAGAATACTGTGCTCTAAAGAAAATGAACTATAAACTTGTTCAACAAGCCAATATGATGAAAAAAGAAAGAGATGCCCTGAAAATTCAAAACGAAGAACTCTCAGATATGTTATCTACTTTAGAGATTGATAAACAATCACAGTGTAAACATACAAAAAAATGGAAAACAAAGTTAGAAGAGAAAGAAAAAGAGGCGAAAGATCTTATGGAGAAAATCAAAGGACTTGAATCCAAAGTGAAGACAAATGGAAGCATCCTTGATAAGATGAACGCTAACTCCAATGTCATTGATGAAATTTGGAGTAAGCAAAAACCCCATGGAGATAAGTCTGGATTAGGCTACAAAGGTGAAAAGACCACATCAGTAGCATCTTCATCATCACCAAAAGTTCCAAAAGTTGCCCCAAAATATGTAGCACCACCGAAGAGAAGTTCTCCAAAGTTTCTATGTCAAAAGTTTCCTCCTCCAAAGGAGAAAGGTACACAATTTTCTAAATCTCAATCTTTTGTACCTGTGTGTCAACATTGCGACATCAAAGGACATATCCGCCCTAATTGCCACAAACTCTATGGTCTCCCCTTGAATTATGTGAAAATTTTTTCCAAAGGTCAAAATCCTATAGTTTCCATGAAAAATAGGTTTCAAACTCTTTTTAATTTTTTTGAAAATCCACGCCTATTTCAAAAGTCCAAGAACTTGAATTTTTCAAGACCAAAATATGAAAACCTTTTAAAGAAAAAGAGTTCAAATTTTAATAAAAAGTAAAAGCGTGAGAAAAATATTGTTAAGGTCACTTTTCCAAAAACTAGGGCAATTTGGGTTCGAAAATCTGATCTTTTTAACAAACCCTCAGACGACTTTCGCTTTGAATCTCCTAAGAAGCCTTTAGGTATTTGTGCACATCCCTAATTTTCAAAAATAAAAGAATGATAGGAGTTCATTATTTGTTTTAAAAATATTTTATGACTTTTATTTCTTTTTATGTGCATCAATCATTCAGTCAAATAAATTTGTAATAGATTAAAAATTTGTATTTCCATTTAAATTGAAAAAAAAAAAGTATTTTGGTGAACTTTGCCATAATTTTGATGTGCTTCTTTAAACACTTGACTGATTTTACATATATCTTTTTCCTCTTATATCTTGAATTACTATTTGATGCGTTTAAAACATGTTGAAGAGCAAAAAAAAAAATCCTGTCTTGAAAAGGGTTACTGGTGGGATCAGTGAGAAACCCCTTAATGACTTGTTGCTTGTTAAGGGAAAAACTACCTACCCATAAATATGTAAAAGCTATCAGGCCCTTGAAAGGGATATGCATGAAGATTTGTGGCTGGAAAAAAAATAATAAATAAAAAATAAAAATTTTGCTCTTAATTCATTTGGTGCATCAAATGTAATATCTTGATCTAGTGATTTATTGAGGAGGAGCCTATATGTTTGATTAGTCATAATCTCACACGCGCACAAGCATTTTATTTCGATTTTATGGCTTAATTCATCTCATGGCATGGACTTGGAGATTTATTTGGAAAGATGAATTTTAGTTTATTTAAATTTATAAGGATTGGGTGATAGATTTACATATTTGGATATAGGTGAATTAAAATTTCTTTGATCCATTTGGTGAACTTTTCTGCCAATTTTTAGTATTTTTTATAAATATATTTTTTTTGTACACAAAATCTACCATACAAGAATTTCCAACAGAGATTCACATGGAAGATGTTGACTATTTTTGTTACATTTTATTTTTTATTATTTTGAGACCTTGTCAATTCATATCATAAAGGGGGAGTAGAAAAATTTAAATTTTGGGTGATTTTATTATCTTGTGATCTTGGAACTTGATTTGGAAATTGAACTTGAGTGTTGTTTTAAAATTTAATTTTTGCCGTATGATGCCTTGATATGTTTGTTCAAGTGTTGCAGATTTTATTTTGAAATTTAATTTAAATTTTGATGTTGAATTGCCAAGGGGGAGATTGTAAGGTTTTTTAGTGGCAAATCCATACAAAATCTTAAATTAAATGTGACAAATTTGAATGTTTTCTAAATTGAAGAAAGGTGAAGATTTGCATATTTCCTAAATTGAAGATTTTTCAAAATGGACAAGTTTCCAAAAGATCATAACCGCAATATTGCAATCTAAGTCCAATTACGAGTAAAGAAGAAGACTGCACAGATGAGGAAATACATGCGCAAAAATCCAGTGTACCTCGCAGGCAACACACAGGGAGTGCGCAGCTGCGCCACATGGCACTGGGAGCTCGCAAAATGCACGCAGGTTCGACCTTTTGGCAGTAGACCCCGCAGGGAATGCGTAGGGGAAACTGATAGTTCGAGTTATAGAAGTTTTTGTTTCCGTTTAGGAAATCTGTTTATATGTTTGAGTCCTAATTGGAATAGGATGTGTAAGTCTATATATATGCACCCAAGCTTAATGTACAAGACGAACAAAAGGGGCATATTATAGAGTCTTGTGAGAGAGAGAATTTTTCCTTGTGAGCTTATAGCTCTTTCTCTTATTTCCATTATTCTTAGTTAAGTTTGTTCACTTTCTAAGGAGTTAGAAAGTTTGTTTCCACTTGGTCTAAGTGTGTCGAGGATTCGAATAAGTGCTTGAAAGAAGTCGTGCGAGGAGTCGTAGCGATTTCGAGTGGGTACTTGTAACCTAATTATATAGTGGAAGTTTGGGTGGTTTCCAAAATCGGACCCGGAGTTTTACCTTTATTTGTTGGTAAAGGGTTTCTTCATTACCAATCTTGTGTTTGTTATTTTTGTTATTGGTTGATTGATTTTGGTGATTCGAAAATTTTCAATAGTTATCGTTCAAAAAAGTTGACGAAAAATGTAACGTATCAGTCGTACATGATGAACACATGACATTTTTAGTCAATAAATGTATTTTAAGAGACCAAAATAAAATATTTTCAAAGCACAAATAATAAAGTGAGACAATTTAAAATTGAGAGAGTAAAGTAAAAATTGAGGGTAAAATAATATTAAAATATGAAGATTAAGAGTGGTCAAAAGGATTAATAACCTCCAAACTAATCCAAGAAACTATTTTTTTTCTATTATTACTTGAAATTAAATTAACTTTGTGCTTTATAGAGATTTTAAAGAAATCTATTTTTTAGAAAGTTTTATTCAAGCTTAAAACTTACACGTACGTAAAATGGAGCTAAAAATTACCCCCTTTTTTTTTAAGACTAGTTTATACCAAAAAGCACTTAAATTTTAAAATATCTTGAAATTAGCTGTAATCAATTTCGGACTAGGTTTAGATTAGGATTTTACAAAAATATAACACTATTTAATTTAATTAGACTTGAATTTAATCCTGTCCAACTATTCAGATCAAAATTTTATTCATATCTGATGCATTATATAAAATATATATTAATTTTAGTTTTTTTTTTAAATCAAGTCTATCCTTTACAAGTGGTATTTTTTTCTTTCTGTAGAGTACATGTTGTTCGGCAGCAAAAAATACCGCCGGAACTGCTGACCACGCCAACCGAAAATGCAATCGCCGACCTGCCGAACAAAGACAGAAAGAAAGGTTACGACCGGAGTGGAGGTCTCTGACCGGAAAACCCTCCAATGCATAAGTCAGCAAGTCGTTCAAAGAAGGAAACTTTCAGAGAGGAAATGAGTAAAAGCTTAAGTTGGCAATAGTCAGCTTACCTCTGTTGTTCAGCAGAATGTCCTATTTATAGTAGCTTGAATAATAATTAAAGCATACTTGCGACTTGACGTTACGCACACTGCCGTGTCCCTTTTTTCCATCCTTACTTTAAATGCCCTTCCCGTTCATTTAATGCCTCAAACCTCTCATTTAATACACCATGCCTCTCATTTAATGCTTCTGGTGGCTTAACACGGCATTACAACCAGAATTTCAGGGTCAGACTGTCTTCCTGTCACATCCGCCAACTACTCGTGACGAGATGAACTGACTTAGTTACTTTCTCAGATATAAATACCCAGTTCAGTCTTAACTACGGTGCATTTATGGTCATGAGCCCTCTTTAAAGGCTGTGGGTCCCAGGTTCAACATTTACTAGCCGCCAATGGATGGGCCGAACAAACTAGCTATCGAGGTCCTCGGCTATAGCCACGTAGTAACACACTATTCATTGGTGCTGAGGTTCAGGGTATTCTTTGGAATACTAACCTTAAGACATGTGTTCATGTATAACACTCACGTGGAACTCTCGTGCCATTAATCAATCGTTCGGCAGGATGCCACGTGTCATAACGCAACGTGCTCGGTGAATGACTACGTGGCTCACACAAATATGCTCGGCACTGGGCCACGTGGCGTCGGACTACACTTGTTCGACACACGTACATCTAAGTATTATTTTGCCCAACATTTTGCCCCCACTCTGGTTGGAAAAAGACGTTTTCCGAGCAGAGTAGCAGAGCGGAAGAGCCTTACCTTACCAATTCGTTCCATCTTCCTCATGCGTTTTGT
Source organism: Vitellaria paradoxa (assembly GCA_019916065.1). Classification (NCBI taxonomy): domain Eukaryota; kingdom Viridiplantae; phylum Streptophyta; class Magnoliopsida; order Ericales; family Sapotaceae; genus Vitellaria; species Vitellaria paradoxa. The sequence continues at coordinate 49,554,693 of CM034235.1, read as the reverse complement.
CGTTTAGTGCCCTTCTTACGCGCCTCTAATCCGATTGGACCCTTCTCTCTCTTGGAAATGACACGCGTAGTGCCATTTCAACTTTTCATCTGCCGCGCCGCTTACGCGGATCCCCAGATCCGGGGTGTCAAAATGTGAGTGGTCAGAAATTTAAAAACTGGGGCGCTAATAAATGCCATTTTTGCCGCTCGTTGCCTTTTCATTGGTAACGCTTCGGTTACCCTCTCAGATACACACACATATACTTATATGCTGGGTTCATCTTCTTCTACTTCCTTTCCGCGATTTGAGCCATCAGATTTTATTTCCCTCTGAGTTTTCATCTTCTCGAGCTTTCGTCCTTCCCGTCGTTCTTCGTTCCTGGTGAGTTAATCCTTTTTATTTCAAATCTTCCGTTATGGGTAGACTCGCAAACGAGCCTAACTCTGAGGAAAAAATTAGGATTTTCAAGGAGAAATACCAAATTCCTCAGAACGTAAACATTAGGCTCGCCGAACAAGGCGAGCGCGAAACAGGGGAGTTCCCCATAGTGGCCATCACCGAAGGTGGCCTTAGATTCCCCCTGCACCCTTTTCTTCGCTCTATGATGAGCATTCTAGACCTTGGCCCTAGGAACCTCACCCACAATTTCTACAAAATTGTTAATGGGGTAATATAAATAAATAAGTGATACGGATTCCACATATCCGAGTGGGATCTTCTTTACTGTTACTCTATCCAGAAGGTGAGGAATGATGAGAACAGGTGGTACCTGAAATCCTGACCAGAAAAGGCCTTGGTCCACATGCTGCCTGCTACGATTAAGTCAGAAAGTGACCTGTGCGTCGTCACAGGTCACTGGACACACGATCCAGACGAAAATCGTTATCCAATCGTCCCTCAGGTTTCTTTGGGCCCAGGTTGGTTGATTTCGAATGCTACAAGTTCTTATTCTTCTTCGGCATTTCATTTTCTTTTTTAAGCATTCTAACTGTTTGATTTAATATCTGTGCAGCCGTCCAATCAAAGAAGTTCTGGGCTACTGGTCTTCGTGCTGACAAGGATCATCTCAAGGAGGTGTTCAAATTCCTTGGAGGTCCGGATCTTTACCCGTTTGCCAGGGCAGTTCCAATCCTGTTTGACTTCATCCCTTCTCACCAGACGTTCATCGCCCCCCTCAAGGTTTCGCGACCTCAGAGGCTATTAGGCATCTTCAGTGGTGGTTCCGGGCTTCCGCTGAAGAAAAAGAAGATTACTACGCCTTGAGGCATCTAGGGTGGACCCGTCCACCTCCGTTTGCTATCTCGTTGGTTGTCGAGCAAGTTCGTGCCCCACAAGTAGCGATTCCTGAGCCTGCCGAGCAACCAAGGAAGCGAAGACTCGTTCTTTTGGACGAGGAGGAGGAAGAAGAAGAAGAAAAAGAAGTTGAAGTACCCCCCGCTTTCGAGTACTTTTCAGATCCAGAAGGGGAAGAGGGAAGAGATATGGCCCCAAAGATTGATTACAAGAAGCTCGCCATGGCAAAGACCAAAGAGCAAAGGGCCGAAGAGGCCAAGAAGAAAAAGGCCGACGAGTAAAAAGTCGCTGGCAAAAGAAAGCTCGATGAAGGGAAGGCCCCTGCTCCTGCCACGGCCGAACAAATCTTGAAAGTAAAGATAGAAAATGGCAAGGAGCAGGAGGTGCCCAAACAAAAACCCTCCGACCCTGAGCAGAAAAGGGCGAAAACGCATTCCACAGAAGCGGTTCAGGCTGCCGAGTAGTCGAAACTGCCCAAAGAGACTGCTGGAGAGGGGGCAGCACCTTCTAAAGATGTGCCTCCAGTTAAGGATGCGCCGCTGAAGACTTCTGAGCCGCTGCCCTCTCAGCCGATTGGACCTGTGCCACTCGCCATCGAGTACCCAGCCAATCCGGTTCGAGATTCCCCTCCATTTGTTCCGAAAATCCTTATCCCCATCCTCGAGTTCCTTCAGGGCCGACACTTCACGGTCCAAGATTCAGCCTTCAACCACGCCGAGGAGTATCTCAAGGGTGTCCTCCCTCCTCGGGACGTTAATGCTACAAGAAAAAATAAAACGGAGGAGATCCACAAGACTCTAATGAAGAACATCATCTCTGTAAGTACAATGATTGGACATCAATTGATACATATTTATACATTCAAATTACACTTGCACACATCATAAAAAGACATAAAATCTATGTTTTGTGCAGATTTCATCTCCATATCTCCAAAGTGGATTGTGTGTTGATTTCCATCACAAGAACAAGAAATTAAGCTACATTGAGGATGTTGAGAAGAAAGCATGCTGCACAACACATCAAAGGATTGAAGCTATTTCAGAAGAAGAAGAAAATTCAGTTGAAATCAGTGCAAAGAAATCAGAATCACTATTCTGGAAATTTCTGCAGCAGGGGATCGTATTCGAATATGGGTTTACTGTATTCGAATATGAGCTTCTTCACAGCAACGAATTCCATGTGACCCCAACTTCCCCACGTGATGTAATCTGCAATCCAGGGAGGGCAAATCAGGAAAAGATATAGGAGAGAGAAGAAGCCATCATGAAGGGAACATTCGGTTAGAGGAGAGAGAGAAGATATAGGAGAGAGAAGGAAGAAAGAAGTGGGAAGAGACCCACACGACAGAGGATACGGAGGGCATTCGGCTGAGATTGTTCAGATTTCGTAGAGAGAGTTTTAGAGAGTTTTTCATTGAGAGTTCAGAGTTTTATATTGGAATTTTAATTCAGCATTGGAGTTTTGGAGATTTACACATTGAATTCATTCCAATTTCTGTAATCAGATTTTGAAGTCTAAATCCATTTAACTTTCAATTTCAGATTGTAATGTCTTCCAATCAGATTTCCATTTCTGTTTTTCTTCTTTTCAACATGCTCGGCTAAGTTTTCTTGAGCCAAGGCAAGGGTAATGCCCTTCCAATGAATCTCAAGTGGCCGAACTTCATGAATTTACCTTGAGTTTTTATGGTTATCAAATCAATTTGCAGCTGGGTGTCTTAGAACTCATTGATTCAAGACCCGATTAATCCAAATTTGTATATCCTATTGATGAGTTCATAGGTGTTGCTTAACTTAGAACTCTCATGACATTGTTGTATGTGGGTTGCTAGAATTAGAACTCCTATTGTCCTTAAAATAGGTTATGCACATTGAGTGTTTAATCCATGGTTTGTTTCAATTGAAATTAGTTTTCTCAAAAATCAGTACAAATTGATTTGGTAAATTTATAAGCTCTTGGCACTTGAAATTCATTTGGATTGGTATTAAACTTGCCTTGCTCAACCTTTTTATCATTTAATCTTTTAGTTTAAATTCACTTTGCTTTTGGAAAGTTAGTTCAAAATCATCAACCAACCAAATCAGATTTTAATTTTCTATTTTACATTTTTCTGTGAGTAGTGTTTTGCCAAATTAATCTCCATTAGAGTCATTCACTTCATTGCTCCCTAGATCCCTGTGGAAATGACCTGGGACTTACCAGTTATTTTGTGCTTCAACCACACCTTGCACTTGGGGGAAAACTTGTCTTGACTTACCTCACTTAACATTTTCTTTAACTTTGAATTTATAATCTGAATTTTCATTTGAGCTTTTATCTTGAAGTGAGGTAATTAAACAAGAACGAGCACAATTTTATGGCGCCGTTGCCGGGGATCTTTGAGAAGCAATGGTGTTTTGAGCCTTTGGAGCATTGACTGGCAGTACATCTCACCATCATCTTCAACAACAGAGCTGCTTAACTTGTTGAGTAACTTTGTTTCATCTCTATTTCTATTTTTTTTATAGTTTTAGTTGTTAGTTTAGTTTTAGAACTGCTTGCATCTGAATCCTGAAATTCTGATTCGAATCTGTTTCATCTGATATTCGAATACGGCTGCATTTCTCTGCTGAGAGCTGTAGTTGCAATTCTCTGTGAATCAGTAGATGAAATTGTGAAGTTAGGAGTTTAGATTGGAGTTTTGTTTCAGTCTGAATTTCTGTTTATGCTTTTAAGGTCTGGTAAACTTGTTGGAAACAGATCTGATTTGCATTCTCCATCTTCTCTTGCTGAATTGATTGAATTTGCTGCACTACATTCCCAATCTGAATTTTCTGTTGCACATATGGATCCACCACCTGTTCTGCCGGAAGGAAGTGTTCAAGGAGAGAATGATCAAATGGATCAAAATATCCTTAGACCTCTCCGAGAATATCTTTATCCAGCTAGACAAACCACTCCATCTTGCATTGTTCTTCCAAATGGACATCAGAATTTTTATCTTAAACCTGGAACAATTCAGCTGTTACCAACTTTTCATGGCATGGACTCAGAAAATCCTTATATGCATATGAAAGAATTCGAAGATGTTTGTGGAACTTGCATGGATAGGAATGTTAATGAGGACATGGTTAGGCTTAAATTATTTCCATTTTCATTGAAAGACAAGGCAAAAATGTGGTTGAATTCACTTGAGCCTAGATCAATAGGTACTTGGAGAGACATGCAAACAAAATTTTTGAAGAAGTATTTTCCTGCAAATAGAACTGTGATTCTTCAACAGCAAATAATGAATTTTGTGTGTAAATCCAATGAAACATTTGCTCAAGCATGGGAAAGATTCAAGGAATTATTGCAAGCATGTCCACATCATGGTTTTGAATCTTGGAGAATTGTTAATTTTTTCCATAATGCATTAACTCCAAATCTGAAAATGTTGGTTGCCACCATGTGTAATGGTGAATTCTATGACAAAACTGCTGAAGAGGCTTTACATTTCTTTGATGCTTTAGCTGAAAACACTAAACAGTGGGAGGTAGTCTCCCCATTTTGTTCTGAATTTTCTGACAGATCAAATGATAGAGGAAAGCTCCATCTCAATGAGGCAGATGATGTTGGAGCTAGGCTGGCTGCATTGTCAAGAAAGATTGAATTGATGGAGCAAAAGAAGCAAACATTGAAGGAGAGTGAAGTGAAGTGTGTGATGTGTGAAACCGCAGACCACAGGACTGATGATTGCCCAACACTTCCAGCCTTTAAGGAAGTTCTCTATGGTCAAGCAAATCCCACACAAGCTGCAAGACCCTTCAATCAAAATCAGGGGATGAACACATATTCGCAAGGCCATAGTCCATATTCGAATAGCTACAACCCTGGCTACAGAAATCATCCAAACCTTTCTTGGAAAGCAGAAGCACAGAACCAACAATACCAACCTCAACAAAATGTACAACCCCAACCATTTCCTCCTCAGCCTTTTCAACCTCAGCAGAATTCAAATTTTTATCAGCCACCTCACAAAAGATCTTTGGAAGACACCTTGCAACAATTTATGCAAGGGCAGATTGGAACCAACAATCAGAATTCCAAGTTTCAAGAGCAGACAAACAGGGCCATGGAAGACATCCGAAGTCAATTGTCAAAGCTAACTCAAGCTTTAACTATCAGAGAATCAGGAAAGCTTCCATCTCAGCCAAGACCAAATCCTACAAGCCAAGTTCATTTCAGTGAATCATCTTCATCTGCTGCAAATGAAAATCTGGAGCATGTACAAGCTGTTTCAACATTGAGAAGTGGTAAGCAAATTGTCAAGCCAGATTACAAACCACCTGCTGAAGAAATTGAGGAAGAAAATGAGCAAGAAATCATGAAAAATGAAGAAGAGGTGCAGCTGAAACAGAAATTGGACAGCAAAACAGAAAGTGAACAGAAACAGAAATTTAGCACTTCTGAGAAAGAAGACATGTTTCAGAATGAAGAGCAAGAATTGAAGCAAAATGAAGGACTAATTGAGAACAACAATTTGGACAGCAGACAATTTGAGGAAAAGCAAAATCTGAACCAAGAAAATCAGGAAATTCTGATGCAGCCAGAGGGATATTCGAATACCAGCAAGCAACATTCGAATAGCAGTAAGCAGCAAATCAGAATCCAGAGAACAGAGCAGGTAAATTCTGAAAATAAAGAGGAAATTTCTGACAATAAGAAAATAATTTCTGAAGAAAATCAGTTTGAAAAGAGTGAGAAAGATTTTGAAAATAAAGAAATTTTGAATAAAACCAATTTGGACAAATCTGAATTTTTTCCAAAACTTCCATTTCCACAAAGATTGAACAAAGCCAAGAAAGAGAATTTGAATTCTGACATCTATGAATTGTTCAAACAAGTCAGAATCAATATTCCCTTACTTGATGCAATTAAACAAAATCCATCATATGGAAAATTTTTGAAAGATTTGTGCACTGTCAAGAGGAAAATGAATGTGAAAGAAAGAGCATTTTTGACTGAACAAGTGAGCTCCATTTTGCAATTTAAAACTCCTCCCAAATATAAAGATCCAGGTTGCCCCACCATAGCCTGCTTAATTGGGAATCAAAGGGTAGATCAAGCTTTGCTAGATTTAGGTGCAAGTGTCAACCTCTTACCATTCACTGTTTACAAACAGCTGGGGTTGGGAGAACTTAGACCTACAAGGGTGACATTACAACTTGCTGATAGGTCAGTTAAAGTCCCTAGGGGTGTGGTTGAGGATGTCTTGATTCAAGTGGATCATTTTTACTTTCCAGTGGACTTCATAGTGTTAGACACTCAGCCCATTCAAGGGAACCAACCAGCTGTACCTGTTATCCTAGGAAGACCATTTTTGGCCACCTCAAATGCCTTGATCAATTGTAGAACTGGAGTTATCAAGCTCTCCTTTGGAAACATGACAATTGAGAAAAACATCTTTAAGGTGACCAAGCAGCCGAGTGATTATGAGGAGGTAGAGGAAGTTGATTGGATTCAAACAACCACTCAAGATCACTTTGATAGAGAGTATTTTGATGACCCTTTGGAGAAAGCTTTAGTGAATAATGAGCAAGTAGATTTCCTAGCTGATTTTGACTTGGAGAATTGTGAGGGAGGAGAATTTGAGGAAATGAAAAATTCAGTGCTGATGATGAATCAGTGGAGACCAACTGTTGAGTCTTTAGAGCTGCCCATAGCCAAGCCTTTGTCATTTTTGGACCAGCCACCAAAACCTGAGAGAAAACCTTTGCCAAGTGACTTGAAATATGTATTTTTAGGTGAGGGAGAGTCCTATCCAGCTGTCATTTCATCTCAGCTGAGTTTGGACCAAGAAAATAGACTTGTGGAAGTCTTGAGGAAGCATAGAGGAGCTTTGGGCTGGACCATAGCAGACCTGCAAGGAATCAGTCCACTGATTTGCACCCATAGAATATTTTTGGAGGAGGAGGCCAAGCCTATTAGGCAAATGCAAAGGAGACTCAATCCCAACATGAAAGAGGTTGTTAGAGGGGAGGTAATCAAGCTTTTGGATGCTGGAATTATCTACCCCATCTCAGATTCTAAGTGGGTGAGTCCAACTCAGGTAGTGCCTAAGAAATCTGGAGTGACTGTGATTAAGAATGAAAAAGAGGAATTAGTTCCAATGCGCATCCAAACAGGATGGCGCATGTGCATAGATTATAGAAAGTTGAATGCAGTCACAAGGAAAGATCATTTCCCTCTTCCATTCCTAGATCAGGTATTGGAAAGAGTGGCAGGGCATGCATTTTACTGTTTCTTGGATGGTTACTCTGGGTATAATCAGATTGAGATTGCATTGGAGGATCAGGAAAAGACCACATTCACTTGCCCATTTGGCACATTTGCATATAGGCGTATGCCTTTTGGTCTTTGCAATGCTCCTGCAACATTTCAGAGATGTATGATGAGTCTGTTTAGTGATTTTGTAGAGAGATTCCTTGAAGTTTTTATGGATGACTTTTCAGTATATGGCAGTGACTTTGATACATGTTTGGGAAACTTAGAGAAGGTTTTGATTAGATGTGAGGAGAAAAACTTGGTTTTGAATTGGGAAAAATGCCACTTTATGGTAACTCATGGAATTGTCCTTGGCCACATAGTGTCTTCTAGGGGGATAGAAGTAGACAAAGCTAAAGTGGAAATTATTCAAAAACTTCCTACCCCTAGATGTGTTAAGGATATCAGATCATTTCTTGGCCATGCTGGGTTTTATAGAAGGTTTATTGCATCATTCAGTGCCATTGCTAGACCTTTGTGCAACCTTCTATCCCAGGATGTCCCCTTTGATTGGACACCAGAGTGTCAGGCCTCATTTGATAGACTTAAGAGTTTGCTCACCTCAGCTCCCATTATGCAGCCACCAGACTGGACTTTACCATTTGAGATCATGTGTGATGCTAGTGATTGTGCCATTGGTGCAGTGCTAGGACAGAGGAGGGATAGGAGACCACATGTGTTGTACTATGCTAGCAAAACCCTTAGTGAAGCACAAAGGAATTACACTACTACTGAGAAGGAGTTGCTAGCAGTAGTATATGCCTTGGACAAGTTCAGATCATACCTGGTAGGTTCTCATGTCATAGTATACACTGACCATGCTGCTTTGAAGTATCTCTTGACCAAACCTGATGCTAAGCCTAGACTTATTAGATGGATTCTTTTGCTTCAAGAATTTGATTTAGAAATCAAGGACAAAAAGGGAGTTGAAAATGTAGTTGCTGATCACCTTTCTAGACTCCCACATCAAGATTTAGCATCCTTTGATTCTCCCATCAATGAGACATTCCCTGATGAGCAGTTGTTCCACATAGACTCTTCTGAGGTACCTTGGTTTGCAGATATAGCCAACTACCTAGCTTCAGGTATTGTGCCTTCTCACTGGACCATGTTGGATAGAAGAAAGTTCTTTAGGAATGTGAGACACTTTTTCTGGGATGACCCTTATTTGTTTAAGTATTGCTCAGATCAAGTCATAAGGAGATGCATACCCGAGAGTGAAGTACAGAGTGTCATTAGTTTTTGTCATACTCTTGCATGTGGAGGTCATTTTTCAGCTAGGAAGACAGTGGCAAAGATTTTACAGAGTGGATTATTTTGGCCTACCATGTTTAGGGATGTGCATGCCTTTTGTGTTGCTTGTGATAGGTGTCAAAGGCTTGGTAAGATCACTAGGAGAAACATGATGCCACTTCACCCCATTTATGTGCTTGATATCTTTGATTGTTGGGGTATGGATTTTATGGGACCATTTGTGAATTCATTTGGCAATGAGTATATCTTAGTGGCAGTGGATTATGTTTCAAAGTGGATAGAAGCTATACCAACTAAGACCAATGACCACAAGGTAGTGATAAAATTTTTGAAGGAAAATGTGTTTTCAAGATTTGGAATGCCAAAGGCCATGATAAGTGATAGGGGAACACATTTTTGCAATAGACATGTTGGTCTTTTGATGAAGAAGTATGGGGTGTTACATAAGGTTGGAACATCTTACCATCCCCAAACAAGTGGACAAGCCGAGTTGGCCAATAGAGAGATCAAGAGAATCATTGAAAAAACAGTGAATCCCACAAGGAAAGATTGGTCTTTGAAATTGGTTGATGCACTTTGGGCTTATAGGACTGCCTACAAGACTATCCTAGGCATGTCTCCTTATAGGTTAGTGTATGGAAAAGCTTGTCATCTTCCTGTGGAACTTGAACACAAGGCTTTTTGGGCAGTGAGACACTTTAATGAGAGCATCACTGAATCTGGTTTTCAAAGAAAATTGCAACTAAATGAGCTTGAGGAGATTAGAAATGATGCATATGAGAATGCTAAGATCACCAAGGATAGAGTGAAGAAATGGCATGATACACATATTCTCAAAAGAGAGTTGTTTGTGGGTCAAAAGGTCTTGTTATATGACTCAAGGTTACACTTGTTTCCCGGGAAATTGAAGTCCAGATGGAGTGGTCCATATGTGATTCAGAATATCACTGAGTTTGGGGCTGTTGACATTCAAAATCCAACCTCCAAAAATGTTTTTAGAGTGAATGGACAGAGATTGAAAGAGTATCATGAGAATTTCGTTGCTGAAGTGGAGAGTTGGGATCTTGAAGATCCCCCAAATTCTGTTTGAATGGAGGAAGAATTCTGATTTTGTATCATAGTAGTGTAGGTTCTGTTATGTTTTTGATTTTCTGTTTTCTTTGGTTTTTGTAATTTTCTTTCTTTCATCTAAAAAAAAAAAAAAAAGAAAAATTTTTCAGTTTGCAAGTTTTAACACATTGGTTTCAGCAAGTTCATGAAGAATTGAGAATTTCTGCTTTATGTTTTACTGATATGTGAATTTTCAAAGGTTGGAACTGACATGTGCTATTTGAGGTAGCAACATCACTTGTGGTGGACCTACTTGAGAGTCAAGTGGAATAAATGCATTGGCTTGATGTGTTTTGGGAGTATAATGCATTAACCAAAATGGGTAGCACATGCTTTCAAATTGTTTCAGAATGCAGCCAAAGAATTTCAGTTGAGCATGCTTCATTAAGGATCAAGTCACATCAGCAGGTGCAACAAAAACTGATCAAATCTGGTACTGCTATTAAGTCCAAATCATCTCATTTGAATAGCTGAATAGTCATTTGAATAGGCCATCTGAGCACAAAATCTCATCTGTGAACAGCAACCCATCTTGCATACTTACTGATTTCCTGCATCTTGGTTGTTTGTGATGCTTGGCAAAACCTCATTGATCTTTAATTACACTCACCCCAGTTTGTGTTGTTTTGGTTCTACTGATTTGCATTTTCTTTGAGAATATTGCATTGAACAAGTTGGGGGGAGCAATTGTTTTGGTAATACCTTGGAGTTTCAGCTGGTCTACATCACTCAAACATGTTAACCTTAAACTCAGCAGGTACCCTTTTTCCCTTTGCACTTTATTCCAGATTGATTGACTTGTTTGTGCATTGAGGACAATGCTTGTTTTAGTTGGGGGGGGACACAATCTGAGTTTGTGAATGTGAATAATTTTGCTGAAATTTGCTGAATTGGGTGATTGGATATGATCAGAATGTTTTGAATATGATTTGGAATTGCTTGAATTGAATTAAGATCATGCTTATGTCAGTTTGAGTTTGCATATGTTGAAAATTTGAAAAAAAAAAAAAATTTTTTTGAAACTTTGGAAAAATTGCAAAACTTCTTCTTGAATTAGTTGTTCTTTTGAAATAATTTTCGAATCTTAGCTGTTGGCAAAACTTAATTTAAGTATTCTTAAGAAATGGAGAAGAATTTCTGGTTTTCTGGACACTGGAATTGCAAAGTGCTGATAACCCGTATTCGAATATGGGTCTGGGTATTCGAATATGATGTCAGTTTTAAATCCTGTATATACCCGTAAGTGGCCCCATTTAAGGTCCTGTTCTATTCGAATACGAGCCCTGGTGCCCACAACCCTGAAACCTTCACCATTCCACATCTTCTTCCAGCCTTTTACTTTCAGATTATCTGAGTGAGATTTTGAGTTGACATTGAAGGGAAGATTCAGATACAGAGCTGCGATTGAAGAAGCTAGGGTTTACAGCTTGGAGAATTTCTGATAAAGGGTGGAAAATCAACTGAAGCAAAATGCCACCAAAGAGGATGAAGAAGATGGCTTACAAAGGAAAGGCTAAGAGAAGGAGCATGAGGATTTTGAGCCAACATGGTAAGGGTTCTTCACTTGTTGTTCAGGAACCCATAACTTATGAACTGTCATCCTCTAAATCAGACCGTAGGTCTTCTTCTAGAACAGAATCATTCCATTCTGTAGGCAATGAGAGTTTGAGTGAGAGACATGAGACTCATGTCACTAATGTTGAAAAGGAAAACTCTGTTGGAGTTCCTGAGAATGTGCCGATTGAGGAACACACCTCTGCTCCTGAGGATGAGGTCCACACCTCTGAAAAGGTTCCTGAAGATGAACCTGAAGCACAACCTGGCCATGATCTGTTTGATGAGGGTTCTTTTGATAATTTGAGGTTTTCCAACAAAGCTTCAAAGCTGAAATTTGATGAGAATTACAGCAAGAGAGCTGTGTTGACTGAAAGAGGAATTAAATTGGAGGATTACAATGAACCACCCTATGAATTGTTAGAGTTATTTGAGCAAAGGGGCTGGATACATTGGGTTACAACCAGTAGGAGGGCTGTGGTACCATATGTGAGGGAATTTTACTCAAATGCTGAAATAGGTATGATTCATGGGAGACCTGAGATAAACTCTAAGGTTAGAGGGAAGAGAATTAGTTTGAATCTTGAGAAGATTTCCTTCATAGGTCATTTGCCTGTTGAAAGAATACCCGAATCCACACCTAAACAAAAAGCAAAATGGGAGAAGCAATTGCATAAGGACAATTTGGCTAGGCTCTTCACAGCCAACCCTCGAGCTAAATGGACCACTTCTAGGATGTCCAAGTCAGGAATTACTCCCAAAAGTAATATCCTTCACATGCTGGTCTGTTCTTTATTTCTGCCCCATGCTTACAAGTCAACCATCACTCTTGAACAAGCCATGATTATGGGAAAGATGTTGTTAGGCATTCCCATGGATTTACCTTACCACATTTGGTTGGTTATTTCTCATGTGGTAGAGAAACCAGAATCCACTGCTGGGTTGCCTTTTGGAGGTTTAATTACAGAGATAATTGAGCACTTTTTGGGAATAGAGGAAGAGGCAGGAATGGCCATTGTGAAAGCTGCTCCTTTGATAGACAAAATATCCATGAATCGAAGTCGAGGGCAATTGAAGAAGGCTACTTCACCTGCAGTTGAGAACAATCAGCAGCAGCCAGCAGAGGATGAGGCAACTGAAGCAGCCCCCATGAGCACAGAGGAGAAGTTGAAATTAATCCAGAAAAATCAAGAAGTGCTGATGAGGGAAGTGAGTGAGCTGAGACAGGGGCAGCAGAAGCTTATTCGAATGGTGGAAAGCATATTCGAATGGAGTCAAGAAGGGAGAAATGCTTAATTTCAGTACTTCAGCCATGATCCAGACTCTTTTGTCCTTGAAACCAGATTTTTGACAACAAATCTTCAGAATATTTCAAATATGTTTTGTCAACAATAGGATTTAAATTAATGTTCCTGCTGTTTGTTTCTTTTGATTAGGATTAAGTTGTTTTGTTTTACTTTTGCTACTTAGGACTTTGAACTTTCAACTTGGAATGAATGAAATTTCTGTTTTCTTGGAATTAGTAATGTCATTTGCATAATTTGGATTGAGCTGAGTTGAAGTATGAAATTTTAAAGAGTTGTTGTGATTGCCATGTGTTTTTAAGTTGAAAAGTGTGTGAATGGATTTAGTTTGAGGATTGTTGATCTAACATTTGTCTTGAAGAATGAATTTATGAATGAATAATGTGTTTTATGGATTTCCAGATATAGTGGAGACTTAAAACCTGAAGTGAGATATTTGAGCCTTAAACTTTGTCATGAGAGACTTCATTTACTCTAAGGGCTTTCCAAAAGCTCAAGTTTTTTTGCACTTCAAATTACTTCAATAACTCCACTTATATTATTTTGCTTTGGGTGTTTGTGAAGTGATGGATGAATGGAACTAGACTTCTGATTCTTAACTTTTATGGTTGAATAGAAATGAAATCATAGAAATGATATTAGGCCATTTTTCTTAACATTTGAGCTTGGAATGCCTTTCTTTGATGAACATCATCCTTGGAGCCAAGTTTGAGCTTTATTAGAGCATTCATACTTCTTTATTCTTACCACATCATACCTTTAACCATTATGAATGCTCTTTAGCCTTCCCTAACAGATTGGAATACACTGAAAATATTAAGGAAGAGAAATGAACAACACTTTGGGATTTTGAGGTGAGAAGAAAGAAAATGAATGGAATGAGGAAAAGAAAATGTTAAGGGAAATTGTTGATAAAAAGAAAATCAAAAAGGTGGAAACTGTTTTACTTTTGAAAAACATTCACTTGAGGTTAATTTCAAAAAAAAAAAAAAAAAAAAAAAAGAAGAAGAATTGGAGAAGGGTAGAAGAAAGTTTATTTCAGTGTTCCAAATCAGTTTTTGAATTCTTTATCCTTCCCTTCTATTACCTTATTAAACCTCATGGCCCCATTACAACCCATTGCAAGTCCTAATTGATCTTTGAAAGAATTCTCATTCAATTGTGAAATTTAGGAATTAAGGAATCATGGTGAAAATTCTGAAATTATTTTGCTACATCATTCCTTCATGGAGTTATGCCAAGTCTAATTCTTTCTTGAATACATCGTTTTTTTTTTTTTTTGACTTATTGATGCCACCTTCTAGAATTTGATGAACATTTACTCTTAATAGGGGCATCTTGAGTGAAACCTTGTGTGCTCTATTTTCTTTGGAGTGAATTCCAAGGTGAGATTTGAAGTCAAAACTTGGGAATGAAATGGAATGCAAAGTTCAGGATTAAATGAAGTTCTAAAAGATGTATGTCAAGATTGATAGAGTTAAAAGCTGCTATTCATTCACATTCATTTCACACATTTGGCAAGTTTCACATCTCTTATAAAATTTTAAATTTTAAACTTTGCTTATGAAAATTTTTGCTCATGGTGTTAACTAATTCCATATGAATAGCTGAAATATCATTCAAATTGAAATGAAATTAATGCTTTTGTATTTCTCTCCTATTTCTTCTATTTAGAAGCATTACTAGGGACTAGTAATGTTGTAGTTGGGGGGTGTGTGATTGGACATCAATTGATACATATTTATACATTCAAATTACACTTGCACACATCATAAAAAGACATAAAATCTATGTTTTGTGCAGATTTCATCTCCATATCTCCAAAGTGGATTGTGTGTTGATTTCCATCACAAGAACAAGAAATTAAGCTACATTGAGGATGTTGAGAAGAAAGCATGCTGCACAACACATCAAAGGATTGAAGCTATTTCAGAAGAAGAAGAAAATTCAGTTGAAATCAGTGCAAAGAAATCAGAATCACTATTCTGGAAATTTCTGCAGTAGGGGATCGTATTCGAATATGGGTTTACTGTATTCGAATATGAGCTTCTTCACAGCAACGAATTCCATGTGACCCCAACTTCCCCACGTGATGTAATCTGCAATCCAGGGAGGGCAAATCAGGAAAAGATATAGGAGAGAGAAGAAGCCATCATGAAGGGAACATTCGGTTAGAGGAGAGAGAGAAGATATAGGAGAGAGAAGGAAGAAAGAAGTGGGAAGAGACCCACACGACAGAGGATACGGAGGGCATTCGGCTGAGATTGTTCAGATTTCGTAGAGAGAGTTTTAGAGAGTTTTTCATTGAGAGTTCAGAGTTTTATATTGGAATTTTAATTCAGCATTGGAGTTTTGGAGATTTACACATTGAATTCATTCCAATTTCTGTAATCAGATTTTGAAGTCTAAATCCATTTAACTTTCAATTTCAGATTGCAATGTCTTCCAATCAGATTTCCATTTCTGTTTTTCTTCTTTTCAACATGCTCGGCTAAGTTTTCTTGAGCCAAGGCAAGGGTAATGCCCTTCCAATGAATCTCAAGTGGCCGAACTTCATGAATTTACCTTGAGTTTTTATGGTTATCAAATCAATTTGCAGCTGGGTGTCTTAGAACTCATTGATTCAAGACCCGATTAATCCAAATTTGTATATCCTATTGATGAGTTCATAGGTGTTGCTTAACTTAGAACTCTCATGACATTGTTGTATGTGGGTTGCTAGAATTAGAACTCCTATTGTCCTTAAAATAGGTTATGCACATTGAGTGTTTAATCCATGGTTTGTTTCAATTGAAATTAGTTTTCTCAAAAATCAGTACAAATTGATTTGGTAAATTTATAAGCTCTTGGCACTTGAAATTCATTTGGATTGGTATTAAACTTGCCTTGCTCAACCTTTTTATCATTTAATCTTTTAGTTTAAATTCACTTTGCTTTTGGAAAGTTAGTTCAAAATCATCAACCAACCAAATCAGATTTTAATTTTCTATTTTACATTTTTCTGTGAGTAGTGTTTTGCCAAATTAATCTCCATTAGAGTCATTCACTTCATTGCTCCCTAGATCCCTGTGGAAATGACCTGGGACTTACCAGTTATTTTGTGCTTCAACCACACCTTGCACTTGGGGGAAAACTTGTCTTGACTTACCTCACTTAACATTTTCTTTAACTTTGAATTTATAATCTGAATTTTCATTTGAGCTTTTATCTTGAAGTGAGGTAATTAAACAAGAACGAGCATACAATGATATTCCTTTATGTGCATCTTTTTGCCATTATGATTTTTCTAACTTTCTGTTCTTTCTACAGACTTCTCTTTATACAATGGAATTAATTGCTCGGAGCCAAGCCTCCGATGCCAGAGCCGAGCAGGATAGGTCAGACATAAAGGGCCCGAAAGCAAACGTAAGGACCCTGGAGAAGGAGAACAAAAGTCTTCAATCCAGCAATGACGCTCTGGCAAAAGAGAGAAGCCAGCTTCGAGATGAGAATAAGGAAATCGAGCACCAACTTAACACCGCCCTTGGCCAAGTTGCAGGAAGCATAGCTCGCGTGCAATCTATGGACAAAATCCTAATCCGTAAGGACGAAGAGCTGTTGGAGGTCAAGGGAAAACTCTCCAGGGCCGAGATTGAATTGTCCTCGACAAAGGCTGGACAAGAAATACTTCCCAAGGAGTTGGAGACTTCCAGGGCCGAGCAGAGCAAATCGAAGCAGGAGCTTGCCAACCTTCGGGCAGAGCTAGCACTGAAGACTCGGGCCCTGGAAGAAAAAGAAGCTGCCCTCCGAGGAGCCGAGGAGAAGGCCAAGGCTGAAGTGGAGGCCCAAATCAATGACTGCGTGGATCAGATGAGGGACGCTCACAACGACTTTTTCCTTGAGGGTTGGGAGGCTGCAATGAAGAAGAGCAATATCGATCACACCAACCCCATATACATGGAGGTCCCTTATCCTGATCCAGAACGCCCAACTCCTCAGTTCAGCTTCGAGCGTCCGCCTTAGACTCCCTCAATTCAGACTGCCGAAGAAACCATCGACGAGAGGGAGGTTGAGGTGGATAGTGCCCAGAAGGACGCCTCCCAAGCACCTAAACAGATTGATCTGGTTGTGGAGAATGATCCCACTAAGGAGGGAGAGAAGTGAGGCTCTTTGTATTTTTGTTTTGCTTTTTTAGTCAATTCAGATGTAACAATGTAAAACCTTTGATTCTGAATGAATGAAAGTACTTTGGTTTTTCTCTAATCTCGCTTTGTCTTTCTATGTCTTTGTTTCTTTAGAACTGCTGATAAATTGATTGAAGAATACTTTGACTTGATTGCTGACGAAATTATAAGGAATGCAACCGATGAGTACCTTGACGTTTTTTCCTACGAGATAGCTACAAACCCTTACAACAAATGCTAATGTCCCATCTTAGGTTTAGGATAACCTTTTTAGTTGACAATTATGTAAAGTATATTGTAATTGTACTCTGAAACACGAAATAAAAGCTTTTGAATTGTTTCCCACTGGGAGTCTGCCTTTCTATTTATACGTTTTATGTTTGTGTTGAAGTATGTACCGTGAATGTATTTGTACCGATTAGCCGAGCAACCATAAATTTTAACAGAGATGCTTTAAACATCAAGTCTTTCAAGGATAACAAGTTCAAGTAGTTGTTTGCTTTTCATCAAGTAACTTCAAGCTTTTGCTAAAAAGGCATAACTTTAATAAATCTCACATACCTTAAAGAGTTCGGCTGTCCTCGAGCTCTCATATAATAACCGAGGAATCCACTTTTTGACAAAAATCTCGCCTTTCAATTTCATGCCGAGCATCGGAGAAGTGAATCTTTATGATACGAGGGCTTACTCACATCAGGGCCGAGCTTCCTTGAAATGATTCTTTGTGTTGTAAGGCCTTTTGCTTCTATTGTACCAACGCTAAGGAAACTGAACGTTGCTTCTTTTCTTTCTAATCAATAAACCAAAGAATTGAACCAGGAATGTACCAACGTTCAGCAAGCCAAGCGTGGCTCCTTTTGTTAATTCTTTTCAGAAAACTGGGGAATTGAATCCCAGTTTAAAGAGAATTCCTGGTCAGTCAATAAACCAGGAATGTACCAACTTTGGGCAAGCCGAGCGTGGCTTCTTTTGATTATTCTTTTCAGGAAACTGAGGAATTGAATCTCAGTCTAAAGAGAATTCCTGGTCAGTCAATAAACCAGGAAGGTACCAATGCTGGGCAAGCCGAGCGTGGCTCCTTTTGATAATTCTTTTCAGAAGACTGAGGAATTGAATCTCAGTCTAAAGAGAATTCCTGGTCAGTCAATAAACCAGGAATGTACCAACACTGGGCAAGCCGAGCGTGGCTCCTTTTGATAATAGGAATTAAAGTATAGGAATTAAAATAAAATTTGAGGGATTGGACTATTTTTTACTAAGTCGACTTTAGTTCTGTATTTAATTTACAGTATTAGAACTCTATATTACACTACTTATCCCCTAAAATGGGGGATAAGTCATACAATGGGGATAGTGATATTACATATTCTCCATCCCCAGATTTACTTCCCTCCAAAATTTAAAGGTTCGAAATTTTTTTTGTCACATTCATATCAAATCACATTTTTTATCCTACTCTATATCCCCTCAAACAAACACTAAAAAAAATAATCTTACATAAAAAATTAATCCCGTATTATGTCACATTCCACATATTATCCCATGGTATCACTTACTACTCTATCATCCGGTTCCTCAAATCAAACACAGTTTGTGTAATTTATCATATGTTAAAAATATAAAAAAGATGGAAGAGCGCTAAAAAGAATTAATATTAAGTTCCAAAACAAAACGTCCAAGAAACTATTTTTTTCTATTACTATTAAAAATAAAATTAACATTAAAATTAAATTAAACTTTTCTTACAGAGCTTCCAAAGAAATCTAGTTATAGACTTCTCAAGTAACATTTGAATTTAACTCGGTGTAAAATTTTATTAAAAATTACATTATGTTTGAAGTGGGTATAATAACTCATCCTCATAATAAAATTATGTTTTGCTAAGAAGTAACAATTAATTTCTATAAAAAGCCCTAAGGAAAATAAAACACGTCAATCAAATTATCAAGACACTCTCTAAGTGATCAACATGGATCAAGGAACAAGCCAACAGTCCTGCAAAGATGGTATCCGTGTCCAAGCATGGTGATGAACCCCCTCAACAATACATTGTCAGAGAGAACGCATTTGGTTCTTTAAACACTTCTCCACCCTTGGGTCCAGTTCCCGTCATTGATATCAGTCTCCTTTCATCATCAAAATCTTCATTGCATTTGTCCAAGGAAGAAGAAAATGAACTAGAAAAGCTAAGATCAACTCTAAGCACATGGGGTTGCTTTCAGGTATTGATTTCTCAGACTCACTAGCTATTGTCCTTCCTTTCTTGCTGTTTAGAATTACTTAAACTGATGACTGATCATTTGGGAGTTGGTTTCTGGGTCTCAGGCAATAGGTCATGGGATGTCAACAGAGTTTCTCAACAAGGTGCGTGAAGTCACAAAACAGTTCTTTTCACTGCCAATGGAAGAGAAGAAAAAATACTCTCGAGCGGCTGGTGATGCTGAAGGCTATGGAAGTGGCTTAGTAGTCTCGGAAAAGCAAGTGCTTGACTGGTGTGATCTCCTAGCTCTAAGGACACACCCGGAGGATCTAAGAAAATTCAAGCTTTGGCCAGAAAACCCAAAAGATTTTAGGTAACCCTTCAATTCATTAGTGATTTAAAGACCTCTTGCATAATAAATATTTATGATACATACTTCTAACAGTTCCTTGGAAACCTGATGCAGAGTTGGGAGCTGACATCATTTTCAATGTCAGCTCCCGTTTAGGTTAAAATTTAACGGTCTATATACACTAAAGTTTTTTTTTTTTAATTAAAAATAAGTAAATACTTTTTATCCAATAGCCTCGACTTTATTTGAAACCAATGTCAGTCTCTCCGTTTACCTGCTGCATGTCTGAAAGCTCCATATGCAATGACAGCACATTGTAAATACAATTTTTGCATCAATCATTGCAAAATGCTGTCGTAATTGATGTGGTGGATACTCTTTGATCTCATAATAATCCATGAGCTACGATTTCGTTACTGTTTGCAGAGAGACCTTAGATGAATATTCAGGGAATGTCAAGTCCATAATCAGTCATCTATTCAAAGCCATGGGAAAGGCACTGAATTTGGAAGAGAATAGCTTCTCCGAACAATTTGGAGAGCGACCAATTATGAAAGCAAGGTTTGGGCTCTACCCACCTTGCTCGAGACCCGATCAAGTATTTGGGCTCAAAGCTCATTCAGACCGATCAGGAATCACTTTCTTACTGCAGGACAAAGAAGTAGAAGGTCTTCAAGTTCTCAAAGATGATGAGTGGCTTAGAGTCCCCCTAATTACTCAAGCCATTTTCGTCAACCTTGGTGATCAAATGCAGGTGTTTCCTTTTGTTTGATTTACACAAAATTTGTCATAAGAGTATGTCCAAGTAAGATATATATTCTAAAAATGATTCAATTGGTTGCACAATCATGGGGCGATGGAAAGGGTACTAGTGAAGCCTATAGCCCCTAGAAAGATTACATTCATCCATTAACTCTAGCTTGGAATGTTACAAAGGGGTGGCAAGGAAGAGCAAAGGCAGAGAGAAGAACAAAAACTTTTAGGCTATATATGTTTTGGACGAAGGATTTAGCAGAAAGGAAAGAGAATTTGAAATTATTTCTCTTGTTTGTTTTATGGCGAAAAAGAAAGGGAAAAAGCATGAGAATTGAAAAAGTAAAAATAATTAAATTAAAAAAAATTAACTTATTGATGACTTTTGTTTTCATCAATAAATATTTAACATAATAGAGTTAATTTATTGCAAGCTGGATTATTATTATTATTATTATTATTATTATTATTATTATTATATGTACATAATACACCTATGCTAATACACTGTTTGGTGATATGAATTTCACGGCTGCTGCCTTAATACTTCAATTTGCATGTATCATGTATGCAACACTAAGTGCCCAACCACTGCAATTTGTCTTGATTGTCAAATGTGGCGCAGATAATGAATAACGGAATATTCAAGAGCCCAATGCACAGGGTAGTCACAAACTGCGAAAGGGAGAGGATATCTGTTGCTGTCTATAATGAGCCAGAGCCAGACAAAGAGATTGGACCTGTCGACAATTTGGTGGATGAGACAAGGCCAAGATTGTACAAGAAAGTTAAAAATTATGCTACTACTAACTACGACAGTTTTCAGAAAGGTTTGGTTGCACTAGATGCTGCGAAAGTTTAGCTTCTCAGCTGCATTCCTTATCTTGGCTTCATGCTTAAATAAATGATGGTAATAATAGTAATAGCCCTCTTTTGATCATCTTTTCTTCTGTCTTCTTCTTGTAATAAATGACAGGGAAATTACTTGGCAGTTTTCATTTTCTGCCACTTGTAATTTCAGTCTGATCTTCCTGTTTCTTTCATCTTTGTTGTTTTCAAAGTTGGCTTTAATGTCAGTTTTAATATCCCCTTTTTACCCAGACAGAAGCCAAGAACAAAGGTTTATGGATTGTTGTGTTTTACACTTAAATTTATCCGTTGATATGAAATCTTTTCTTTTCCATTGCTTCTACGATCAGTGTCCTTTTCTATAGAAAGCCATGCAGGTTTGCTGTACCATGCCCAAATGGTCTACTCCATTTTCTGCAAAAGAGAATCGGTAGTCCTTGCGCTTGCACGCGTGCGCACGCTTGCATATTTGAATAGGGTTCAGAGACTCAAGCATTGAAAACATACATTGTTGAGTCTAATGCATGTATTTCATCCGAAAGATTAGTTCTGTTAAATCTTTCGGCTTACCTTTCGCATCTAAAATAATTATTTTTTCTAATTTAATCCTACAATCAATTAAATATGGGTATTTTTGGGTATTTTTTTTACTTGACGGATTCGGTGATAGTAAAGACAATATTGACTTTGATCTGACCTATTATTATCTTTAATTTGAATATCTTAGTAATAATATTTGTTATGTATACTCTAAAAGGTTAAAACAGACACCTCAATTAACCACGGCATTTTTTATTTAAGGTTGACAGCTAGATGGATTTAAGAATTTAATTGTAATAAATATTTAAAAAAAGAAAAAACAGAGGCTGATTGTTGATGCAGAAAGGGAGAGGGAGAGAATCACTGCACAGGATGTTGACATGCTCAGAGAGAGAGAGAATCACTCTGGTAATTTTGAGTACCCCATAATCAGAGGAGAAGGAACCAATTGAGGAGCCTGTTAATAAGAAAAGCCCAAAGCTGTGCAGGAAAGTGAAAAATTATGTTGGTTCCAATTTCCAGTGTTATCGGCAGGGGAAGAAGAGAGCAGTTGATGCAGCGAAGAAGATTTAATTCCTTATTTTCCATTTCTTCTGGTTTGTCTGCATTTTGTAGTATTCAAAAGCAATGAAATTTTGTAGTTATGTTGATATACATGTTTCTCTTATTGTGCAGTACAGTCCTCTATATATATACATATATATATTTGGCTCAATTGTATTAATTCAACAAACCTGATTTTTTTTAATTTTTATTTTTTGGGTAACAATTGAGGTGTAAACTTTTAATTAGTTGCAATCTCCCACTTTTAACGATTATTATGCCATTTCAGTATTGTTAAATTTTTAAGGATAAAATGGTCAATAAGAAGATATTACAACTAAATAAAAATTTAAACCTTTAATTATTATAATAAATTAAAAAAAAAATCTAACTACTGAAGTTGGATTTTGGTTGAAGTCCATGGGTTCGCCCTCCAATTTGTATACGTAACTTCAGTGCTCATTTCAATTTGATAAAAATTCAATGGACCATAAGGTCTAGAGTCACTTCCATAAGAAATGAAATGCCCTCATTGAATCATATATGTAAAGGTCAAACTTGAAATATAAAGCAGGCCCTTTTGACTTGAAAATACATACCAATCCAAACATGCTTCCATCATGCGCTACGTCCTCGACCCCAACATATTCAATAGAAATTATCACTTTCAATATATATTATATTAATCTCTACTATACCTCAACTTCAACAGCTGCATCTGAAAACTTCTCCTCCAGTCATGGCAGAATCACTATCCAAGCCAGTCCAACTGCTTGTCAACAGCGATGAGCTGCCTGAAAGATACGCCTACAAAGCGGAGGATGGAGCCATCGGTTGCACCTTTCCAGTGTTGGAGGTTCCGGTTATTGATCTTGGTCTCCTCGCATCTTCATCTGCCACTGGAGGAGGAGGAGAACTAGAAAAACTTCGATCTGCTCTCAACTCATATGGTTGTTTTCAAGTCTGACTTATCACCATCTTCTTCTTCTTCTTCTTCTTTTAACTTACGGTGTTTGGGCTAATTTGAGCCTCCAGTGACTCTGAAGATACTAAAACAGGTGATTCTTGGAAGCAAACTCAGGACTAACTCGTTTCACCATCTCCTTATGATTAACAGTGTGTTGAACAGAACCCATTATTTTTGTTCACTTGTTGAGCTTCATAAACATATTTGTGTGTTGTGTTGTTTTGACTGAACATGGTAGAGACATTAAAAACAGGGTCCCAAAATCAGTTGCATCAATTCAAGGAATCAATCTAAATATTAATCAAAATGGTTGAATGTCAACAATTTTGCTGATCTAAATCATAGTTTCTTCAGGACTAAATGATGAAATATGGACTCTCAATAGGCATCCAGGATAGGTATTAAGAAAGAATTTCTGGAGTTCCAATCTGACTTCAAACATTTCTTTCTTTCTTTTCTTTTCTATTTTCTTTTTTTTTTTTTTTTTTTTTTTGGATGATAAATGATTTTGTCTTCAAACATTTCCAAAGTCGGTTTTCAATTTTCAGGCAATAAATCATGGAATGACAAGTTCATTCCTGGATGAAGTTCGTGAAGTCGCAAAACAATTTTTTGCGCTTCCAATCGAAGAGAAACAGAAATGGTCAATAACAGTTGACGGCACCGAAGGGTATGGGAACGATTCAGTTCTTTCAGATCATCAAATTCTGATTGGACTGATCGTTTGTATCTTACAGTAAAACCAGAAGACCAGAGAAAGCTCAAATTTTGGCCTGAAAACCCAGAAAATTTTAGGTAAATGTACAAGAATTAGGCACAATAACTGTATCTGTAATTCCAACTTAAAGCAGGTTGGAATCATAGTTTCCAAATGAAAGTGATTAATTGTTAATAAATTTGCAGGGGAATTTTACATGACTATACTGCTAAGGTAGAAAAGATTAATGAACTCATCCTCAGAGCCATGGCGAAGTCGTTGAACTTGGAGGAGAACTGCTTTCTGAACCAGTATGGAGAACGAGCAAAAATGATTGCGAGATTTAATTTGTACCCTCCATGTCCGAGGCCTGATCTTACTCTAGGCCTTAAACCTCACGCAGATGGATCAGCTGTTACTTTCCTCTTGCAAGACAAGGAAGTGGAAAGCCTTCGAGTCCTGAAAGATGAGAAGTGGTTCAGAGTTCCAATAGTTCCACATGCGCTTCTTGTTAATGTTGGTGACCAAGCAGAGGTAAGTTGTTGCAGATAAGTAAAGATCACATGCACGCACGCATATATTTAGAAATAGATGTCAAAAACAAGAACACTGACATATTTGGATTGAGTATTTTTCACTTGATTACTATTATAAATACATTAGTTTGAATAAGTAGAACAATTCAGATATTCATGAAAGTAAGTTCACTTTATATTTAATACAAATATTTGCTCATTCTCCTTTCGTAAAAATCTAAACTTTTTGGTTATTGTTACACAATTTGTTATTAATTTACTATTTTCACAAGTTTTTCTGATGAAAATATAACATAGGCAGAGTATTTTAGATAATCCAATTTAGTGTACTAGATCGTAAGTGTACCATGTTCCCGTATGCATGTGCCAAAACAAGAATCGCAGGAGTAGTAATGATTTTTGCTAATTCTGAAGTAAACCAGCCTATCTAGAAGAGCCACACATAAAAGAAGATGAGCCACCCTTAAGGGTGAGTTTGGTATGAGGGTAAGGGGGTAAAACGTAACAAGAGTAAATTTTTACCCTTTTTACTTAAGTTTGGAATAAGAATGTATGTATTAACCTAGAGTATCATTTACCCTCAAAATGGGGATAAGCATTACCCTAATGGGGCTAGCGTATTGAGGAGTAACCAATAAATACAATCTTTTTCTTATCCCTCCATTACACTCTATCTACCATTTTGTTACCCCCATCATTAAAAACCCCAGAGAAGAAAAAATAAAATAAAATAAAATAAACACTAATGGGTTGTCCAAAATCCTTTTTTATATAAATAAGAAAAGCCTCTTGTATATAAGTCAACAAGCTTAGAGAGAACTTGGGTCATATGTCAGTTGAGACTTTTATATATACATTTCAAAAAAAAAAAATGAATTTTGTATATAAATTATTTACTTATTTTAAAATTTTGATTATAACTCAAATAAGTTTACCCAAAATAAAAAAAAAAAAAGGTTTTTACTATTTTAACTAGCACAAAAAATTTATACGGATTAATTGTTACTCTCATACCAAACGTAGTTAAATTATACATATAAATTATTGTACTCACTCTAAATATAATGCAATTATTCTAGGTTAGAATTTACTCTTATTATCCAAACATGATTAACAAAGACATATTAACCTTGTAATTGCTACTCCTATAAAACTTACCCTTAATCATTTACCCTCACTTTTTTACCCCCAAATCAAACTCACCCTAAGTCAAAACATGAGAACAATTAGTAACTTATAAAATTGTAACCTATATTAGACCTAGTAATCTCTATTCAACAACAGATTAAAAGCTTTGGATTTCAAAATCTCAAGAAAGTTTGTGTATTAGAATTGGCCTTATAACTCTTGCTATGCCATACTTGCAGATAATGAGTAACGGAATGTTTAGGAGCCCAGTGCACAGGGTGGTGACAAACTCAGAAAGGGAGAGGATCACTCTAGCTGTGTTCTGTGTTCCAGGATCAGATAAGGAAGTTGAACCAGTTGAGGAGCTCATCGATGAGAAAAGACCTAGATTATATAAGAAGGTGAAAAATTATGTAGATATCTATTTTCAGAACTACCAACATGGGAAGAGACCAATTGATGCTGCAAAAATCTGATGTTCTCACCATTCCATCTTTCCTGGTTTATATGCAAAAGTTGTAAAAGCTATGTAATTCCTTCAGCAATTGTTTGCTTAGGGAAATAGAGGATTCAAATTAATGAATGGATTTGTAAAAGATGAATGCAACAATTCCTGGATTGTATTTTGTTCTTGTCGGAACCTATTGCAAGAAAAAAAAAAAAAAAAAAAAAAAAGATCACAAGCACAAATACCTCAAAGAGAGCAGAAGAAAACACAGTTTTACATGGTTTGACAATTTTCCTATTTCTCTGCTCTGTATTTCACAAAATTAAGTTTATAGGGTCACAATAGATTGTATAAATACAACAGAAGCTCCAAATCTAGCTGCCTGAAATATTTACCTAAAAAACCTTACCGTACCACAGGGCCTGCACACTGCGAGATGCTCCATTTCACATAACTTAATCTTGGGCCTAGACATTAAAAGTCATACATAAAACCCAGCAGTACCACTGATGTGGTCCAAGTGGCACAGCTCCTAGGACCCATGCATCAGTCTCATGAGACCATGTTGAGATCCGGTCACTCCCACTAAGCCCGTTCACAACTCTGGGACGCAGCTTAAGTCACTGATCCAAGCTGCAGAACTCAGATCTATTCTGTTTTGCAAGGTAAAGAAGTTGGTGATGTTCTGAATGAAGAATTCTGTAGGATAGAAGAGAGCAGAAATTTTCAATTCAGATTGCCAACACTGGAGCTGTTTCTTTACGTCAGGTAGTGGAAACTGCTGCTTCTGGAGCTTGGATTATGGCTTTGTCAGGTGAACATGTTCTCTTGAAGATAAATCCCAATTGTATACTTCCATGACCAAAAGGGAAACAGAAGCATCCCTTCTGAAGAATGTCTGATTTGAATAAGTTAAAAAGTTACAGACAGAACAACCCGGTTAACCTTGATCTGCCATGGAAGCTGATTTTATGCACCTGACCTCTGCTTTCTGGATCTTCTCCTATCACTGCCATTAGTGACCACATGACCGTTAAATTTATCACCAATAATCACCACAGGCACAGCATCCATCTTCAAAACAATGAAAACGGTTGACATCCCTCACAATTATCACCCTCTTGGTGACCTTTGAGATGAATTTCACAGCTGAGTGACAATCATCACACATCCTAAGATTCTTAACGACACGGATTGGTGCTTCCGAAGGTGTTTTTATTAGGCCATATGCTATAGCCAGCTTTTCGCTATGATAACTAAGATAATCTTCCTTCTGTTCCTCCTCCACATCATGCAGTACAGATGCAACATCTGGCACATAGCCCAAGAGTTTTATCTCAGCCAGCAGTTCCCTTAACTTCTCATAGATCTGACTAAATTCTGGGTGTTCATTGTCATCTGAAACAAAGATATGAGTTTGATTTCTTATCTCTATCCAGCTAACTCCTGGTTCTTTCTTTATATTCTTTTCCCTCATCAGCTTACGAATCCTCGCAACTCCATCCCACCTCTTTGCCTTGGCATGCATATTAGATAATAGGATATAAGTACCCACATCATCAGGGTCCATATATAAGACAATTTCTGCAACTTGCTTACCTAATTGATAATTCCTATGGACATGACAAGCACTAAGCAATGTACGCCAAGCAACAACATCCCATTTGACTTGTGTTGACCTCATGAAATTTTCAGCTTGCACAACTAAACCAGCTCTGCACAGGAGACCAACAATACATGTATAATGCTCCAATCCAGGTTCAATCCCCAGTTGGTTCATTAACTTCTGCAAATAGTAGAACCCTTCTCTTACCCAACCTAAATGTGCACAAGCAGAAAGAACACCAACAAAAGTTACATAGTTAGGAGGCTCTTCAACAGCTAGCATGTCTTGGAACACAGCCAAAGCTGCCTTACCAAGCCCATGATGTGAATATCCAGATATAATTGCATTCCAAGTGACTGAGTCTCTGTATACCATATCAGTGAACACTCTATTTGCATCTTCAATGTTCCCACACTTCGCGTACATGTTTATTAGGGCATTCCCCACAATAACATAATGCTTGAACCCTGACCTCTCAGCAAGTGAATGTACTGAATCCCCATGTCCAAGTGCAGACAAACCGGCACAAGAGTTGAGCAGCACAGCCAAAGTATATTCATTTGGCAAAACACCCTCAAGTTGCATGTGAAAGAATAGTTTCAATGCTTCCTCAAAGCACCCATTTTGTAAGTAAGTGGCTAATATTGCTGTCCACGAGACCACATTTCTAGTTTGCAGCCGATCAAAGACATTCCTGGCAATTTTAACCTCACCACATTTTCCATACATGTCTATAATTGCACTGCTAACAAACTCATCAAACTCAACATGGGTCTTCAACATCAAGTTGTGAACTTGCAAACCAAGTTTTGAATCTTTGAAGCCTGAACAGAGGCCAAAAACATTAACAAAAGTAACACTGTCCCACGTCACATGCTCACCTACCATCCTACCAAGAAATTCCAATGCTTCAGTCAAATACCCACATTGCACTAGTCCTTTGATAATGGAATTGTAAGTAAAAACATCAGACCCAGGTACTGAATTTACAACACTCATAGCCCCTTCCACATCAGAGCACATAGAATACATGTATGTAAGTGCATTCTTAACGTACTGATGAAACAACAATCCAGACTTAACTACATACCCATGGCACTGCCGGCCCTCTATGAGAGACCCACAATCAGCACAAGAAGAAAGAGATGTTGCCAGTATATACTGATTGGGGCGCAAATCGTCCGCCAGTGCCAAAGTTTTGAACAACCTAATAACTTCCCGTGGAAACCCATTATGTAAATATCCTGCCATCAAAGTACTCCATGAAACTACATTACGGTCGCGCATTCTATCAAACAATTGGCGGGCAATTGTGATTAGGCCACATTTTGAGTACAGGTTGATCAAGGAATTCGTTTGGATAACATGGTATGGAGTGGCTTGATGGGTTATGATCAAAACGGCATGAATTGTCTTACCAAACTTCAAATTTTTATTATCGGCTGATATTTTCAGGAGCTTGGTTGTGTCTTCAAGAGAGGAGAGCAACCCATTGTTTGCCTTGAATAGAAAAGGCTTGTCTTTGATGAGAAGCATGCAAAAATTCGACCGTTTGAATGGAGGCATTTGCTGGGAATTCTTTCCTTGTTTCTTCAAGCGCCTGCCAAGTGCTTGACCCCGTCATTGATGCTCTAACATTAACCATTAATACTTAATTTTTATTTTAGCCTATAAAAAGGAATATTTTGGGCTTAATTACCTTTATAGACCTAACAAAAATAAAAATGACCAATTTTTGTAAACTTTCAAAATCCACTTCCATGCTCTGTACTTACTAGAGTAAAAATGTTTGAAAAAAAAATACTGAAGGTAATGACTTTGACTCTTATTAATTATGAACAATACATTTACATTAATTGTAGTTCATAATTCCTATATTTACCGCTCTTAATTCCATATGACTTTAAATGTATATTTTTATTTTTTTATTTAAAAATGTAGGAAGTGTTTAAAGTGATAAAAAGTGACATAAAATGAAATAATTTACGATAATTTATGGATTCATAATTCGTGCAGTGAGATAAAAAGTTAATAAATTTTAGAAATTTTTAGAGATTTTTAAAAATTTTTAGCCATTTTCAGTGTGCCAAACGGACCCGTAATATTATTCACAATTTCACTTTACTCTTAAATATTGAATATTAAGGTAATTTTTTTTAAATTTAAGAATATTAGTGATTTTTACTTTAATATAAGAGTATAAAGACTATTAACTTAAATTTTTAACAATATATGGTCATAATATATTTTAAGCCTCGCAAAGTAATATTATTTTAATTTAAAATATTATAACGCAAAAGGAACAGTTCAATTAACAAAAAATCACATCACTTTGTTAAATGTTATTTTAGTGTAAAATATATTTTCAAACAAAATCGTGAATTTCCATGCCAAGTACCTCGAAGATTAAATTAAGCTTGAATTTGGAAAAAAAAATCACAAAAATTACTTAAATTAAACTTATTTAAGACCGCAAATTGAAATATGAGTTGAATTAATCCAACTACTTCTTGTCAATTCACCATCACTCGCAAAACTAAAGATTAAATCCTTTCAAAGGTATAATTAATCGATCTTTCTTAATTAACTAGCTTAATCAGTGTTAACACCCGAATTGAAAAGTTGACATCGCTTTCCGATGTCAATCTAGAACATCAAATCAAAGATTCATTCACAGATTTTTAATTTAAAAATACTTATATGAATCAGAATCGTTTTCGAACTTGATGTTACAGGACTGACATCGCACGGGAGTATTAACCTGTCTTTTTCTTTAATACCTTTCGACGAATTTTACGTTGTAGGATACATATAATCGAAGTGGGGGCTGAAGTTGGGATCGATTGTTACTGTTGAAGTCAACCCTAAAATGACACCATTTCCACTGTATAGTTGTACAACAAAACTAACCCACAACCTTTTTTTCTTTTTTTTTTTTTTTTTCTTGGTGACACGCTGGACTATTTTGGTTTTGCAAAATTACTCCTTGCGTCCTAATTAACAACTATAGATGCTCATCTTGTTTGGCTATCACTAGGAAGAGTACGGCTTCTTATTTTTTTTTAGATGATTAAATTTATTATTTTACATTCTATTTTTTTAAATTATGAAGAAAAAATATCTAATTAAAAAAATAAAAAGTTAACTACTAAAAAATTATTTTTTTCCTTCTTAAACACAAAAAAGTAACTTTTTAATATCTTGCTAATAGTTAACCATAAAAAAGCTAGGCTTAGTTTGGAAAAAATTCTCAACTTCAGCCTATTTAATTTTTTAACTTTTTCTAAAATAAAATTTACCCTTTTATATTTTTAAATTTTTATAAAGCACTAAGGACAAAAGTTAAAAACCTAGTTACTGAAATATTATTTTTTTCTCTTCCCTTCCCTCCAAAAAAAATCTAATTTTTTTAATACTTTGCTAGTAACCAATTATTAAAAAAAAAAAAAAAGTTACTATTTTTTCTTCCCAAACTATTAAGCCTACTTTGGGAAGAAAAAAGTTATTTTTTAATTAGTTATTAAAAAAGTAAAAAGTTATTTTTTTTAGTTAATTTTTTAATTTTTTGTTAATTTGATAGTTTTACCCTTTATAATTTAAAAAAATTTAAAATATAGGTGGATAAATTTATTCATTAAAAAATAACAAAAATTAAGCAGCCATAAATTTGCCCAACTAGGCTTTATTACATGACTATTCTTAAAGGATCAATATATATATATATTCACTTTTTTGTCAAAAAATAAATAAATTTTTAGATAATTAATTTTATTCTCCTTAAACTAAAAATGAAAATTACTAATACTCATATACATCAAAAAGAGATTTATACCTTATATTTCAAACTAAAATAAAAATCTTAGAAAATCTATTAAAAGATAATGGATTAATTTTTTGGTCTTGTTAATTAACAAGGCTAATAAAATAATATTTCATATTTTGATGGAATTAATTAACAAGTTAAGTATCAAAAAAGGATGAAACATTATTACATGACGTATTTTCATTGGCTCTTAATGAATCTCTCTGTGATACTATTAACAAATATATTAATTTTTTATAAATTCAAGAAACTACATTTAAACCACATTTAGTTCACACTCTTTAATGGTCCAAAGAATTAATCCATCAATTTTAGAGAGTTTCGTTTCTATCATACTTGAATCATATATTAAAATTTTATTTACAATTATTAATTTTTTACTTTCATAAATATTTAATTTATTAGATTTTTAAAAATTAATTGAATTTAATAAATATATTTTATATTAATTTAATTTAATTATATTACTTATTAAAAATAATTGAATAAAATATAAGTACTATATCATTTAATTCAGTAAATATACAATATACTAAATATAATTTAATTATATTATTTATTAAAAATAATCAAATAAAACATATTTCATAATAATTTAAATAATTTAATTATGATATTTATTAAAATAATTTAATAAAATAGATTCATATTAAATAAATTAATTATTAAATTAATTTAATTTAATTATGATATTTATTAAAAATAATTTAATAAAATATATTTATAATAATTAAATTATTTATTAAATTAAATTAATATATTTTATTTTATTATTTATTAAAAATAATTTAATAATATGTATATTTTCTATTAATTAAATTAACTAATTTGATTTAATTATTTATTAGAAATAAATTAATAATATATGTTACATATTAATTTAATTAATTTAATTTCATTATATTATTTATTAAAAATAATTTTAGTTTAATAAACTATTTGAATAAAACAATTTATTTTAATATGATGTAACAAAAATGAACAAAGTATTAGAGTTGATAAAATGTTTGTAATAGAAAAAATAGAGTGAAAATAACTTTTTTATTTATATTTTTCTATTTAAGTTTTATTTTTTTAGAAACTAAAAAATATAAACAGATTTAATAAATATATTTCTGTTACTAATTTATAAAACTTTAACATTATAAATAGAAAATAAAACATTACCAAAACGGGGTCTAAATGTACTTTAGTTCGATTTCTATGGGGGAGATCAAACAAAGCTATTCCACTACATGAAAATTTGCATTTTAAAATCATAGGGAGCGTTTGGGTGTCTAAAAAAATAAAAAATAAAATTTTTATTTTAATGCTATCACATGTTATTTTTAAAAAAAAAAATTATGTATTTGGCAAAAATATGTAAAAGTTAAAATAAGTTAGAGAGAATTAAAAAAATAGAGAAAATTAAAAAAAATAAATAAATATTGGAGAATCTTTTAGTAAATTTTAGCGAAGAAAATTAGTAAAGTTAATAAATAATAAAAAGTTAAAGAAAATTGATACACGCCAAACGAGGCCTTAGAGAACTGAACGATAGGAAGTCATGCTGCAGCTTGAAAATTTAGAGGGCTTTTTTAAATTTTAATTTTAATTTTTTTTTTTTAAGGCGCCAATCTCTCTTTGAGAGAGAGGGGGGAACGGAACTAATGACATTAGACGAGGCAGGTAAAAATGTGTTACTTTAACAAAAGTATAATAGTTATAGTAAATTTTAACAGTGAAAGGTCAAATATTTACATTTTAAATTTGAATATAAAATACTTATAATAATTTTTACCATCATGCCCATAATTCTCACATAGTACCGATCCCAAATATAAACATTTGATGCCAGTGGCATTGATACTTGTTCGGTAATAAAAAATTTACTATCGAAATTACTCACTGCATCAATTAAAAATTCAAGTGCAAACCTATCGAATACAAAGAAAACAAAGGTTATGACTGAATAAAAGGTCCTCAATTAGAAAACTTTCGATAATAAAGTTAGAAAAGAGTAGAGAGAATTGTAAAATATAAAGTTAGAGGGAAGTGTTAGATTGACAATAGTGAGCATATCTAAATTTTAGAACTAAGTGTCACGTTTATAATAAGATAGTGTAAATAAATTAATAGGTAAATAATAGAAATGTAATCATTTTGTATCGTGTATGTATGTTATAAAGTATTTAGTGTTTTTACTTTCCTTTAAATGTCTTTCATTTCTCATCTAATGTCTCTCATTTTGTATTAAATGCGCGTGGGCGGAACGGACATCTAAATAGATACAATACAACACTGAGAAATGTCCAAACGTCACATCTGTTTGTCATTTGTAAAGATACGAACTAGCTGGGTTAACTAAAATGAAATAAGTTCAGTTTATTTATTACTATTTTACACTTATGGTTAAAATTACATCACTGAATGATTGGGCCTATTCGTAGTAATTTTTTGATTATTAAACTAAAACCGAGCACGCTTATAATGTGCTTGGGAAAACGCCAAATGTCTTGTCTTATTGTGCTTGGGAACGCGTCACATATATCTGATTTAATATGTACCAACAATATTATTTTTTTGGGTAAATTACCAACAATATTAATCTCAATTTCTTCCGTCTATTATTAGTTGACAAGATTTTCTTTTTCTTTTGTAATAACCTATTTGTTTTATAATTTTTAATGATGATAAGAAAAATTAAAAATTAACCATATGAATAATTTTTTAATGCCTCTTGTACAATTCGATAAACAATTTTTTTCTCTTTTGTTTTTTTTTTTTTTTTTTGGGTGGGGACCAGAGAATCTGGCTCTTCACATGAATTAGTTGACTTTAATTAATCATGTTATGCCGACAATGCATGCATGATATTTTAGGATATATACGTAACCCACGTGTTAATTGTTTTTGGTTTAAATAAACAAACTAGGGAACGAAAATAGGATATGCATTTTTGGGCCATACCCAACCACGCTAAGGGCCTGATTGAATTGTGCTAAAATTTTAGAGGAATAAATTTTAGAGGAGGTATACCTAGAAATAACTTGTATATCTTAATTATAGAAATAAATGATATTATTAGTATATTAGAAACTATATTTAAAATAAACTCGTGAGACTCACTCAAAAGTATGACTTAAATACAAAACTTTCTACATTAATGTGATTTAAAAGTAATACTTTTTTTTTTGTGACTAATAACTTTAAAAGATTACAAAGTATAACTTAAATACAATTTTTCGATTATTTTTAGAGGTTTGGCCCACATTGATGTGATGTTTATGGAAGACGATAACTTTTGACTTGGTTTAGATGTTTTATAAATAAGAGGGGGTGAATGATGGAAAAATCAGTCAAATGACTCTTTTGTCCTTGTAATGTCCCAAACTTAATTACCTATTAAATTAAATATTAAATTACAAAACCCACTCTATTTAATTATTTTTGGACAATTTGAAGTTATATTATTTATTTCATTGAAAATTTAATTTTTTATAAATTTATTTAAAAACTTTTTTTAAATATGTACTTTTAAATGGTTAGTTATTATCTAATTTTTTTAATTATATTTATTTTGACTTGTTGGCCTATCTATTATTTTTTACTAGTATTATATTTATTTTAATCGAGTTAACAATACTATTAACGAAGGCTAAAAAGGTCAAAAACCCCCCACTTAAAGGGGGATAATTTTTTGCTAGCCCCTAAGGGTGCCCAAAAATTATCCCCCGCAAGAGGGAAAATGGAGAGGGAGTAAAACTAAGAGGGGGGAAGAGGGGGGAAGAAAAGTATTGCCAAACCATGGCAAAGGGGTGGGACCCGCCATTATGAGGGGATAAAAACTTTGGAGGGAGGTTTTACCCTCATCCAATCGAGACCTACAGTCAAAAGTCTGCAATTATTCATATTATTCATTCCAACTAGCTCAAATTAAAAAAAAAAATGAAAAATCCAACTATAAAGTTACCAATTTGTATTAATAATGAAGTTTAGAAAGTAAAAAATTAAAAAAACATTTATATATTGCGTTAGTCACGTTTAAAAAGTAAATTTAAATTTATTAACAAGACTCATTTAAATTTAGTTAAATAATCCATTCGAACGATTTTTGTATGTTATATCAAAATTTTAAGCTAATAGTACCCGTTCGAACATAATTGAATAACTCGTTCAAATATACAATCGATTTTCGTATAATATATTAGAATTTTAA
Source organism: Vitellaria paradoxa (assembly GCA_019916065.1). NCBI lineage: Eukaryota > Viridiplantae > Streptophyta > Magnoliopsida > Ericales > Sapotaceae > Vitellaria > Vitellaria paradoxa. The sequence continues at coordinate 49,519,105 of CM034235.1, read as the reverse complement.
GAAAAAAGTTACAAAGTTAATAGTAAATACGCACGGAACACAAAAATAATGAGAAATTTGTAAAAGTTTATAAAATTTTACTTCTTTTTATTTTCCAAATAGCAACGAAAGTTAGTTATGCTATATATATTGTCAAAAACAATTATTCAAAAGTAGTCGAGAACTTACTACTTTAATTAGATAAATACATTAACTATATAAAATATTATATTTAATTTTCAAATTATAACTCTCACAACATTTTTAAAATTATTTTGATATATATATATATTCTTGTTAACATATTTACTAGAACAGAACTCAATTCAAATTCTCACAAAGTAAAATTAATTATTTTAATTCAGCCAAAAACCAAATAAATTCAGTAAACAAGCAAGAATGAAGAAACAGTTAATACCAATCTCAACGCACAACATCACTAGTAGATTTTCACACTATGTTTGGTTTGGAGAGGAGAGGAGTGAGAAGAAAGAAAATAAGGTTATATTTTATACATGAAAATGGAATAGATGGAATGGAATAAGATGTGGAAATGGAATAAGGGTGGGAATAAAATGAAATGCTCATTGCATTTTTCTGTTTGGTTGCCAATATAAAACTAATAAAAATAGAACAGACATTTAATTTTTTCATAATTTGATTACATATTTTAACATTAATTTTTTAAAAACTATAAAAAGAAATTTTATTTTCAGAGCGTAAATTTGAGTAAAAAAAAAAGACCCCATCAGTAACAATCATTTTATAATTCAAGTTCGAAATAGGTGAAAATTTTCTTAACTATTAAGAAATATATCAATAAATATTTTTTAGTCTTTTGGGATGCATAAAATACAAATTTGACCCAAAAACAGACCTAAGTGTGAAATAGTTATTTTATAGTTTGAATTCATATTTGACTGAATTTTATTTAATTATTAAGAAATATACCAATGATTTTTTTTAGTTTTTGGATAGCTTAGAATACGAATTTAAACAAAAAATAATCTAAGGATAAAATCGTCATTTTACAAATTGGGTTTGGATTGAGATGAAATTTCACTAGTTATCAAAAAATATATCGATAAATATTCTTTAACCCTTTGGAAAGCTCAAAATGTAAATTTGAACAAGAAACAAACCCGGGGTAAAATGGTCATTTTATAACTCGAGTTTGGATCAAATCAAAAGTTTCTTAGTTATTAAGTAATATGAATGAATATTTTATTAGCTTTTCAAAAGCCTGAAACATAAATTAGAAAAACAAACTTAAGAGTAAAATAGTCATTTTACAGCCTAGGTTCGAATCTAGTTCAAAAGTACGGTCATGGGGTAAAATGTAAATGGTCATTTTATAATCTAATAGAGTAATTAAAAAATTTTTTTATTACAAAATAGTTACTTATTTTTTATTTTTGTAATTTTATCTTATATTTTATTATATTTTATACATTGAATAATGTATTTATGAAAGATACAATAAAGAATTGGATTAATATTTAAAATTAGATTTTTGTTATACATTATATCAGATCTTGGTTTGAGGACATTTTGTCCCCACTTCTCTTGTCTGTAAAATGAATTCTATCTTACATATTTAAAAATATTGAATTAACTTCTTGTAGATGTTATATTAATTTGTGTAATTAATAAAAATATTTAAAAATTATATATATATATGCACATTGCCTTATTACCGTCATATTTATATTCTCATTTTCTCTAAAAAAGTGATATTTTAATGATTATAATCGATTCATATCCATATCTCATATCCTTATTTTTAGATTAAGTATTCACAATAATTTTTTTAACAAATTATTTAAAATATGATAAAATAAGTCATCTCTCTATTTTATAAATTTTACATTTAACAGTGTCGCACATCAGAATCTCTAAATCATATTCTATAATGGTCCTTTCATTTTTTTAGTAAAATGTGAAAAAAAAATGGTGCAATGAGAAACAAAATAAGAAAGAGACAAAATAAATTTTTCAAGAGATAAAAATAAAAAGTAATAATAGTCAAAACAAGTGGAGTGTAGAATATTTGTTTCTATACTTTTTAATAAAAAATAAAAATTGCGCACTAGGAGACATCAAGAATGGCAGGCGGAGGGTGCTTGTTCACACGATGTGCTTAATCCAATTTTTTTTTTTTTTTTTTTTTCAATGTAACAAAGCGAAGGTGGTTCTTTTATACACGGGGTAGGAGGCATTAAGGGCCAAAAGTAAACAAAATGTAATACCTTAGCTGTTTTTGTAATATTTGGAAAGTAAACTCATATTTACTGATAGAATTCGTTTAGACGTGTTTGAGTAATATATTTAAATAATTTTCGTATGTTGACGGGATGCATTTGAATTTGATTAAATGACCCTTTCAAACGGTTTTTACATGGTTTGTCAAAATTTTAAGCTAATAGAATTTGTTTGAATATGATTGAACGACCGTTCAAGCGATTTTTGTATTTTTTATTAAAAATTTAAAGAAAAATTGATAAAAATTAATAAATATGTATGAACTACAAAAATAGCCAAAAGATTATAAAATTTTGTAAAAAGAAAATGTAAAAATTATAACTTTTAATCTTCCAAATAGCACTGCCATATTGTGGCATAACAGTAGAAAAAATATGAATTTTATTTGTTAAGGGCTTGTTTGGAACTCAAAACAATTAAATTTTTAGTACTTTTATTTTTTTGACATTTGGCAATATCTCAAAATTTCCTAAAAACTTTTGAAAATCTTTTTAACTTTTTTGTCAAACAACCAAAAGTTTCTAAGAATTTCAAAAAATTCTCTAACTTTTTATCAAACAATTAAAAGATACTAAAAGTTTTTAAAAATTGCCAAGTTTCAATTTTTACTAACGCATAAAAATTTATACCTAACGACTTTGGAAAAAATTTACCCAAAGTTCTTAAAAGTTGTGCTTCCAAACGAGCCCTAACTCTAGCAAGCTTTTGTTAATTTTTTGCCCATTTTAACTAATTTTTACAAATTTTTAGTTATTGAATATTTATTAAGCATTTGGTGTAAAAACTGCCTATTTTTAATCAATTTTTTAAAGTCAACGCAACTCATGACCGTGGTCAGTTATTTTGTAATTTTGTATAATGATTGTTGAATTTTATGTTAGATTTAATATAAAATTGTTAAAAAAATATAAAGTGACAGTGTCAAAGTTTTAGTGAAAGCTTTTAAAAATTTTTAGAGTTTTGTGTAATTTTTTTATACAATGTTAGATTACTTTTTTTTAAATTCTGACAAAATTCGTTAGAACGCATCATTTTAATCCGTTCCAACGACTTTTAAAATTTTCTAAGATTTTTTTAACAGATGAGACAATGCCAATTTTTGAAAATTTTTGAAATTTTTTTGAAGTTTTGTGGGGCTTCAAACGCACCGTGAATAAGCAAGTTGGAGGCCAAATTCGAATGCACTTTTTCAAACACTTCTTCTTCTCCTTTTTTTTTTTTTTTTTTTTTTTCAAACTGTCAATTCATTTTTTAAAATAGTTCATCCAAATGCTACCGTAATGTAACTGATGCAAGTCATTAGTGGTGGACCTGGGAGTCTTTGTGTGCGTGCATGTGAGAGAGAGAGTGAGAGAGAAAAATAACACTGTAAAGTGTAAAAAAATAAATAAATAATAAATACAGACTTGTACGGAATAATAAATGCAAGTTAAGCTGTTTCCTCCTATTATGAACAGACTGTGAGCCCATCATTATTATTATTATTATTATTATTATTATTACAATAATAATTATTTTTGCCAAACTAAGCATTTTTCCTATTAACAAGTAGAATGGCACTGAATTCAAATTCCGACCCAACTGAAAACCACACAACCCAGGCCCAAACCAAATAACCTAATAGGAATCTCGCACCACACCAACCTCCGATGGTAAAGAATTTCAACTTTGGGTGGCTTTCACGCTAGTCTCCGAAGGAGGAAACGGCTGCGCGCGTGGGATTGGCAATGGAGCCGCCACGCCAGTTCGAGGCAGCTTCGACAAAACGAGTCTCCTCTCCACAGGCTCCAACCCCTCCGTCTTCCCAAACAACTGCTTCCTCAGGACCTCGTGCAAGTGCCCGAACAACTCCTTCTTCAGAGACTCAAACGCCAAATCCAACCTCTAGCTGCTCCATCGCATTCTTGTTGTACATGAACAACCCGTAGTACAAATCGAAGCTGTCGCTCGCCGTGTTCTCCACCAAATTCAACAGCGTCTCGTACCCTTTCGTGCTGATCGGCGTCCCCCCCAATCTCACCCTCTCCAGCACTCTCCCCACCGTGTGCGTCATGAACTGAGACCCAGCTGCGTGGCGGTCGTGCTCCGCGCAGCTCATTTCCACCATTCGACATCCTTCTCTGCGAAGACGTTGAGAAACTTCTCGCACCTCGAGACTCTCGATTCTTCGCACACGATTCTGACCTTGTCGTACACGAACGGAAGCCCATTCCAGCCGTGTTTACCGCTCTCGGGTCCGAACATTGGGTGGGTGCAGAGTATGTCAAAATATGATGGGAGTACTTGGATAAACAAGTTTCTTGGGAATTCTTTCACCGATAGTACATCTACGAATAGCGTGCTTCGCTTTAATCTCTGTAACGGAAGTGAACGGAGGACTTTCTCTGTTGAGATAATCGAGGTGCAGAGGAGGATCACGTCTGGATGCTCCTCGCAGATGTCGTCGGCGTCGGAGAAGAAGGAGACGCCAAGCCTGACGGCGACAGCGGAGTAGTCGGATCGGGAGAGGGCGAGCACGGTGTGGCCCTGGCGGATTAGGGCTTTGGCGAGGAACTGGCCGAAGTTGCCGAAACCGATGATGGCGATTTTCAGCTTGGTGAAGTTTTGGAACCGGTCGAAGATTCGGGTTCCGTAGCTGTTGGGCTGGGCGGTGTCGAGAGCGCGAATTTTGAGGACGCGGCGAGGGATTGGCCGAGATAACTGGAGCCGAGACTGGCGCGGCGCAGATTGAGGGAGGAGACGGGGGTGGATGGTCTGACGGTTGCCGGATGGAAGGGAGGAGCTGCTGACGTCTGGAAGAGAGGACAGAGAATTCATGGCTATATATGTGTGTATACACAATGGAGAGAGAGAGAGAAGGCGGGGAGAGAGGAAGGAGGAGGAGCCGCGAAGCTCCAAATCCTGAAGAGTTTAAAGTTGGCTGGTGGCCATTACGGTGGAATGCGTGCCATATATAATATATATGTATAATAATTAATTAATGTCCTGCATATATAAATATAATATACTTATATCCTGCGTAAGGAGACGCAGAAACTCGTGGAAGAGGTAAGAGTTGTCAGACTTGAGAGTTGGTGGGGGCAGGTGGCGGGCCACCATGAGGTCGTCCTGGTTGTCTGTGAACGTGTAAATTTATGTCCAAATTTTTTAGATTAGGCGATGTTTGGAAGTTCAAAAAAAAATTTTAGTTTTAGTAGTTTTTTGTGTGTTTTTTTTTTTTTACATTTTTTTATATGTTTGGTTGAATTAAGTGAAATTTTTAGTATTTTTTAGTAACTTTTGGGTGTTTGGTAAATTTTTTACTATAGTAAAGTAAAAAAATGATAATTTTTGGGTATTTGGTATGTTTTTTTACTGTAGCAAATCAAAAAAGTTGTAATTATGGAGTGTACTTTTACTGTAGCAAATCAAAAAGTGAGAAAATTTGTGATTTTACCAAACACACCAAAAGTAACTTTTGGTATTTTTTTACTAATTTTAAATTGCCAAACGGGCTCATTCTTTTATAAAATTAATAGCAATTGTTCAAATTTTTTTTCTTGTTTTTGTTTTAGTATTGTTGAAATAGTTTCCAACAAAAGTCTTTTTACAATGACTAATATACTCTCATATTTTAATGACTGCATTTTCAATCGTTATTTTTTTATAAATATTTTTATATTTAACAGAAATAATGATCAGGTTATTTAGGTGCCGGTTTGGAGTTTCAAAAAATTTAAAAAAATTTAAAAGTGTCACTTTTTTAAAAGTTTATCAAAATCCATTAGAATGATTAAAAAGGTGTGTTTCAACAGATTTTGTCATATTTTTTTAAAAGTTGAACTGACATTTGGACCAAAAAATTTTCATAAAACTCTAAAAGTTTTAAATCTTCACTAAAATTTTACCTTCACTAAAATTTTACCACCTATTACTTTATATAATTTTTAACAGCTTTATATTAAATCAAATACAAACGTCCAACCATCATTTCAAAATAACTTTTTTATTCCAAACTCTAAAAATTTTCACTTTTGATTTTTTTTGGTTTTTTTTTTTTGCTCTAACACGCTCTTAATTGTACTCAATTACTTTTGAAATTTATGCTTAAAAATAAAATACTCTACTAAAATGACTTTTAATAACAAAAATAAGAAGAGAACATTGCTCTGTGTAAAATTTTTATAAAATTCAATAAATTATTCTTTCCTTTTAAAATTATTAGAGAGTTTACAATGTTTTGCTTGAAATAACAAAACGTCAAATAAGATTAATAATACATCGTCTAACCGTACGTTTAACATGTATGACGCATCAATTAACGTGTCATGATCTCATCTACTCTACGGAGAGCATCCTCACTACGAAATGCCAATATAAGAACCCATCTTAAACTATTAATTTGCTGTTTTTTATTTTATATTTTGTTTATTATTTTTTTATGTTTGTTTTTGTTATAACTGAGGGTGTCTGGCCCATTTAAGCGCACCTCAACTTATTCATGAGATTCTAAAATTAACGGTCGGATAAACTCTCCCAGTAACCCTAAAGAGACTCAACTAGTAACAATTGAAAAGTAAATTCAAACTCTTACCAGTTGAATTAATTCTCAGACTTTATGAACTTATTAGTTAGCAACATCTATACATTTGATTGATTGAGGTTTTTGGAGAGACAAGGGAAGGAAAGATTGGAGTTTAGTTAGCTTGTTGGATCACTCTTTTATTATATACGTTCAATTTAAGATAAATTTTCGGGTTTAAAGTGAGATGTTACTTGATAATCTTCCATTTTTTTGATAGGCTTTCTTTTAATTAGTGAAATAACTTAGTTTGGTAAAATTTTTTATTTTTTTTAATTTGTACTGTTTTCCCATTATCTTTTTTTTTTTTCCTGTTCATTCTGGTGTATTCTTGATCACTCATATAGAAACTATAGTATCTAACTATTTTTTTTTTTGAATTTTTTTATAAAAGTTATTAAAATTAATATTTTAAAAAATATGATAATATTTTTAATAAATAATAAAATTTTACCACTTTATTAAATACTGTATGAATATCTTAACATTTTTTTAATTAATAATTTTTAATTTTACAAGTCATTTTACAGTTTTTCATATAAAATTTGCTTTAACAATTTTACATTCGAGTTCTTTGGAGATCAAATTATCTTTTTATGCCTTTTAAGTGCAAACAATTTCTAGTAACATTATATGTTATGCTAATATCGAAGCACTTTAAAAATATTTGATTTTAAATTTAAATTTGATGAAAAATTGAAAGGTATTTTTAAAAATTAATAAAATTCAAATTTTATCAATACTTTTAAGGGTACTTGAATTCTCAAAAAATACTAAAAAAATTTAACTTTTACTAACTTTTTTTCAATCAAAGTTTTACATTAATTTTTAATTTTTTTAATATTATAATAATTATTATTATTTTTTAACACAAACCGAACACCATTTTAGTGTTTCGTCAAAAGCTGCCCGCTCGCACTCAAGTCTCTGCTTGCCAAATTCGAAGCCTCTCAAAGGGAAGGTCACTTGTCCAACAATCAAGAAAGTTTCCATCTTGGCCTCATAAGGGATAGTTGAGTTGGCTCGGATAGCGGATTGAAGGGTTTGAAATCAATAGGTCTTGGGTTCGACTCTTCTTCAGGAGTAGTCCTTCTTCTAATTGTGAGGACCATCTAATAGCCTTCTCAGTTGAGCCGGTCAGTTAGAACTTATCTAGGCTGGTTAACCTCCGCGTTGTTCTTTCTCAGCTAGGGTCACGGAACGGATTTCATCCAGTGCGCATCTATGGGTAGCGATTGCGGGCATCTTCTTGACCCCAGAAGAAAGTTTTCATCTTTTACGGCACGTAGATAATTAAAAGATGTACTTTTCAAGAAAAAATTAAAAAAAACCGAGGACTGACATCAAAATTAGCTGATTTTGTGATTGTATGCTGTCACGTAAAACAAACCTCTAATAACGAAGTAAGAATTTAAACGTGCAAATATTTTTAGTTTTCATTTATTTATTTATTTTTTATTTTTTTTGTGAAGTGCTAGTAGCAACACCATACACAATCTTTTTGTGCCAACGTGACCCACGAAAGTGCACAGCGCCCCCACCGTGGTCACCTATTATGGGCAGGGGCGACCCAAAAATTTATAATAAAATTACATTTTTAAGACAAAGAGAAACATAAATAAAATATAATTTGTAAAAAAAAATAAAATTCATAGAATTTTAGTATAATTTTTTAAATTAATTGAACAATTGACTTTGCTGTATTGGGTGGTCTTGGCCTTGGGTATCTCTCATTTTCAAAGGTTAATTTATAGTCTCACACTTATCCACCAAATTGATGGTAAACTTGGGCCTGATACAAGTTGTTGGATGATTTTTGGCCTATATCATCTCCAAAAACTAGCCAATAGGTGAAGTTTTCACTCACATTTATACAATGACTACCAATTCCTTTCACAATTGATGTGAGATACTCTAACACACTAAGTCTTATTTGGATTTGCCCATTATTATGGGGGTATTTGGTTTGCCCCCAAAAAAATAAAAAATAAAAAGTTAGTATAAAAATGATATGTGACAAAATTTAATTAGAGAAAATTAAAAAAAATTAGTAAAAATTATAATTTTTGGATAAATCAAACATTCCCTATATTGATTTTATTTTATATTTGTCCAATTCATAATTTTTCTTTTTTTGAGTAGCTTACGAATTTAAATTTTATTTTTTAAAGAATAAATCCGTCTTGAGAGGGATTTCGTTACTAAAAATAATAATTTTTCAATGAATCAAATTAAGATTAAAATAAATAATAAATTATATATAAATTTCAACTAAAATTTATCGTGAGATTTGTCATTCAATAAATAAAAAAAAAAACATTATACAAATTTAATAACAAAAAATAAATAATTTGATTTCTCAGGTCTAATAAAAGTATTGCTTAGTTACTTTGCAATAAGATTGACAGAAATTGTTGCATAATTGTCTCAATAAATAAAAAATTATCAATTATTGTAAGGAATATTAAAAAAGTAAAAAAAAAAATATTAACTTTCATCTCTTGGTCAATTTACTCTCATTTCAAATACAATTAACTTTTATCCTTTCAAAATTTTAACATTTCAAATATAATATAATTATTACCGAATATTATTTATTATCTCGATCCAAAACCTATCATAAACTTATTATTCTATTAACTATTATTAAAATAATAATTACCCCGTAATCTTCACTCCCAAATTTTTTATCTCATACCAAATGTTGTCCTATTTTAACGTAGCCTTGTACCAATTTATCATGTTATGAAAAAAAAAAAAAAAGAAAAAGAAAAAAAATATCAACGAATCTGATGGTTCTGTAACACTTTCTAAAATTGATAAAACCGAATTACTCGATGGTGGCCACGATGATATAAATGTGAGATAAACGAAACCTAACGGAGAATGACAAAACAAAATTGGCCGAAATCACGACAATATTTAAAACCATGCGATATAAGAGTGTTTGGAGTTTGGAAAAAGATAAATAATAATAATAATAATTAGTGTTAAAAACGTAATAGCTAATTTTTTTGTTTCCCAAACTCTTCAACTTTTGGAGTTTTTTTTTTTTTTTTTTTAATTTGTTGGAAAATTTTGGGTTTCCAGCTTTACTACCTCCACCTCTTATAACACGTATCTATACTCTTCTATGTAGACTGTCTTCAAAATGTCTCTCTCTCTCTCTCTCTCTCTCTCTCTCTAAACCTTCAACACTGCACCAACCCACTCACGGAGGGGAAAATGTTGATAAAGAATAGGTAATATACTTCGAAACAATCATGAGAGTTTGCAAAACAGAATTGACAGTGAGCAATGAGCAGCTGCTCATTAACTAGGGGGGAAAGAAGAACAAGGCCATCTCACCTCTTTTCATCATCATCATCAACCGCAGAAGGGAAAATTTTCTCCCCACCCCCACCTACTCAAAACTCGAAAGGCACAATTTTCAGAAGCTAAACATACTCAAAGATAAAGTTAGAAGGGCCATGTGACAGAGAAATTAAGAAGAAAACATCAGAATCTGGGTGAGATAGATACAGGGAGAGAGTCACATGCCAAGGATCATAGGAAAAGTTGTTGCCAAGTATCTTAAAAGATCTTGAACAGCAGGCCACCATGTGTGGCAAAGAAAGGGGCAAACACGAGCGATTCAACTGCCATTAGCTTGATAAGAATGTTCAGGGATGGTCCAGATGTGTCCTTGAGAGGGTCCCCGACAGTGTCACCAATCACCGCTGCCTTGTGCGCATCGGATCCTTTGGGACCAAGGTTCCTTGCGTGCTCCGAAGCACCAGCCTATTAATCAATCCCCACCCAGAAATATCAGTTCCAGAGTGCAATTTACACTGACATCTAAAGTGCCATTTGGTTTGTATTTCTATTTTTGTTTCTTATTATCTGTTTTATGTGTTTTATGTTTTGAAAATGTCAAAACAAGAAAAACGTAAACGCATTTGGTTTGACATTTTATGTCAAACATGCTTCGAGATTTTCTTTCTTTTGGGTTAAAAATGCTCAAAATGATTTTTTTTCATCTTGCATGTCATGCGTAAGCGTATTTTCTGTTTTCTAAAACAAAAATTGAAAACACAAGCGATCAAATGTGTTTTAAACTATTTTCCTTATTTTTGAAATTGCAAAATAGAAAATGAGTTCAAACAAATATACCAAATGACCCCTAACATCTTTAAAATCATAGAAGTGTTTGTTGTGCGGGGGGGCAAATATTTTACCTCAATGTACTTCTTGGCGTTGTCCCAAGCACCGCCAGTGTTGGATGCAGAGATAGCAACCTGCAAAAGAGGAACACATGGTAATAAGGCATTCTGCCAAGGCTCGTGAAACAAAACGAAACGAAACGAAACGAAATGAACGAATGAATCAACGCCAAACATTAAACACATGGAAAAAGCAAGTTGTTCTGCTAAAGGCCGTGATGTACAAGAACTAGTCAATGCCACAACAGTTCGCGACCGTTGAATTTAAGCAAAAATCAAAAACAAAAATCTGCCGGTGCCATGGCTTTAATTAATTTATTAAGGGCAGCTCCTCCCTTAATTTCAGGGTCAAGTTCTTACAAGAAAATACTCAATATGCAAGTAGGCTAGGATTTTGTCCTATATCTGCAAATCAAAAGCAATATTTTCACGTTTGTCTTGTAAGTGAGTCCTCCTCTATAAACAAAAATAATACAATTTGTTAGGAACAAGTGGGAATATATATATATATATATAATACATAATAACAACAATGATAGCAAAACAAACCAAATCATAGCAAAATGTATCAATGGTCAATGTTATGACCGAGCTCTTCGCCATTAAATGCAAGTTTATGTTCATATGATACGTGTATGTGTATATATATATATATATATTAGGTGAAGTATCAATGGCCAATGTTTGAAAATCCTCATTTGTAATTAAATGCACGTTTATGTATTATATCATACAAGCATATTTGGAATACGTAGAAAGCAATATAATAATGATAACGATAAAAATATATATATATATCACACAAATCAATGGCAAGAGATAACCATGTCATCTAAAATACAGAAAAAGAGAGTATAAACTCGTGGGTCACCTAGCATGATGTTTTTTTTTTTTTTTTTTTTTTTAAGATCAACCAACATTTGGGGTGTGCTTGGTATAAGGGAATATAATAGAATGGAATAATAGATAGAAACTAAATAAAATGAGCAATTCATTCATTTGCTTGATTACTAACATGAAAATCATGAGAATTAAATGGACATTCAAATTCCTCATAATTTGATAACATATTTTAATATGATGGAATAAAATAAAATATCATAAAATTACTAACATTAATTTTTTAAAAACTATAAAAATAAATTTTATTTTAGAATATGACTGAGCAAAAGAAAAGCCCAATTATTAAAAAAAAACATTATTTTATGACCCGAATTTGGATTGAGCCATAATTTCGTAACTATTAATAAAAAAAATGTCAATGAATATTTTTAGCCTTTTAGAGCTGAAATACAAATCTAGAGCAAAAACGAGCCTAACAAAAATAGTAATTTTCCTGTCCAGCTTCAGATCAGGCCAAAAAATTTGCTCAACTACCAAGAAACATGTCAATGAATTGTTTTAGCATTTTAGGTAGCCTAACATGTGAACCTAGCAAAAAAAGGGGCCAAGGATAAAATCATAATTTTATAGCTCGAGTTCATATCGAAATTTGCACAACTATCAAGAATATATCGGTAAATATTTTTTTAACCTTTTGAGAACCCCGAAATACGAATCTCAGCCAAATCGGATCCAGAAGTAAATGGTTATTTTACGACCCAAGTTTGTATCAAGCCAAAATATGCTTCACTATTAAAAATCATGTTAATGAATATTCTAACATTTTGGACAGCGAAGAATGTGGACTTGGGAAAAAATGGATCTAAGGGTAAAATTGTAATTTTATAGTTTTGAATTCAAATCAGGCCAAAATATGCACAACTATTAGAAAATGTCAATAAATATTGTTTTTAACCTTTTGGAAAGCCTAAAATATGAAGATGGGCCAAAAACATGCCTAGGGATAAAATAGTCATTTTACAATCCTAAGTTGGGATCTAGTCGAAATTTTCTTAATCATTAACAATCATCAGCATTTTGGATAGTGCATAATGTAGATCTGGAGAAAATATAGCCTAGAAGTAAAATCGTTATTTTATGGTTTAAGTTTAGATTGAACCAAAAATTTTTAGCTAGAAACAGGTCAATGAATATTTTTTTAGTCTTTCGAAAAGTTCAAAATATGAATCTGAGCAAAAAACAAGCTTAGAGGTAAAATGGAAATTTTACGAACAGTGTTTGGGTCGGCCTGAGAAATGGATTACTTGGAAAGTAAAAGGCCATTCCCTTTTTCCAGATAGGAACGAAAATCAAGTAATGAAATGGAATAGGGATTCCCAAGGAATAGTTATTCCCGTTCTCAAAAGTTGTCCTAAACGTGGTAATAAAATGCAAAGTATGGAAATGGTCATTCCATTCTATTCTATTCTGTTGCATTGAACAAGGCCTTAAAGCATTTACCTGTACGCCAGAGACAAGGGATCCAGCAAGTACGCCAGATAATGTTTCCACCCCAAAAAATATCCCAACGATTAGGGGTGTGAGCATGACAAGAGCACCGGGTGGAATCATCTCTTTGATGGAAGCATCCGTGGAGATCTTGACACAGGTGGCATAGTCAGGCTTGGCAGTCCCTTCCATGAGGCCAGGGATGGTGTTGAATTGCCTGCGCACTTCCTCAACCATTTTAAGAGCTGCACTACCTACACTCTTCATCGTCATGGCAGAGAACCAGTAAGGAAGCATTGCACCCACAATCAATCCAATGAAAACTTTTGGTGTCAAAACGTCTACAGTTGAAATTCCTGCTCGGCTCACAAAGGCACCAAACAGAGCCAATGACACGAGAGCTGCAGAGCCAATTGCAAAACCCTGGAAGCAAGAACACAATAGCTTTCACTATAAATAACAGGATGTTTGAATTGCATTAATTACATTTTCTTATTAAAATGCCTTCTCTACTTGGTATAAGACAACAAATTTCATCATCTAATATTTCTAAAAGCCAAAAATACTTTGCACAAATACACTCATCTTTGCAGCAAAATACATGACAGGACAGTGCTAAATGGTTTTTTATACTCAACACCTATGGTGGAACTTTTGCCCGTTATATAATACAAATCATGAAACATCTATTATCAAATGAAATTACCAAAAAAAAATCTATTATCAAATGAATTTTATTTTATACCTAGTCACGTGAGGAGTCCATCTACTGGAAAACTCTTAATAGAGTGGACCAAAGGCAATGCCTGCAGCAGAAGTCAATCCAGCCCAACCATCCACCCACCAAAATTGGTGATAAAGCATGTCGGATAAACATTAGGTCAACACAATAGTACTCCACAATAAAATTTTCATTTTCTTTATTTATTTATTTTTTTTAAAGCATAGAACTATAAGAACACATCATCTTGCGGGAAATGTGTCAAAAACCATCTAACTTTTTTTACATCAAGAAAAAAAAAATGAAGAAGAAGAAGATGAAGAAGAAGAAAGAAAGAAAGGAAGAAAGAAAGTGGCTCTGGACTGAATAATTATATACCTTTCCAATAGCAAGCTGTGGTGTTTCCTGCAGCATCAAGGGCATCAGTTCTTTCTCGGATCCTATGGCTCATACCAGCCATCTCAGCAATACCTCCAGCATTGTCACTGATGGGACCATATGCATCAATGGCCAGCCCAGTAGCTATTGTGCTCAGCATTCCAAGGGCAGCCACTGCAATACCATACATAGCAGCAAAGCTAAAACTAACAAAATGCTGATTGCAATGGCAAAAATAGGAATATGACTGATTTGTATCCCAATGCAAGGCCAAAGATAACATGGTAGCAGCTCCAGTACGGCAGGAATCAAGCAACATCTTGCACGGGCTATGGAAAAAATTGAAAATCCCATTTTAAGACAAGCAACTTCAGTTATACACATAACCCAATAATGCAGCAAGGATAAAGATAAAGTTATGTCAAATAAGGTACCTGTATGCATTGCTTGTGAAATACTCAGTCACAAACCCAATAATAAGTCCAGCCCATAAACCAACACAAACACACAAGAACAGTTGCCTGCATCCCAAACAAAACATATTATATAGGAGAAGAAGTCCTTTGGATCTCCTACATAAACCGAATAATCATTCTGTACACAGCACAAACTTTTAACTGATAATGAATCTCCTCATAAACGTTACCAGATTTTTGCTGCAATGCATTCTACAGAATAATTTCACTGTTCTAGATAATCAATACAAGGCATTCTAAAGTTTTGAAAATCCCATTTTGGGCCTGATTCCTAAAGCAATAAAACACATTCTAAACGAAGGATTTGTATCTTCAAATGTAATGAGAGAAACAACAGAACCCACCACTCCCAAACTCTTGCGCATGCACATGACCCAAATAGAACTAGGTACATGTATATATACTGTGATAATTAAGGCATGGGTATAATCATAAGACCACTAATGAAGACGTGTCTCCCAAAAGTAGTAATCATTGAGCTTACCAGTTCTTTGCTTCTTTCTGGGCCTCCAAAATTGAAGATGGTGACGGAAGATGGGAGTGCAATCCAACTGACTAATGCGACAGCGATAGTCATCGCTACAGTGGAGATAATGAGCTGCTCTTCAACGTGGGCTCAATATCTTTTACAGCCTTGATTTCAAAGAAATCAGTCGCAACTAAGGTGGTGAGCAAACACATTAGGATACCGATAGAACTAACAAGCAGTGGATAAGCATGGGGTCAACTCATGATTAATCCCGAAAGAAGAGATCGAAGCAACAACGAGAGCAGCACATGTCGATTCGCATATGAACCAAATAGATCAGATCCCATACCAGCAATATCACCAACATTGTCCCCAACATTGTCAGCTATCACCTGAATAATAACAACAACACCAACAACAACAAATTACAAGCCCCATAAGTTAAGAGTTTGAAGGGACAAAGTTTCTAATGCCAACTGCATCGTACCGCAGGATTTCTTGGATCATCCTCCGGGATGTTCCTCTCAACCTTGCCCACAAGATCAGCACCAACATCAGCAGCTTTTGTATAAATACCTCCACCTACTCTGCCAAAGAGAGCCATGGAGGATCCACCAAGACCATAACCAGTTATAGCTTCAAAGAGGCCTTCCCAATCATCACCATAGTACAGTTTGAAGAGGTTGATAGCAATGTATAGCACCAAAAGGCCATTTGCAGCGAGGAGGAAACCCATGACTGAACCAGATCTAAATGCAATGATAAAAGCCTTCCCAACACCCTTTCTTGCCTCCCAGGTGGTTCGGCATTTGCATAAGTAGCAATTTTCATTCCAAGGAAACCAGAAACACTGAAGTGACAGCACCAAGTAAGAAGGATACGGTGCTGAAGACAGCAGTGGCAAGAGCAGGTTTGCACATTCTGGCTATGTCATAAGTACACAGGCTGACTCTTTGTGCTGAATCCCTCCACAGAGCCGAGGCAAAGAAAGATCAAACAGCAAAGCAACCATGAAAATCCAACATACTGATATTCAGTAAAAAGGAAGGAGGTTTGCACCTGTAATATAAATATTTTCCAAAATTAGAATAACCCAAGCTACCCCCCACACGTTTGGAGATTAGCACAAGTATAAAGAAGGTAGAAATATATATATACATATACATATACATATATAAAGATCAAACACAATCACAACCACTATCCTTAGAATAGCAAACTACTGTGTTCAAATTAAGAATCAAAATTGAAGGAGAAATACACGATAAAATTAAAGCAGCAATACTAAAACCACTCATGGTCAAATCATTATTGAATCAAATTCACCTTTCAAAATCAATAAGAATCCATTACGTTGTGTAAATTTGTCTCCAAAAAGAGCCCACAAACCAACCAAGGTGACCTTGGGGGACAAATTAAAGATATAATTGTTTTGAAGTAAGAAGGAAGAATCAAAACTACCAGGGGCCAAAAATAGGACGCCGTTGGAAGGCTAATATGTTTGTTCATGAAAATTTTGTGGCCTCTTGCATTCTGCATTCATTAGAAATATACCATCCGTTTTAATATTAAACATAACGTTAATTGATTCTGTGCAAGGGTGATGCACAATTTTTAAATTATTAAGAATTGAAAAGATAATTTAAACGATAAAACAAATTTAAATTATTTTTCAATTGTTTAATTTGTATGGTTATTTTACTTTTTATCCTTTTTTTATATCAGTGTTTTTAGTGTCCTTATTAATATTGATACTAATAATTAGTACCCATTAGTATTATTGTTGGGTTTAGAGAGAGGGATATTGGCTGGACACGGAAAGAGATTAGAAAAAGAAATAGAGTTTAGATTTTGATAATTTGGTGGTCTTCCTACTTTCCACCCAGGAGAGGGGGTGAGTAGGTGTGAGAGAGAAAATGAGAGAGAGGGAGAGAGAGGAGAGAGGGAGAGATGATCAGGAATTTGGTTAAAGGTTGGATTACGATGAATCGAGGTGAATCAGTCAGAGAATTAAAAAAATGAGAAAATAGAATAAAGAGTAGAGAGAGATGCCACGTAAGATTTGGAAACATGAGAAAAAAATGAAGACAACTACAAGATTTTAGTATATATGTATTATCCATTGTTTTGACAGCTTCTATCTCTGCAATTATCAATTTATCCACCATAATGAGAATTAACAGAAAAATGTTGAACACAGTGGGGATATTTATACGGATCCAATAATAGTGCATGGCATCCTATTTAATAAATATTTACGAAATCTATCGAGATCTAATTCCTGACAAAGGCTGGCAGCATAGAAATACAAATCCTAGGAGACATTTTAATAGCCATAAAATGGGGACAAGGGGGAGAAAGAAATGGTGAAGTCCAATCCCACATAAACTAGCCAAATCGATATTTTTTAGGCTTTGTGTGAGTGTGAGTGAGTGTGTGTGTGTGTGTGAAGCTCCACAAATCAGTGTTTCGTAACAGAAAATAAAATTTTTGGAGATTGCATACCTGAAACACTAACCAAAATACTAGATTATGAATCAAAGATGAAAGCCTAAGGGCGTGTTTAGAGTGAAGTTTTGGTGAGAAAAAGGCAGGGTGGGTTTAGGGAAATAAGGAAGGAAATATAAAATCCCAAATATAACTCATGCTGAATGGACATAAAAATATAATAAATAAAAAGTATTCATTAATAATTAATTTTTTTATTTGATTTTTTTATTTTTTAAATCACATGCATTTTTCTTTCATATTCCATCACAAACCAAACATGAGAAGTATTTTTTTTTTTTTTAACCCTCAACAAATCCCTTGATCAAATATATAGCCTTAGGCTTCATCCACTTGTCAAAACTAACCAAGTATTGCTAAACAACAACAATGGAAAATAATTAAAAGTTAAAAAAAAAGAAAGAAAAAATAGACACTATATACAATAAAATAGAATATGCTACAGCCACCAACCATTTTTCAAACTAATTTTGAACCTACCAGACAAGAAAAATACAGTAGTTGTTACATCTTTAATTAAACAGAAGAAAACACACGCACCCTTTCATTTCTAGTCGATTTTTTTTTTTTTTTTTGGCTCTAACACAGGTGAGTAAGAAATGTCCGCCCCACTTCTTAGGCAAAAGAAAGTAGAAAATGGGTTATCTGTTGCACTAAATTAAATAACATACCAGTTTCAAAAAAAAAAAAATAAATAAATCAATTAGCGGTTAAAAATAAATAAACTTAGTCCTATCGGTCTTACCAATTAAGTGTGTATGCGCTAGTTAATCTGAGTTCACAATAGAACCGGAACTGTCCCACCTTTGATTGGGTCCAAAAAATGGGCTGGAAACAAACCAATCATCCCTAATTTTATCGGGTCAGGCTGGCCCGGTCCATAACTTGTTGGTGACTTTATGTGCAAAATCAAAGTCAAAATCAGGTCATGTGGTCCAAAAATATACTAACCCAAGAAATGAACCGAAGTAGTTGGATAAAATTTTCTAGATCCAAAATCATCTCAAACTAAAGGGACGCGGATGTAAGCCCAAACATCAGATCTGGACCGTTGGATTTTAGTTCAACGGTTCCTATTTATTCACATATTTTAATTTAAAAAACACTTAACTAAATCTAGACACTTGAATATTAATCCAACAATCCACAAGCATGTCAGCCTCCCCTCTTTCATACTAAATCTGAAAAAAACAACCTAAAATTATCAATTGTTTCAACTTTGCCTCCTCCTTTTTTTTTTTTTTTTTTATATTTTGTGCATCCAACGAACATTTATATGCAGCCCGTCTGAGAACTATCAAAATTTACTTATGTAACAAAAGTGGTTAATTTTATCAAAACTGATAAAAATTAAGTTTTACAAAATTAATAATTTTTGATAAAAAAAAAAAGTTAATTTTTTTTAATTACCAAACACACTGATAATCAATACTAATTAATAAAATGATAACGCTTCCGATTTTAAAAGCTTGACCACCTTTGTACTAAAATTATATTTAAAAAAAAAACACTTCTAAATACTCGAGTTAAAACAAATTAATTAGTAAAACTTTGGAGAAGTTAACAGTAAAAGAAAGAGAAAAAAGGGTAGATTTGCGCATATGAACGTTCCCGTTAAAGAGGCTTCAAACACAAACAATACATTCACGCTAATAAATACAAAAAGACACATATACATACAGATAGACTCGTGTATATGTATTCATGTACACGTATCAATTCACCACAAATCAAAACACAAGAACTTAAAAAGTAAAACGCACAGATCGAATTCAAGGCGGAGAAATTCACCGCGAAACCTACCAAACAAACGACAAAAAAACGAAAGCAACAAATCCACGAAATCTAGGATGAAAAACCTAACCTTCGGAGATGGCCCTCTGAATTTCGGCGCATTTTTGGACAACGTTGTGCTCGTTGATGCCTTCCTCCTCCTCAATCAAGGACTCAGCGAAACCGTTCTTATCGTTCGCCGTCGCCGAGTCCTTCTCCGTCGAGAGCTTGATTCGCGAGACGAGAGACCACTGTGCCAGCGAGAAGGCAATTCCGATGACTGCACACAGCGGGACCAGTATTTCCGTCCCAAGATCTGGTAGAATCGTCTCCCCCATAAGGAATTGTCTGCGGTGGCGCAAGGCGGAGCTCAGCTTCTGATTTCACCGGAAAAACTAACAGAATGAAACGTTGAGCTGCTTCGTTCGGTGGTTCCGTTACTATGTCCTGCTTCGGCGATGGAGAGCTATGTATGTACATTTATACACGCGTAGGAGCGAGAGAGAAAAAAAAAATTAACAATAATAGAAAACTGACATGCTATTACCAGGGAGATTAATTTGGTTAATTCCAAGGATAAGGTTAAATTGAATGACCTATTTGGATTCTTGTGGAAGTTAATGAACGGACGAAAATATTTTAATTTTGTACGTTGAATCAACTTTTGTAAGAATATAAATATTAAAAGTTTAATATTAGGGTGAGGGAAAATTATTAAAAGTTGATAAAAAAATTATATTATTATAATTTGTGCAGATTTTTTAAAATCTTTTAATAAAATATGGTAATTCAAATGTATCTGGTTTCTAAAAGTATATAATAGAAATAAATTTTATTTTATTGTTTTATTGAAAATATAAATTTCTTTTTTCTCAAAAAATTTAATTTTATAATATGCCATTATTATTCTCGTAATTTGTGTTCACAAATTTTATTTGTTTCATCTATTGTAGAACAAGAGTAATGCTACGTTTACAACACTTTTTTCTAACATTATTTTACAATATCTAAAATGAACTGATCATTACGGGTCATGACCAATATAATGTAAAAATACACTGGTCATGACCAGTATAGTGTAAAAAAGGTGTCAGAGAAAGAGTGTAAGAATCTTGGACAGCGTAATACACTGATCCAAACGACGTCATTTTTAATGTTGTAAAACTAATGTTGAAAAAATATGGTATAATGTAGCATTTTTCGTAGAACAAACGCCAACAATTCATCCAAGTAGTTTGTATAATTTAAAAAAAAAATTGCCGTTGAGCATTATTTTATATATATTTTTTTATACATTCAAATTTAAATAATATTCAGAATTTGAGAACTGCGTTTCGGATAGACATGAAACCTAGTCAACAAGTGTGGAATGGGATAAGATTTTGGCCTTTTACGTAATTTTAAATTTTAGCAAAAATAAGTTTATTGATTTTATTTGAGATAATTGTCTCCTTGTAACTTTCAAATTTTACTTTTACATCATTTACACTTTGAAATAAAATAAAAATATTAAAAAATCGTTAAAAATACAATTTTGACTTCAAGTGATTTTAAAATTATATTTATTCCTTTCATAATTAATGTTATCTGCACTTACATTCTTAAATCTATTTGATTTTTAATAGATATTTTTATTTTTTTTAATTTAACATCGTTTACAACTTCACCTTAATCTAATATATAAGAAATGTAAAAGTAGAATTTTTAAAATTTAGGAGTACAAGTAATTTTCACTTAATGCATGCTTATTTTTGGGCAACAGATGATAAATTTTACTGAAGTAATTTGTTCATTTGATTACATTAGTTTGGATAAAAAATAACAATTACACTCCTTATGCCCCTTATAAGATCAAGTTGTTACTCGTGGAGGGAGGCGGGTATTAGAGAATAATAAAAAACTATATTCTTTTTTCATCATCTCATAAAATATTTTTTTACCCTTTTCTCTCGAAGTAACATTTTCTCTCAATAACCTAAACATAATACAATTCTCTCAATTCAAATATAAGTATCATAAACTATTAACTATTACTAAAATAACAATAGTACTCGTGTAAAAAATCATAAATACAAATATTTAAATTACAAGATCAATAATTTCTTTATTCTGATAATAGGAAAAATATAAATTTGGACTCAATTTTTCACTATTGAATAAGGTACAGTTTGAGAAAAGAATTGACTTTTTTTATTTTGGCTTTTTTTTGTTTTATATGATTTTTTATCAAAATTTGATTTTTTTTTTTTTGATAGTTTTAAGCATTTTATTAACATTCATTAAAAATGTAAAAGAAAATATTAAAATAAAAAATCTACATTCCAACTTTTTTTAACGGTTCATATATTTTTCTATTTTAATTACTTTTTATAACTTTTTTATGAGTGTGAATAACAATTTTATTAGACAAAAAAGTCAAATTTTAATAAAAATTAAGTATAAAATGAAAAAAATCCTTTTTGCCTCAAACTATATTTATTTAAGGGAATCCGAGAGCTGACAGAAAATTTAATGTGGATTCGATTATAATTTGATCTGAACATTTAGATTTTAATTTAACAGTGTAAATGCGTTTATATATTTTTTAAATTAAAAAATTTTAAATATGCTTAGACAATTAAATTTAAATCAAATTGTTACTAATCAAATTTGACACGGCCTCTTGGGTTGCAGTTAACGGATAAGGACATGAAATAATCAATAATGTACAATTGCGTAAGTTACACATGGAAACAACGGCGCATTGCGAGTGATAATTAACTCAAGGGGAAGCTTCTCTGGGGCGCTGAGGTGTCATCCCTGTAATATCCGGATAAAAGCCTTTGAAAGCGTATTCACGACGCGGAATTGACTTTTTGCTTTCCCTACTTTGGTTTTTCTAAAGTGAAAAATATGGTTATTATTATACTCTTTTGTGATCAAATTTCTGTTGACGGCCAAAAGAAGGAAAGAATTTAATAGTGATAAATATTTTAAAATAAAAAATATAAAAGTAAATTTAAATATTAAGAATAATTACTAATAATTAGTAAAATATTAAAAAAGATAAGTGTAATTTATCTATTTAAATTTGTTAATTCAGTTGCCAAGGTCCCATTTACATAAAAAAAAATACTAACTTTTGATATTATAGGTGTTTAGTAAAATATCAAAAGTTGTATTATCTTTCATGATAGGTTGCTAACACACTCACTTTTGCTAAATTAATGAGTGGTATAATGGTCATTTCATTTTAATTCAACTCAAAATTACTAAAATTTTTACCAAACACACAAAATAATTGCCAAAAATTATTAAAAATTTCTATTTGTCTGGCCAAATACTTAAAAGTTATCAAAAATTATTAACGATTTTTATTTATTTTATCAAACACACCAAAAGTTTCACCTAGGCTCCCTTTAGAAATATAAGCTCAATTTTTACTTATTTAGTTTTTAGTTTTTTTTTTTTTTAATGATCAAATTTGGTCTTCAACATTTTAAATTCCTTTTAACTCATGAAAGGCATAACTATTAAATCAATAAAAAGTTAAAAATATAATTATTAAAAAGTTAATTTTTTCTTCTTCCCAAACATAAAAAATTTTTTTTTTTAATAATTAATTAACAACCTACTACAAAAGAAATATAGCTTTTTTTCTTTTTAAATTAAGCTTAAGTGTTGAGTTGAATTGAGTTGTGAGTTGTTAAAGTTTGATTTAAAAATATTATCGTGGTTGAAAATATGCCAAGTTTATAAAAGTTTTAAGTTGATTTCAAATAGTTTAATTATTTTATATTATTAAAAATGAAAGACAAGAAATAGAATTAGAGAAAAATATAAATTCCACGTAATATAATGTCTTTAACAAAGATTAAGAAAAAATCTTTAAATATGTTTGTAATGTTGACTATAGATGATACTAATCTATATGTTAAAATAAAGTAAACTACTTACTAAATATTAAGATATAATATTCTTATATGGGTGATATATATATGTATAAAATATTTCATAACCTAATATATATATATATATATATGTAATATTCTAACATATATAAATTTAAACTTAAAAAATTAAAATCAAACAATAAATTGAAAATGTTATCGTGATTGAAAATGTACTCAAGTTTGTAAAAGTTTTAAATTGATTCGAATAGTTTTATTATTTTATATAAATTTAAACTTAACAAATTAAAATCGGATAATAAATAATATTTACACGGATGTATTTCGTGTATAAAAGATAGTGTAATTTTTTATAACTTTTATTTTAGTGTTTTCACGTATTACTTTAGAAAAAAATTGTCCTTTTGGTAAAAACTTGTGAAAAAATTAAAGAAAATTAATAAAAATTAATAATTGGTAAAAAAAATTAGAGAAAGAGACCATAGTTTAATTTTATAACGAACTAATACCGAATGATTTTTTATCAAATTAAATGATATATTTTTTTTTGATAATTCAAATATCCGAACTAATTTATGACATCTTGATTAATTTTTAAACTCTAAAATTAATGATTAAGTAAATTTTCTAGTAGTTCTAAAAGAGTTCCACTATTTTAGTAGTTTGCCGTCCTATTAAACAAAGAAGGTTGGTGAACAGGGCGTACATCAATTTTCTTGTCGCTAATGTGTCATAAACACTTGAGGTACTTGCTCTAATCCATGCATTATCAATTATTATTAGTCTTATTATTATTTTTTAGTACTCATGATATTTGGGTTAATTTTTTGGGACCTTTAATTAATTCTTGAACCCTAAATTAAGTAAGTCTTCTAATAATTTTGAAAAGACTCAAATTAATAACTGTTAAAGAGTAAATTTAAAATTTTACCAATTCAACCATCAGTTAAAATTATTATGAGCTATTATGATAACACATATAACCTTATCAAAATACTTTTTTATTTATATACATACGGATTTGGTACGATGTAAAATAGTGAAAATTTTAAAATCTCTAAAATCTCTAAAAGTTATTTATTTTTTATCTCATTACACGAATTACAAACCCACAAATTATCTTAAGGGTACGTTTGGAGTGATAAAAAGTGATAAAATAAGATAAAGTGAGATAAATTATAAATTCGTAATTTGTATAGTGAGATACAAAGTAAATAAATTTTAGAATTTTTTGGTATTTTTACCATTTTTCAGAGTTTTTTATTATTCCAAATGGAACCCAAATTAACTTACTTTATCTCACTTTTTGGATGTGTTTGGTTGACAAAAAAATTAGTCAAAAAGTATAATAAAAGTAAAAAAAAATATAATATAAAAGTAATGTACGAAGAAATTTGATTAAAAAAATAAAAATTAGTTAAAATAAATAAATTTTAATAGATTTTAATACCTCAAATGACGCCTTTGTGACTCCGAACGCGCTCCCACGACGGTCCAAAGGTTTGTTGGTTGTCGTGGTATGTACAGTGCGTGTTTGGCTTCAATTTGAAGAGAGAATATAAATAAAAAAATAAAAGAGAGAACAAATAAAAAGAAAAAGAAAGAGGAAAAGAAAAAGAAAAAAGAAAAAGGAAAGGAGAAACAAGAAAAATAAAAACAAAAGGATAAAAAAGAAAGAGGACTGGATTTCCTATAGGGTTCCACCTACGTACGCAAGCTGCTAAAGGATTAGGAGCAGAATATTACCTTTTGACCACGGAAATTGCATCGTGTCTGTAACAGTGTACATGCACACAGATATATATATATATATATATATATTAAATGTATTTGGAGTGATAAATAGAAAATAATTTATAAGTTCATAATTTATGCAGTGAGATAAAAAATAAATAATTTTTAAAAATTTTTAGAATTTTTTAATAATTTTTAACAAATCAATTGCACCCATGGCACAAATTTGTTATTTGAGGTTGTCTTTGAATTAAGTTTTTATCAAGGAAAAATAAAAAATAATAATTTAATATACTCTCATATGGTATATGATAAAAAAAATAAAAGAAAAAATGTGAAATTTAAGAAATTAAAATAATCAAATTAAAAAATTTATTTATTAACAAATAACTTTTATTTCCTTGTACTTTTTGATTCATTCAAATACCAACATATATTAGGATTTTATGCTTTATATACCTTTTATTTTTCTTTTTCTCTCACCAAATGCTCACCTCAAAAATTTACAGTTGCCAAAGGCGCCGACATGCAACCGTCATGTAATGATTATTAATAATTATCAGCAACGGGATATTTAGTCGCACAAATTTATTAACGACCGTCTGAACAGATACTTAATTATACAAAAAAACTAATTAAATAGATATTCGACAACTAATTTAAACTAATCATCATCCCAAAATTCTATTAGATGCAAAACATCCACTAAGATATGATATATAATGAACATATATATTCACACTTTTTGCCTCCTAAATATTTTGCACATCAATAACAAAGATCAAATTCATATTTCGTATAGGGTGTTAAAGGTAGATACTCGCAATCGAGATGGGTAATCAAATAACAAAGCCGAGTACTTGATAATCAGGTAACTGGATAGGTACAATATATTAGCCCAAAATTTTAATACTATTTCATAGGAATAGATCAAAATTGTCACTCTTAACTTGCAGTAAAAAGTTGACATTTTTAGCATATCAAACGTTCCTACAAAAATAAATAAATAAATAGATAGATAAGTAACCTCTAACCATTTGTAGAGCAAGTCTTTGTATAAATTTATTAATTTTTAGAATTTGAGTGTTTGACAAAATGTCAAATTTTACTTATTTTTTATTTAACAATAGTAATTTAGTCAACTCAAAAATTATTAAAATTTTTACTAACATACAAAAAGTTGTCAAAAGTTACTAAAAATTTTATCAAATATCTAAAAGTTTTTAAAAATTATTATTTATTTTATCAAACACACAAAAAAATTTTGACCTACAAACTTTTGATTAAAAAAATACTAAAAAGTAGTAAAAATTAGACTTCCAAAACCGCCCCTAATTTCAGGAAAAAAGCTGAACTTGTGGATCGCAAATAGAGAACAATTTTAGAATTTTGACATAACCTTCCTTCCACATCCATACTTTTTGGGGGAATTTGTATTTTTCTTGTGGTTTTTTTTTTTTTTTTTGGGTAATTCTTTTTCTTGCGGTTGTAGTGTCGCAACCATCGTGAAAAAGTGGGGAAGACAACAAAATGGTTAATCCTGGGAAAAACTTTAGCTGATTTTTTTTTTCTTGCTGATGGAATTAAAAAAATATTGTCTGAAAGAAAGTATTAACAATCCGTTTAAATCGAGTGAAATGGGAGGAAAAGAAGAAAGAAGAAATTTTAGAATTTATCATTTTTTTGTGAGTTTTTATAGAAAAAATAGAAAGAAAGGTGAATGCTAAACTTTTATAAGTTTTATTTTTTCAAAAGTAGGAAGAAATAGAAAGTAGAGAAAAATGAATTCATGAAACTTTCAAAAAAGTTGACAACCATTCAACTACTCAAAGGATTTAATGGTAAAAAAATAATATGTACTTTTTTTTCCTTTCGTCTCTTCTCAATTCACAAGTAAAAAGAAAAAAAATTATTATATTTTCGACCGTAAACTTACAAACAAACAAAAGAAAATATTATTATTTCTCTTCTTTTCTTTTATTTCTTAACTAATTCTTTTTCTTCTCTTTTATTTTCTTTCTTAAACTCACAAACAAAGCCTTAGAGATGTAAAGTTAATAAAACGCACTTTGAAGATACGTTTCACTTAATCTAAAAGTGCATTTGCAAAATCTGTCTTCAGTTTTTTGTTAATTGTTTGAAAACATATTATGAAATTGTGTTTTCTACCTTATCTGAAATACGTTTTCAAAATATATTTTTTTTTCTTAAACCAATCTCCTAAACATAACACCTAACTTAAAAACAAAGGATATTGACAATAAGGGCGAAGTTAGAAATTTTTTTCGCCCTGACCTATGGGCTTAGTATTAAATTGGGTTATGACTGAATATTAAATTAAGGTAGAAATTTCTCTTATCTTGTGTTATGAATTAAGTATTAAACCATATTATGACTTAATATCAAACTGAAGTATAGATAACTAAGTTATGATATATAATATTAGTATTAAAAAATTTTGGGCCAAAATTTTACCTTGTTAACCTATACGCACCTTTGCCCTTGATTGACAAGCAAGAAGATTTTGAAAATACATTTTGAAAATATATTTTTAAATTAAATAAAAATATTTTAAAAATACGTTTTCACCAACAGTATATTTGCAAATTATTTTTTTGGAACAGTATTTTCTTAATTTTTTTATTTATATTCTCACAATTTATCCCCCCTAAAAAAAAAAGATTCAATTCAGTTTAGGTTGGGTGTGTGCTGTCATTTCTGGCCAGTTGTCAGGGTGAAGCCCAACCATAGCTAGCTCCCCCCAATTCCCATACATGTCCGCGATCTGAAGCTCACAACACAACAAACCATTCACAGATCTGACCTCACCTCTACTTTCTGTTGTGAGAAAACAAACAAATCTTTGCCAGTGAATGAAGCATGGTCTTCTTCTTCAAGATTAGTTTAAAAAAAAAAAAGAGAGAGAGAGAGAGTACAACCTTGAAGATCTAGACCTGGCCCTATTGGTTGGTGCTCTGCCATTGCCACTTGTTGGTAGATTTTCTGGACACAGAGGGTGGGCCTGCTTTTTTATTTTATTTTGTTTTATTTTAATTTGAGAGTAGGGCGCCCCCTCTTCTGTGGGAATAAGGCATTTCGATCGGTTGGTGCACCAAATAGTAATTGATTATTTTCGACTATTTTTTAGTTTTATATTATTTTTTATTTGACAATTTTAGATATATTAGTCATATTTTTAAACAAATAAAAATGTTTAAAAATAAAAGAAAAAAACTCACACGCGCTTGAAAAAAAAATTATTTTTTGTTACTGTTCATTAGTTCTATTTTTAAGATTTTATTTTTTTTTATAAGATAAGTAATAAATCCTTAAAGCTATGTAAAAAAGAAAATTAAATTCCAGTTAAAAAAGTCATACATGATAAAAAGAAGGACAAATTAATGAGAATAATGTTCGGTCCTTAGTACCAAATTAAGCTAATCCCAAGTGTATTTGGCGTACATACAAGAAGGTAAACTTTTATTTTAGTGTTGCCATGTATCACTTTTTAAAAAGTTGTACATTTAGTAAAAAGTTATAAAAGTCACCAGGGTTTGACGAAAATTAAAAAATTAATAAAAGTTAAAGAAAATTAGTAAAATTAAAAATGTATTTAATAAATTTTAGTGGAGAAAGTAAGTAAAAGTAAATACTTAGTAAAACGTTAGATAAAATTTGTAATAATTGAACGGACTCAAAATACCAAAAAATAAATAAATAAATAAATAAACTAATGTCGTCTGTTGGCATACCATTCTCTTTTTTTTTTTTTTTTTGGTTGGTTGGGAAAGTAGTTATGGTTTCACACATTACTCAACGTTGTTAATAATGTATGCAGATATTGATTGCTATGTGCCATCTAAATGTCAGGTACCAAATTGGCATTGTTAAATTTAATGTCAAATCTAGGATTTAATTTGTACTAACTACATTGATATTCCAATTGTTTGAGATTTTGAACCACCCGTTTTGAACCCTTTCTAGTGAGATAAGTGTCCAAATTCCACAAACCATAATACTATGTTTGATTTAGGAGATTAGACGAGGGGTAAAATAATATCATAGATAATATATAAGATTTGGTAGAA
Source organism: Vitellaria paradoxa (assembly GCA_019916065.1). Lineage (NCBI taxonomy): Eukaryota > Viridiplantae > Streptophyta > Magnoliopsida > Ericales > Sapotaceae > Vitellaria > Vitellaria paradoxa. Next base: position 49,489,733 of record CM034235.1, on the reverse strand, counting down.
TATGTGATTATTTTTTATGAGAGATTTTCTTTTTTTTTTTTTTGGTGTTTGATTACTAGGATATAAAATGTGATAAAAGATAAGATTTGATATGAGATGTGATAGAAAATAATTTTGAATTTTCAGATTTTAGCGAAATGCAAATATAGGATAGGGAATATGTAATATTACCACCTCATGGTATTACTTGGCAGATAAATAGTACAATCTGGAGTTTCAATACTGCAAACCAAACACAGAACTAAATCCAATTTGATAAAAAATAATCCAGTCTCCCAAAGTAATCCAGCAAACAAACACAACCTAAGAGCAGTACTTCCCATAATTTCTTGTGACGCAAAAACCCCTTCCCCCGTTCTTTCTGTGTTGAGGGATACTTTAATCCACTAAAGTTTAGTTTGTATATCAAAAGTAACTTATTTAACTTATTTTTATTTTATATGTTTTTTCATCAAATATTAATTTTTTTATAAACTGTAATTTTTAGGCATGCTTATTGTGTATGGTAAATCAAAACAAAATGAAGATTAAATTTAATGAAGGATTTTGTTTCCAAATCTAAAAATGAATAGAATACCTAAGTCTTTGAATGTCTACAGAGTTTTCAGTTTGCTGAATTGTCAAATTGCCTAAGAAGGAAATTTGAGGAAGAGGTTTACATGTTCAAGGCCTCTCCTAAACTTAAAGAAAAATCAAGGTCCGCAAGGAAGCTACAACCTTGGGTACCTCAAACACGGACTAAAAAGTAAACACAGTGGAGCTCGTAGGCAGGGCAAGAGATCGCATGCAAAGAACTAGCAGGCCGAGGGTTCAAGTAAGGCTTGTTGGCGCAGCACAAGGACCTAAGGATTCAACATGCCAAATTTTCTAAAAACTTAGTTTCCTATTCTATCTAGATCTATAAAATATATACATATACACGTCTGTACTTAATATAAAATATACAGTGGGGGTATATTATAGAGTCCGAAAAGAGACTTGCTTTGTTGAGAGGTTTAGAATTTCTAATATCTTTACTTTGTTAAGGGTTATAAGTTTTGAAGGATTTCAAAACAATCTTTTAGAGGAGTTGGAAAGTTTTTTTTGCTTGATTTCGATGCATCAAGTGACGCAGTAGCAAGGCGTTGGCGAGGTATCATCCTTGAGTACGACGGGTTGTTTTTTAACACACAAGAACCAAGCAAAAACACAAAGTTTTTAACTAAACATATTGAATAATTGAATTAAATGGATTGTAAAGTATTTACAAATGTCTTTATTTATAGGAAAAATTAATCATAAATATAATTCTAATTAGGATAGATTTTCTAAGAATCTTCCTATTCAATCCAAATTCTATTCGGATTACAATTAGTCTTTGGCTCAAAAACAATTAATAAAATCCAATCCTAATTAAAATATGAATAAAACAAATTCAAAAAAAACTAGGAAAACTAATCCAAAAGAAATTAGAAATATATCAAATCTGTCCTACATCAGTTCTCCTCCTTTTAAAAATAACTCGTCCTTGAGTTATCTAAAGGGAGATAATAAAAACAAAAACTTGGAGGGAAAAAAAATTGGAGGACTATCATGAGCAAGCACCTTCAATGCAATTTCTGTTGCTGACAAAAGTATGTACAATTCCAATCTGGGAAAAATCTTCATCTTCACTTACGATAGTGCTCTAATTTTGTTTTCTGCAAATAATTCTTAAAGTAATTCTTCATTGTTAAAAAATTTAGTCATATTAACCCATACTTTCTCAACATAATATTTATCTATGCCAATAAATTTGAATATACTTTTATATTTGGCTTCCAATGTTTGAAGATAGACGAAACCAATAACTTCTTCACCAACGAATAATAAATGTAAGTTATAATGCTCATCATCAAAAAAATCAACAACTTCTAATATTGTGGGATTTTTAATCTCATCTTCTTGAAATATTATAGGATTTGTAATCTCCTTCTCTTGAAAACTAATTATAATTTTGTTTTCTTCCAAAATAGTTGATCTAAATTATAAATAACTTAAAAAATAGTATCCACAAAAATAGAAGTCTCTCTTGCCTCAATAACTTGTTTACGCTTGTCACAATTTGTTATTGAAGGCTCCACAATTGTCTCCTTCTTTCTCAGTCTCTTTGATGTCTTGAATTTCTGCACTCAGAGGTATTCCTTCATTTCCGTGAATAATTATAGTTAGATAAGTATCCTCTTCACACACAATTATATTATTTAGATGATTTAAATTGAGAGACGGAGAAGGATTCAAAATATGATTCAGATTGACATTAGAAGTCCTAATTGGTATAGGATTATAACTTCTTGTAATAGTAAGACTCCCATATTTTAATTAGAATTCAACGAACTTTGCTCACAAGATTACGTCTTTTATTGTGTCAAAAGGATTCAATGGGATAAAATCTTGGATATCATCACATAGTCCACAAAGGAATCTTGTGATCGGTTGCTCTTCCGTTTTTACAAGATTATTCCATGTAGATAATTTTTGGAATCTTGTTGCATATTCACTAAAGGTCCTTCTTCCTTGGCAGCATTGCAAGTACTTCTCGAATAAAATATCTTCATAATTTTCTAGGAGAAATCTAAATTTTAGCATCAGTCACATTTGAGTCCAAGTTCTTATTCTCCTTCTACCTTAGTGAACCCTTGAACTCGGAGTTGTTCCCACCAAATTGAAACTCCACCTTTAAGCTTGTTGGCAACTGGGCTAACCTTCCTATCATCTTCAATCGTCATATATTCAAAAAAGTGTTCAACCTCGTTCATCCAATTATCCAAAATGCCCATCAAAAGACTAAAGATCCATCTTCATTCGAAATAAATCATTAGTGCTATGCATTTTTGAATAGGTGCAACTTAAATAGTACCTTCGTCTTCATAGTTGAAATCATCATCAAGCAAGGTTATGACGTAGGTCATCATTGAATTATCTTACGGGTAGCCATCTAGTATCTTGAACTTGTGGGACCCTAGGGGCTACAAGCCCAACTAGGGCAGCCATATTGTTGAGATTCATACGGTTGAGCATCCCTATAATTTCATCCAGACGTTGAGTTTGAGCATTTTTAAGTTAAGCTTGAGTATCTATACGTTGCTCTAATCTTTTACGTGCAATCCAAAAATTCTCTAAACTACGATCACCATTATTTGGGCCCTCTATTGAACAGTGAGCACAAGGAGAAACCTTGTGTATACTCAATAAGAAAGAAGAAAACCAAGTAAGGCAAACTTACTTTGAGACCACTTGACGCAGCAATGGGACGTTGGGGAGGTATCATCCTCGAGTACGACGGGTTGCTCTGGAACACACAAGAACCAAACAAGAACACAAAGTTCTTAACTAAACATATTGAATAATTAAATTAAATGGCTTGAAAAGTGCTTACAAAGGTCTCTATTTATGGGAAAATTAATTATAAATCTAATCCTAATTAGGATAGATTTTCTAAGAATTTACTCATCCAATCCAAATTCTATTCAGATTACAAATAGTCTTTGACTCAAAAACAACTAATGAAATCTAATCTTAATTAAAATAGGAATAAAACAAATTCAAAAGAAATTAGGAAAATTAATCCAAAAGAAACTAATAAAATATCAAATTTATCCTACGTCATCGAGTAATCGAGCAAGGTATTAAACAAATACACACAAGTAGTCATAATGTGTTCAGTTAATTCATGTAACTGAATTTTATAGTGAAAACTATTTGGATGGTCTCTAAAATCGGATCCGAAGTTTGTCTTATTATTTGGTAAGGGTTTCTTTGTTATCAATCTTATATTCTTTGTCATTGATTGGTTATTTGTTAGTGTTTTCGAGAATTTATTCATAAAAAAATCACAAAAACTTAAAAAATTTATGTTTGTTTCAAAAAATGAAAAGTGAAAAAGAAACAATGAAGAACTAGTTTTTTATTTTTTTAACTTTTACTCATGGACATAAATTTTTTTGATTTTTTTTTTTTATGAATTTGGTTAACATGCCTAAACAAAAATAAAAATTAAAATTTAGTGAAAAATGTCATGTAAAACAAAAACAAGTTAACCAAAAAAAAAAAAAAAAACTAAAAGTTAATTTTGGTATCCAAACCAAGTCAGCCATCCACTGACAATGTTAATTTTTGTCATCTTTGCCCCTGCACGTGCTTTTTATTCTATGATATATGTGTGTGTCTATGTACAGTTAATTAAATAATTATATGAAATAGTAATTTATTTGAGACTGATTCACAAATTTATCCTTTCAAAACTTGTAATCTCCAACTTAGTTATTTGAAAGTCGTCTTACCATTTCTAAACAAACGCGATTTAATTGTAATGTAATGTAATTATTTATATATTTTCTATTGAATGGGTAGTTGTGGTTGAATGGTAATTTAAATATTAAACATCGATCAAATTATACAAGCCCACTGCACCTATCATTGTGCAGATCAAACGTCTTATGAAATTGACATGTTTGATGGTAATGGTGAAGACATGTATTAATTAAGTACGTTAATTTGCCGATTAGAAATGGAAGATGCCCCACGCAAGGACCCATTGAACACGAAGAGACTAGAAGGTTTCAATGGAGGGAGGAAAATAGAATAGAAGGAAGTGATTTAGCAAAATGACAATGGCATCCACGATAGATACATAAATGTAATATGTAAGACAAAAGCTAGCGCACCTAGAACGAGAGAGAGGAGGTTGTTAGACAAATCTAGGTGCCCTTGTCTGTGTCAATGCTACCCATATATATATATATATATATATGATTTGCAATCAATTTCATGAGAGCTGGATGTTCACGGGATAACTCTCTGTCTAATCATCATCTACTTAAATGCACATGACATGCATATCATTACAGGTCGCATATACATACATATATTTTTTTTATTATTTTTTTTCGCATATTTTGTGCGTTGATATACATGTACACATTCATTTACCTCGGATTGGAATCTTGGAAAAAAAATGGTTATGAGTATTGTTTGGCACACTAAAATACACTAAAAATTAAAAAAAATATATTAATTTTTTTTAATTAAATTTTGTTCAATTGTCTTTCCCTGACAGAGAAATAATTTCACTCCGCACGATAACTTTCAATTTTATTTTTTTTTTTAAGAAAAAGTTTACCGGGGGCACAAATTAAAGTTCCCACCTGTTGTAAAAACAACGGCGGATAATAAAATAATATTAATTTTTATGAGTTAAATAAGTTAAGAGTGTACATATATATATATATATATATATATATATATATATATATATATATATATATGTAGATGATATCTAGCTTTTTAAGGCAAGACTACATGTTACTAATTTTTAGACAATAAATTTCAAACGCGTGAACGGCTTACGTTCCTGATAAGCTCATATTTGTCTTCTATGAGTGACCCCCAAAAGAATACACACTAAAAATTTATTCCACCTTCACTTGGTCTTATCTCAGGCTCCACCGTCACTTAATCTACCTCTCTGAATTCTTCATGGATATATACCAATTACTACATCACAATATTTAGTTCTTAATTAAGGTGGTGTTTGTTTTGAAGGAAAAGGGGGAGGAAGGAAATATTGGGGGGAGGGGGCGGGTAAGGGGATGATATATATATATATATATATATTTAGGAAAGGGAAGGAAGGAAGGGAGGGGAGAGGAAAAAGGGAAGAATTTTTTTTTTATTTCCTTTATTTGGTTTAGTGGAAAAATGAAGTGTGGAAAATGAGAAGGGAAAATTTTTATAGGCCCAACCAATTTTTTATGGAAGTGGGAGGAAATGAGAGAGAAAAAGGAAAGAATGAAACATGAAGTGAGAAGGAGAGAGGTGGAGAAAGGAAGAGAGAGGTGAGAAGAAGGGGTTTCAGACTTATCCACTGCAAAGGTTGAAGTACATAAATGGATGAATTTGATTTTCTTTTAACGATCTAATGATTCTAATTTAATTTAGTTAAAATAATTTCAATATCAAAGTTAAAGTTAAAAAAAAAAATTAGTTGCTATACAATTAATGTAAAATATGAAAAATCATATCTCATTAAACTGTAATCAAATTAAGGTTGTCCATCCCGACATCTCACCCTTGTAGTACATTTTTGCACTACATCTCCCTTGAACCCAAGAAAAGATAAATTTTTCAAAAAGTGAGTCTCACTCTAATTTAAAAAAAATTACTTTTAAATTATAATATATTTATACACACACATGTATAAACATTTTTTTACCCATTTCTCTGTTTCAAACTAAAAATAACACAAGGGAAAGAAAATTTTACATCTTAGGAAAAATGAAAATTCATCTCTTTCCATTTTCTTTCATTATACTTTTTCTTACATCCTACCAAATGACTCTTAAGTACAATTCTCAAATTTTGAATTAGTTTACAATTTATTTCAATTGCTTGCTCTTGTTCAATCCATTCAATTTATTTCACTGACTTAGCCCAATTAGTTGTACGCTCAAGCCATTTAATTAGTAAGTTTTCTTAAGTGAATGACAAAAAAAATTTTGTAATTAAGTTGTTGTTAGGATTCGACTTAAAAGTGTGTTTGAATCATGGATTTGATAAGAAAAATATATATATAATCCTAACGGTTGTTTGGGGAGGAAGGAGGAAATGGAGGGGAAAAAAAGGAAAAAAAAAAAAGAAAGAAAAAACCAAACACATCATTAAGTTATAGATAATAATATTAGGGAAGTTAAGCGTGAGACAAAACCAATTTTCCTCCTTTTAGTTGTGCACGGAAAATAACATGCAACACGCAATATATATATATATATACACATATAGTCTCTAAATTTTATTTTACTTATTTATTTGTTTGGGGGCGTCAACAGAAATTGTTTAAAATTAAAATGTTAATTAATATAATTTACATAATATATAGAGATATAAAACAAACCAAATAACTTAAACTCAACTTTTATTTGACTCACTAAAAATTCATTAAGATCGATTTATTATGAAATTAAACTAAACTTAAAACTAAATTGTAACTCTTTTAATTTATTTTTAGTTTGATTCATACTCCCCCCATAAGTTTAAATATATATAAAATTGTCATATTCAAAGTGAGTGCATGATAAATTCAAGATTTTTTACAATAGTTATTGATTCTAGGGGTTAATATTTTTTATTTCCCCTAAGCCGTCAATTATATATGTGTCATTTTTATCTTTCAAGTCACCACAATTTCGAATTTGTGGTAAATAATAATGCTACTACTTCCCTGCAAGGGAAGTGAGATGGGTTGATGTTGGATTTTACTCTGTTTATATACCCTGCATCTTGATTTCAATATGACGGGGAAACTTCCTTATGGTACGCACGTTATGCGGGATCGTAAGTATGCAGTACTCTTTCTCTCTCAAAAGCAAGACCATATGCAATTGTACATTTGCATATTCTTTGCATATTTTTGAAAGTTGAGCATAACCAATCAATGCGATCATAAGGAACGATTCTAGGACACCCCTTCGGAGTATTTGAGTTGGTTCGGACAGCGTATCGTAGGGTTTGGGACCAAGTCATCCTAAGTTCGACTCCTCTTCGGGGGGACGGTCGTCCGTTTATTGTGAGGACTGTTAAACAGTCTTCTCGGTTAAGTTGGTCAGTCAGAGTTTGCCTAAGCTGGTTTATTCTCTGTGATTCTTGGCTGGTTAGGACCACAGAGAGAGTTTCACCCAGTGCTCACCCCTAAGGTAGAGATTGCGGGCTTTCTCGTACCAAAAGGAACAATTTAGGACGTGTTTGGTTGCTATAACTCCATTGACATATATAGTATGGACTGTATTTTTCACTTATCGATAGTATGAAATGTTGGTGTGATGTTTATATACACCTCAAGTTCTCTTTCCCTCAACAACTAGATTTTAAAGGTGAATTCTCCTAAGATATGTAACATTGACACACTAATTTTTTATAATTTTCAATAATTTTGTACAAAAAGTTAGAAAATATGATTCGTAGATTGTTGCCAAGTTACAGAAAATTTCTAATTTTTGTTGCTTTAGTATGTGTTGTAACTTTTTATGCAATTAGTAAAGCAAAAGGTTTTGGGAAAAAAAAATAGTAGAAGTTACAAAATCGAAAAAATTATTAATTTTTATATGCCAATCATGCCCTTTGTATAAAATCATGATTCATATCAATAAAGAATGAAAATTGATAATAACAAGATCCACAATAAAGATGGGTTCCGGGTGTTTAAAAACAGAACTCGCCCCAAACCCAGTTTGAATTATACTTTTAAGAACTTGCTCTGAGATACTCCCATTTTCAAAATTAGGGCGGGTGGGGCAGAACCCCTTTTTTCAGTTTTTTAAAATAGGCATAGGGCGAAGCATCTGGAATGTGTAAATCTCAAAATTTACATAATTTGGTGGGTGGGTAGGTGGGTGGGTAGTGTTTGGAGCCCATGGGCTGCTCAAGAGCTACCAAGCACAGAATCTGCAGGTTGCCTCTCTGTTTGTCACGTTTCTGGATCTCCTATTATCTTCCAGCTTGGAGTAAGGATTAATTTATGTTTGTGAATCTCACTTTTGGTTCATAAGAAACTGCTTACAAACAATGTGCTTGAAATTTCAACATTGACAAGGGTTTTCTGGGCATGCATTCATTTTCGTTTCTATCTCTCCTTCATTTGGTTTCAACAAGCCAAGACAGCGAACAGATTCCACCCTGCCCATTTTGCTTGACGGACTTGCTCTACAATGGTTATTCCACAAATAGATATGGATGATTATACAACAGTCTATTGTCCAATTTTCATCCTGATTCAATAACCTACTGTGGGGGTGGCAACCGTGTCAGGTTTAACTTCATAATTTGTATATATCTTTCCCGTGTTTTGTTTCTATTTGTGTTTATATTCAAGTATTTTAAAATTTAATAAACATGTCAAATAATTAATTTACCTTAAAATCGTAACAAAATTAGTCAATTTCAAGTTAACACAATTGTGTCATAAAGAAACTTCGTATTTGTGTTGATGGTACTCGGTTGGGTTCTCATGTGACAGCCTTAAATCAACATTCCTGATTGGCTTCAAAAAATGAGAGAGAGAGAGAGAGAGAGAGAGAGATTCTTTTTCAGTCAAACCAAATAAGTACCTGTTGGAAAAAAGACCAGCAAGACAGTTTGAAACAATGTTAAAACTACAATAGTCATCCAAGAGGAACATAACCGAACGAAAGTCGCTAAGTAGTAAGTACACAAGCCTACCTCACTAACTGGTAAATTATACAGAACTGTACACAATGCCATACTGGAGAGGAAGCACAGAAGGCTCAAGGAGTACCCTTGGAAGAAGCTTTGCTCTGAGTCTCCTCTGCTTCCTTTTCAGTTGTGCCCTTGCTTTTACCTTGTTTGATCTTCTTCTGTTGACTTGGTGACCTGGAGGTACAAGGAGGAAGCACATTCACAGCCTCTTCCTTTTCAGCAGGCTTTCCAACACCAGGCACAGGGTTTATGGACTCGGCATATGTTAACCGAAAGCTATCTACTGTGAAGTACCTCGAACAATAATCGTAAACGCTCTTACGTGTGCGGTTGAAGACTGCAATCGCATGGTGACATGGCAGTCCAGAAGTCTGCCACCCCAGGCAAGTACACTCCCAGTTCTTCAGATTCACAACATGAGTGGCCTCATCGTGAACCTCAAATAGGATATCGGATGAGACCAACACCTTAAGGCCACGCGCATCAACGATTTCTTCTTGTAGTTTTTCCTGCTTCGATGGAGTGAGTTTTGCAGACCAATTACCAGAATCTGCTCGACGAGTATTTAACAACTCTGTCATCATGCGCCTCAGTGCTTCTATCTTCTGGGTTATGGGTAATTCCCGCACTTCCTCAATCAATTTAATGTATGAATCTGCAACATTATCTGTAATTTGGTTATATCGCTCACCCTTAAATGACGTACTTGCCCAATGCTCTGACTCAATTTGCATGACCCAATCATAAGCCTGAGAAGAAACCAACTTAATTTCCTCTATGAACTTCTTGAAACCAACAAGTCGCACTGCGTGGGCAGCAGCTACAAGATTGCCAGGTAAGGAACTTTTTCCTTCCCCGTGGAACGGGCCCTTCACGCTTTTTTTTAAGCTTTCCAAAAGGTGGTACATGGAGTAACCATAATAAGCATTCTCAAATACTTTAAGGACAGACTCTTTTAGTCCCTTCTCTCTATCAGAGACAAAAGTTATGGATCCTAAAGTTGGCAATGCAGATTTCAACTGCTCCAAAAACCAAAGCCAGTTGTCCTCATTCTCAACATCTACCGCGGAAAATGCTACTGGGAAGAAACCATCGTCGCCATCCAGTGCAGTTGCTGTCAGTAGAACCTCGTGATACTTGGATTTTAAAGGTGTAGCTTCTAGGAAAAGAAGGGGTCGACAACCTCTCTGGAAACCGTATATTGAGGCCTGAAAAGATATGAAAAGGCATCGGAATCTTTTATCATCATCCACTACAAGCTTAGCAACACTACCAGGATTTGTCTCCATGATCTTCTCACAGTACCAAGACAACTGATTATATGCATCCTTATATGAGCCCTGAAGTTGTTCCCTAGCATCTTCAATTCCACGCCATACTTGTGTGTAGTTCAATTCAATTCCAAAATCCCTTAGAATGCCATTTGCAATGTCCTTGGGTTTGTGATGTGGAGAGTCTCTTAACCTGTCCTTGATGATACTCACCAACCAATTCTTTGTTGGATGAGCAGACTTCCAAGACTCCCCACCACACGTGTGTGCATTATTGAACTTTTTAATCCTAAATGATTGAGCAGTTGGGACCCAAGATGCATGAATCCTCCAAGAACAGCCTTCAGCTACACATCTGCCACTTGCACGATTGTTATCATTCTTCTTCAATCTGTACACAAAGCGATGCGCAATGGCGTATTTCTGCAGTGCATCCCGAAACTCGTACACATCCTTGAAATCCTGACCGACACCAGTAATACCCTCTCTCCAAGATGCAACTAGTTTCTCCAGGGACACATCATCAGAGTAGGTAAGATGAGAAGTGACAAGATCAGCTTTTACCAGTGAAGCTTCCTCTTTCTGCTCCATATCATCGCCAGACACCAAATTTCGGCTATTTTTACGCGATCTTTTGTCCCCAGCATCATCTGATACAGAAACAATGGTGGGACCATTGACACCAATTTTCCAGGAGGCAGTGCGTCTTCGCTTCTTAACGGTATCTGCAGGAGTACCACTCATATCTATTTCAACTGAGGTTTGAGCAGTTGCCTTCGCAGAAACAGTAACAGGGGAGAGTGGAGCAGTATAGGAATCATCGGTATCATAGTCAGCTGAAGTATTTGAATCAGTAGTTGTCCTAGTGGGACTCTTGTCAGTTGCATCAACACCTACTACTGAATTAGTAGCAGCCGGAGTAGCCTTCTTGCGTGCAGAAGTCCTCCTAGTGGCAACACAAGCAGTCGGAGTACCAACAGGACTAGCAACATCAATTGGCGATGAAGTTGTAGCTGTGGGTGCAACAACACGCTTCACAGACTCGGCTACTTTTATTCCAGTTTCCCTGCAAGTGTAAGATGATTTCATGCAATCTTGTAAAGGGATTTAAACACCAGCAAAGTAAGACTACATAATAGTAAAGTGGGTTGCCACTATCATTTGACCAAAAAAAGTGAGGGAAACTATAAGGGTATGCATGTTAAACTATTAACCACCTTCTCATCTAACAACTCAAACTACTGGAGAGATGGTTAACTTTATTATTTATACTACTATTTTATACTCTTAACAAGCCCCCCACACATGTGACCAGACAAATTTTTTTGACAGGGGCTAAAGAAGTGCGACTATTGACCTTTTGTATTAGCAACGAGGTTTGAACTCAAAAATCTTTACTTGCTCTAATATTAGGTACCAACATCTCTCATAAAAACTCAACTTATTTACTTTATTATTTATATTACTATTTTATACTCTTAACAATGCAAAAGTTGTTTCTTTGACACATGTATTCTCCATGCAGTGCAGTAGTTAGCAATGGGCTTGAAATTTTAATTGTTATAAACATTTTGCAATGTAAAATTAATAATAAAAAGAAACAAGGATACAGCTGTTTTCATAGAAACAGATTGCACCCAAGACAAATACCTGCCAGTGAACATTTTCAAGTCATCACGGTTAAAACCTTCTTTTCCCATGACAAAAACATCTGCAGTTACTGAATTCCCATGGAAATCGAGCATTCTTTTTAAGTCTTTGTCATTTGACAAAGTGATCAGAGCCCGCGTGTTGCCAGGTAGGAAGTATTTGAAGGACACGGTTTCATATTGAAAATTACACATTTCGCCTAATTTCCACTTGAGATCATCAAACATTGTTTCTGAATTAACATTTACTGCCTGTGCCTCCCCTCCAACATATTTCAAGGACCCATCATCATTCTTAACAAACTCACCACCAGATTGGCAAATTAATATTAGCTTCCCCCTAGCCATCCCAATATCTTCAGGAACTCCTATAAGCAATCATGGAGAATGTAAGTTTATATATCTCCACTGGTTGGTTCTATGCTGACTTGCCAATAAGATATGTTAATGCAAGTTCAAAAAATATGTTCCAATTATTGTTGTTAAAAGTCCACTCATCATAGTGGTGCTAGGAGAAGGCCTAATGAAAACTGAGTTGCCTGCTCATGTTTTACAAGAAAATATTCACTGCAAAGCATTGTACTGGCTTGGTACAACAAACCACTGGAACACGAGAGAGAGAGAGAGAGAGAAGAGAGAGATCACACTTATTCAATCCTTAACAACGGGATTGTTGGGTTTAAATAAAATCTTCAATTTGAGAGCAAGAGAGAGAGAGAGATCACACTTATTCAATCCTTATCAACGGGATTGTTGGGTTTAAATAAAATCTTCAATTTGCATTATAAATTAAGATGACATTCTCTATGATTAGGATTTTAAGATGCTTATGTCCCTCAATTTAATTGGTTTGTTGTGAATAAGCCTAGTACAACTGCAGTAGCCAAATTCCAATCTCTCCTCATGTTTCACACTGCAAGTGAATACACAAGTTGCCTCAATTAATTCTAGCCAAAACAGCACAAAATAAATCAATCCACGCAGAAAACCAAAAAAAAAAAAAAAAAATCCCCCTTTAGGCAGTATGATAGAAGTGGATGAAAGAAAAAAATAAGAAATAAATAAAATAAAATCATCCAAATACTGTTGAAGCAGAATGGGTCCATTTCAAAATCTGTTTGCAAACAATGGAGTCATAAGAATTTCATGAGCCATCAAAACACACACAATAACTATATCATTCTTGTAATCTGATGAAATGGCACCAATTTACTCATAACAAACAAGCCCTCGATGAATTTCAAGCCCGTAGATCTGAATCAATGCATCACAAAACTACTTAGTGTGAAGATTATACCTACATAAACATATATATACATCTATATATGCAAGAACAAGAAGAAATCGAGATAACCCAACAGCTGAATTCCCAAATATATAAGGCGACACCCACCCAGTTTGATCAAAAGACACCAAACAACATAAACCCAGAAGAGGATGAACCAGAGAGAGACAAAGAGAGGGCTTACCGGCGAGTGGGAGAGAGGAGGGAGTGGCCGATGCAGGGAAACCCTGGAATTGGGGGCTATTTCGAAATTAGGGCAAGAATGAGAGCAAAGGATTTGACCGACTGATAATAATAATTATTTATGGGGGGGTCTATTTTGGAATTTGAAGAAAAGTTGGGGGAATGATACTTTCCTCGGTAGGCGCTGCTCTTGAATGCTGAAGCAAAACCAGATTCTGCCACGTCGCTTTGACTTTGGTCAGCCCACGGCCGATTGTGGGCCCAAAAGCATGCCCTAAGGAAGCGAAGCCCACTCCATTTGATGGGCCCCAATATTAAAATAAAAATGAAGAATGTATCCTCACTAAAAACCAAACCAAACCAAAAAAAAAAAAAAATTACTGTGGGGCGATATTCACGCCCTTTCAAAAGTTTCCTCATTTCTTATAATTTTTTTACTCTATAAAATTATAAAACTAGTCTTATAGTTATTAGAAAACAATTAATATAAAACACCGTAAATATCAGAATTATTCCTCATTTTAATTTATTATTACAAAACTAAAATTCTCTACTTTTAACTTCCATTATTCACTTTTTAGTAACTACATCTCTCATACTTTCATGTATACTCTTACTTGTATACACCTCTCTTTAGTTATCAAATCTTAAAAAAAAAAAAAACAAGAAGGAAGAGGATTTCATTGAAGCAGAGCTTTCGATGTGATTTTTTTTTTTTTTTTGAAAGGTAGTGATTAATTTTTTTATACAAGTAATATAGAGTAAATTTCATATTATTATAAATTATCGAATCTTTCATGTAACAGAGTAATTGTTTGTATGTAATATTTCTTTTTTTTTTATTTTTGTTGGTGTATATTTGATTACATTATTAAAGTTTTGTTCTTTGTTTTCTATATGCTTTTTTTTATGGTTACTATTTGTAATTTTTTTTGGCTTGGTAATTTATAAAAAGTTTTTGTTAAAATTGTTAAATTGTTTTGAACAGTGTTATATTATTTTTTATTTAATGATGGCTAGTTTTAAGAATGAATGTTAGGATTTAAAATTTTTAATTTGATTTACCTTTATTTTAGTTATTTTTATTAGTGTATGAATTAATCAACTATTATGATATCTTGCTTTGTATCAATTACAAAATAATAATTGTTTATTTTTTTATTTTTGATAAAATAAACTTGAAAGATATGTTTACAAAACCAGTTTAAAAAAAATTATTAAAAAAGCCCTCTCACACAATTTCATAAAATTAAATTGACAGTAAATTTTCAATTTAACATACAAATTAATAAAAAGTGAAGGATATTATGAAAAAGTGAAAAGCTAAAAATTTTAATTTTGTAATAATAAATAAGAATAAAAGATAATTATGATATTTGATGTATTTTATATTAATCAACCTATATTACAAAGCTAATTTTGTAATTTTGTAGAAGCAATAAATTAAATGGTAAAAAGTTGAAGAAACTTTTGAAAAAAGTACCAATATCCCCACTCAAAATACATTTGTTAAATACATTTGTTTTAACACGAATTTGATCATATTATAAAATAATTAATTATTTAATGTGTTCATTAAGTTTTAAGAAACTTGATCATTGACATGAATAAACATGGTTATAACACCAAACTTAACACACGAATCGAATTATCACCTCTACGTATATATTTATATTTATTCGTTTTTATATTAAAATATTTTAAAATTTAATAAATATATTAAATAATTACTTTATTTTAAAAAATAACAAATCATGCCAATTTTAAATTAATGTATCCGTATTGTCTTAGGTTCTTATTTTCTCTTAATAATTTTATACAATGTTGACGGTATTCGTAACCTCTTTACTATCACCAGCCCTAATCACAATTGTACAATCTCGATTAATTATAATCTCAATTAATTACTAATTTACCACGTCACTGAGTATTTTGTTCCGCCATCTGGCTTTAGACCCAAATGGACATATGCAAAGGCATGCCATATTGGAGGAGGTTAAGTGGCCTTCTTGTTTTTTGTTTTTTTTTATGAAATATAAAAATTATTCCTAGTATTTTAATGTTATTTCAAAATTATCACTAATTTCAATTTTTTTTGTTATTATAATTGCGTTTGGAGTGACAAAAAATAAAATAAAATGAAATAAATTGTGAGTTCATAATTTGTACAGTGAGATAAAAAAATAAATAACGTTTATAGTTTTTCACCATTTTTTACTATTTTTCAGAGTTTTTTTGTACTCCAAATAAAGCATATAAAACTAGTCACGTTATGTTTATTTTTTTATTAGTAATGTTATGTTCATTATTTATTTTTTTATTATTTTGAGTTAAATTATGTTTATTTCATGTTGTTGACCAATAAAAAATCGGATAATTGATATGCGTTTGAATAAATAATTAATGGCCGATAATAAAAATAAATAAATTTTAAATTCATGTTCATATCTAATTTATTTACGTATAAAATTGGAAGCTGCTTTGAGTAATATTATTTTTACATTGTTTCGATTTTGTTTTTAAAATTTAATTTTTTATTTTAGATAAATAAAATCCTTGACTACATGCAATTGTGTTGGTTTATTGTTCCGCACTTTAATTTAGAATTTTATTTTATTTTTTTTAGAATTGCGTTAAAGATATTATAAAAGAAAATGTGAACACAAACAGGTGAATCCAGAAATTTCATTAAGTGAGGGGTAAAATTAAAAAAATAAATATTATAAATTTTCAAATGACAAATCTTAAATATCGTTTAAAAGTCTAAATTTAATAACTTTTAGTATTTTTTTCAAAAGTTACTAATTATAATTTTCGAATCATTTGATGAAACAAATAATAATTTTTAATAATTTTTAGTAACTTTTTACAATTTTTGAGTGTTTGATAAAATTTTGACAACTTTTGATAATTTTTAACAAATTTTGGTAACTTTTGAGTTAAGCAAAATCACTATACTTGAGTAAAAAAGTGACAAATTTTAATTGATTTGACAATAAAAAATTATCAAACGTATTTAAAAAGATAAATTTTAAATTCAATTAAGGTAATTTATATATTATGTATTAAAAAAGTAAAAAATTTATTCAAAATATATATAAAATATATACAAATTTTTCAGCCAGTAAAGGCAGTTGCCCCCGGCCCATGCTAAATCGGCCCCTGAACAGAAGAATTATTTTCAATGAATGAGTTTCAACAGGACTTTAATAAAAAAAATTCGTAAAAAATTTATTATTAAATACTAAATCTCGACAAATATATATATATATATATATATACATATATCGTTCCGGCCCGTAATGAAAATCCTGGTCCATCTTCAAGAGATGAAGCACGGCAGCATTTTTCACTGTGGCATTACGTTGATCTAATAATTTATATAATTATAAATTTTTTCGGAAAATTAAATTATGTAGTATTATAAAATGAAAAAATATAATTAATATATAAAATATAGTTTGATTATATGCATATGTTAACGAAGAAAGTTAAAAAAATACATATATTAATAATATAATAATAATGATAATGAAAAATTAAAAAAATCACTAATTTTTACTTAAAATAATGATGATCCATATGGAACTACAAAAATAACACAAAGTAAAATGTGTGATTGAACGTTTAGTAAAAGGATTAAACAGTATTTATAGCTTTTAAGTAATAAAATAATTGTATTTATTAAATATTAAAAATAAAATATTTTTTTACGTTTAAGAGAGTGATATTTTTATTTTTAATTTTTTGAGAAAGAGAGAGAGAGAGAAGCGTTAGGCCTTGATAATAGTGTAAAAAAGAAAAAAAAAACTTGAGTTCCACAGTCCCTTCTACTGTAATACGTACGTTTAGAGTGATAAAAAGTGAGATAAAATGAGATAAAGTAAGATAATTTGTGAGTTCATAATTTGTGTACTGAGATAAAAAGTGAATAATTTTTAGAAAATTTCATAAATTTTTAGAATTTTTCAATAATTTTTAGCAAATCAAACGCACCTAATGATTCTATTTGTAGCATAATATTTCATAAAAAAATTTTAAAAATATTTATAAAATTGTAATTTGTATCCATTGCATGAGTTATGAGACTGTAATTTTTAATTAATTTATATTATTTTTTTATTTTTAACTAATTTATATTATTTTTTAACTCCAAATACACTTGTAATTATATATATATTAGATTTGATATCATAGTGCTGTTTGAGACTGAAAAAGTCTAAGGTATCATTTCATGCAAGTTCTTCGCCATTTCTAATTACACATATAATTATGAGCAACGCTACCTATACAAATAAAATGTACATAATTATTTTATAGACAGACGTTATAGTTTATTGGCAATGAGATAAAAATTTTAATAATATTAATGTAAATTATGGATGTGTTTAGTTTGCTAAAAATCTTTAAAAATCTTAAAAATTTTTAAAAATTATTTATTTTTTATCTCACTGCACGACTATCTAATTTATCTCTTTTTTTGTCACTCCAAACGTTCCTTGTATATTATTAACACTGATCACAGAATTTAAGCATCAGTTTGTCAAATTTACACATCAGCTGCTCTCTAGCTAATTCTACTAGACACTGATCACACCGTTTGAAAGATTCTAAAATTTTTGCGTATTTCGAAATGACTATCGTGGTGCATGCATGCAATCTCAAAGGAAAACGTATTGATGAGGTTTGGAAAAACAAAATACAAAAAAACAAATGTACCTTTAAAAATGTTAAAAGAACTCAATATAAGATGCTGACTCTGGCAGAATGGAAGCTTCCAGGAGATCATTACATCAAATTGGTAGTAGAATAGAAGCTTCCTAGCTTTCTATTAGGACAACTTTGCCCCTTTGTAGCTGCTGTGATCAGATCTTTATATGAGGTTTTTCTGATGGGCTCATCTTCTTGTTTTGTTGATGCTATATGGACTCTTGTATGCTTTACATACACATCATATTAAATATATATCGAGCAGAGTTTAAAAATATCATTGCGCCACGTAAGGCTTAACCCACTTAATGGTTGTAACACGTGACTTTCAAAACTAAATAGTAGAACTATATTTGAATTATATCTTAATTTATAATTATTTAATAATATTCTATTTAATTAGGAATTATGGTTAATCTAATTTTATTTAATAAATTAAAATTTTGTCCCTATCCCTCTCATTGTCATTTGAAATCTACATTAATCAGTATGTTAATTATTAAATTATTATGCCTAGATCAATTATTAGAATTTAATTTAGATAAAAATTATAATACTAACTAATAAATTTATAATCCTATTAAAAATATATTTTTATTTTAATAAGGGATTATGGTTAATTTAATTTATTTTTATTTATGCTTATACCTTTTTTTGTCATTGGAATTCTACATTGATTAGTATGTTAATTTTAAATTATTATGCCTATAGTAATTACCAGACTTCAATTTTGATAAAAATTATAATGCTAACTAATAAATTTATAATCTTATTATAAATATATTTTTATCAAATACAATTGTATAAAAATATATTTTTATGGATTTATTTTAAATTTTAAATATACGTTTTAGATAAAATGCTTTCTTTTAAAATATATTTTTAAATAATTTTAAGTACTTGAAATTATAATTCATATTCATAATTTTATAATTTTACATACATATTTTTTTAATCCAAATGTATTTAAATTCTATCCTAAGCTAAAGGTAAAAACGAACCGAATCGAGCCAAACTTTAACTTGTTTGAGTTGGGCTCGAATTTTTTATACTGAGCTTGAGCCCGAGCTCAATTCAAACTTTATATAGGCTCGAGTTGTATATAGGCTCGAGTTCGACTCAATAACAAAAATTAGACTTAAACTCGACTCGAGAATAACTCAATTAAACTAAGACAACGACATTTTAGTTTAAAATATAATAGATTAAATATTATAAAAATATCAATAAAATATATATTAGTTTATCATACCTGCTCACGGGCTTCCAAACCGAGTTTTTCTAGACTTGAGCTTGAACTTGAATTTAAACGAACCACAAATCAATCTTAAATCGAGCAAGCTCATTTTAGTTACAAACCAAACTTGAGTTGAGCTCAAATAACTCAATTCATTTCCACTCCTATTCTTATCCAGTATATTTAGATAAATACCATAAATAAATAGAGCAAAACAATTAGTAGGTAAATTATTTTTGAGTCATGTGATAATTATATATTCACATCATCCTCTTAACATTGTTAATAATTTATTATACTTATCATCATATCTAAAATATATGTATTAGTTGCAACATAGCAAGGTAATTTTCGATTAATCAAGTTTCAGATATTTGATATTTATTGGATTAAGTAATATATTTCTATTAGAAATAGAATACCAATTTATATGAAATTTTAATACCATGGCAAATAAAAAAAAGGTATAAAATAGTATTCACACCCTAAAAAACTTATTAGAATTTTATTATGATAGCTTTTTATTATTATTAACATGGTTGGAAGTAAATTGTTTGTTAATTTCTTTTGAATCATTAATAAGGAGGACGAGTTTGCTATATTTATTTTGTTGTATAAAATTCCTTTATATTGAAATTATTTTTTTATTTATATATTTTTATTTTTTGACTTATTTTTAATTTATTCATTAAAATACACAAGGTTGAACTTTTTTAGATTTTATTCTATTTGACTTTTTTAGATTTTATTCTATCTTTTAATATAATTGTTAAAATATATAAAATTTGTCATCTTTAGATTTTTTATCCTATTTTTTAGCGTGACTGTTAACATTAATTTTTAAATTGTGTTATATTTTTCATTATCGATAAAATTTTAATGTTTTGTGTATCACATAAAAAGCCCACTCTTTACAATATTTTTCAATTTATTCATTTAAGAATATAAGGTATGATTTTTTTAATTTCTATTTAATCTTTTTAATGTGATTGTTTACATAAGATGTTAGATTTTATTATATTTTCTCATTGTTGTTAAAATTTAAAATTTTTGTACAATAAATTTCAAGATAAGCCTCTTTTTATTTTTTTTTTTCCAATTTGTTTGTTTAAATACACAAAGTATAATTTTTTAAATTTTATTTTTTATGTGAAAATATTATTATACAACATTCAATAATGATGAACAATATCAAAACATTACAAAATTTCATGTTTCAATTTTGTTAACTTTTTTACATTAAATCTTTCCTTATATCACCAAAATATTGCAGATATGAAATAATGCGAATAATAAATATATAGATAAAAAATAACGCAAAATTATAATTTCTTCCAATTGAAATTATTATCTTTATCATATACGAGATATTCCTCATTTAAAATAAAATAAAAAAATGTGTTTGACTTTATAAATATACAAAATTCTACATAACTCTCTTATGTAAAGTTATCCATGTTTGATGCTCTTCTCAAATTTATTACTATATTTAATTTTATTATATGATATTTCTTTATATTAAAATTATTTTTTGTTTAGGCATTTATTTTTTGACTTATTTTTAATCCGTTCATTCAAATATATAAGATTTGTTTTTTAGACTTTTGTTTTATTTTTTGATGTAATTGTTAATATAATTGTTAATTTAATTTTTATTATTAGTAAAATTTTAAACTTTTATGTATCATATTAGAAGGAAAGTCTATTATTTGATCTATATTTCAATTTATTTGTTCAAATGTGCAAAATATGATATTTTTAATTTATTTATTTTATTTAATGCAATTTTTAAATTATAAACTTTTTACGTACTAAGTATTGGTAACCCTATTTTAATTTGTAATTATCGAATAGAATTTTATTTAATTAGGAACTATAGCTAATCTAAATCTATTCAAATAAAGTATATTACTATACTTTTTTTAAATAGATTTAGATTAGACATAGTCCCTAATTAAAAATTTTTATTAGGTAATTAAAAATTAAGATAAAATTTAAATACACTTCCAGTACACTAAAAATTTGAAAATCACATTAAATAAAAATAGAACATATTCAAAAAATCATATGTTGTGCATTTGAATGAACAAATTAAAAAATGGATCTAATAATAGACTTAAAACCGCAATCACCCATCACTAATTAATTAATAGTAAAAAAAAATTATTTACGAAAATGAATTTTTACTGTGGTGCAAGCACCTAGCTGTCACACTACACAAAGTATATTACTCCTAATGCTAATTCCAACAATACAACCGCCTCTTTTTTCACCATGTAACTATACACAAAATTCAGCTCTCAACCCACTTAGAAAATGTACAATTCATATATATACTAATACGGAAAATTTTCAATGTAATTAATATTAATTGCCACGACTCAGAATCTAAATAGTCAAGATGAAAAAATAAGATCCTAAAAATACAAGAAATATTAAACAAAATCCATCCAAATTAAATAGTCACAAATAAATTAAAAGAGATTAATAATTATATATTTCTGTCAATTGTTCTGGTAAAACTTATGTAACACTCGGTATTTATTTCAATAAATAATTAAAATGTTGGACCATTTAAATATATATTTGAATGTGAAGTTTGGTCTAAATTATTAGTTTTATTTTATTTTTTTATCTTTTTTTTTTATTTCTACTTTCTTTAATTTCTTTATTTTGATGCGGTCATCGTCACGGTGGTATCAGTTTTTGGTCACAGACCATGAGAATGCAGCAGGAAACAATGTGAGTCAGGATTTGGAGATCCGAAAGGTATGGAAAGCAATCCATCCTTGGCTCGGAAAGACAATTCAGAAGGCTCAGGTAATTGATAAGACTCCATATATATGCAAATATATATATATATATATATATACACGAGGGTGTAAATGTTTAATTATACAGCAATATATATATATATATTCATAAGATCTATATCCTATATATTGAACTTAATTATACAGCAATATTAATTTAGCTAAATTAATTAATTTACTTATTTTTTCAAATTTATTAATTTTGTATGTTTGTTTAGTCCCAGATGATCAGGAGAATGGTTCAGGAAACGAAAGAAATCAGGAAATTGTCCATCCAAACTGTGACGAAATGGAATCTGTTCCACCCTCGGCTCAAGAAAGCCATTCAGGTAATTTACACCCATCTAACTCTCCGACGTCGGATACTTGTCACATTATGACCCGTTTGGATGTCTAATTTCCAGTCAATTTTTAGTATTTTTTTACAAAAATTGTAGGTAAAATTTTTTGTGTTTTTAGTAAAACAAATATAAAATGTTAGTAACTTTTGACAACTTTTTTGTGCATTTGATAAAAATTTTAATAAATTTTAAATTAGATGAAAGTGAAATGATCGTTATATTCCTCACTAACTCGGTAAATGATTAAAAAAATGTGTTGGCAATCACTTTTGATGTTTTAAAGTGGTGTTTTACTAAAACACCAAAAGTTGGTGGCTTTTTTTTTTTTTTTTTTGGCTCCTCTAGCCTACAAGTGTACTCAACCGAAACATCTGACTTTGTTAAATTGCTTTGCTATGTATATTTGGATCTTTACTCAAAAAAAAAATAAGAATTTCTATAAAAATTTTAATTTTTTTATTTATTATACAAATTACGAGACTAAAACTTTTACAAATTTATACTAATTTTTATAATTTCAAACATTAATCTCATTTACGTACAATTTATATCCTGTTAATTTACCCATATATTCTTAGATCATCTCATTTTTTCTATTTATGTTAAATTTATTCATAAAAAAACACCACATGTTTTATTGGGGTCATATAGAACTTTTTAAATTTTTACAAATCTTTATAAAATTTAAAGTTTTATGTAATAGATACATGGCATTTTTGTTTAATTATAGTAATGATAATTAATAAAATAAATAAAGTGAAATGATTTAAAATGTAATAAATAAATTAAATCAACTTAAAGTATAAAATTTAAAATAAAATTGAATGGAAAGTACAAAAGTAGAATGTGTAATTTATTTGTGAATGTGCGTAGGAAAAAAGTTATGAGCTTGATCAATGTGTCAAAAACTACTGAGGCTAATGGAATGTGTAGAGTTTATAAATCTTTTTTTGGAGTTGGAGAAAAATTTACGGTCGCTATCCATGAGTGTGTACTGGGTGAAACTCGTCTCGTAACTTTAGCCGGCAAAGAATTACAATGAGGTAAACCAACCTAAGTAAATTATGACTGACTCGCTTAGACGAGAAGGCTGTTAGATGGCCCTCCACAATTAAAAAAAAAAACTGCCCTTTTAAGAGAAATCGAACTCGGGACCTATTAGTCTTAGACCCTTCAACCCGCCATCCGAATCAACTCAATTACGGGCAGAGTTTATAAATCTTACAAGTATTCATGATTGTAATAGACTAACTCGCTTTGCAGTCATCGTCCTTCCCCGACGTCTCTCATTCTTGGTAATTTTCACCTTTATTTAAGTTGTGCTCTAAACTAAATTGGAACGTGAGAAAAGTCGTGCAAACATGGACGAATTCAAAATTTATAATTAATAGAAGTAAAATTATATTTTTAAAATAAATAAGAGTAAAAATAAAAATATATGAGAGTAAAACATAAAAAAAATATAATTCATAAAAAAAAACAAAAATAATAAAATTTTAATGTAATTTTTTAAATCAATGAAAGTAACTACTCTTAAAACTTATTTGGGTCCGTCCAAGCGCCCAGACCTAACTAATACCCCTAAAACATTAATAAAACAAAATTAAATGGGATGCAATAAAGGAGTGTTTGGAGTTTTAAAAATTAGTTAAAAAATGTGATTTGATAACATTTTGGTCTTTGGAATATAAATGATAAATCACAAAAATAAAGATAAATAGTTTTGTTTAAATAAATTTTGACAGAAATTTTTTAATTTTTTGTGTCAGAAATTTTTAAAAATTTAGAAACTATATTAAGATTTGTAGAAAAATTGTTAGAATTTGTAAAAATTTTATTTTGACTTATAAAATTTATTAGTATTTGTAGATATAAATTTATAGAAAATTTATATAAATTTACATAATTTAACGTGAAAAAAATTTGTTATAAAATTATAAATTTTTAAAAAAAAATTTTGATCTTTTAGAGTACTCCAAATGAGCCCAAAATTTTGCCATACATGGATAAATCTAATAAAACAAAATAAAGTGGGCCGTCATCAATACGCTCAGTGTCTGTTCGGTGTCTTTAGCAATTTTTTTTGGATAATTTTTAATAAATTTTGATAACTTCTAATAATTTTAATAATTCTTATCCATTTTAATTACAGAAAATTAGTGCACCAAACGAATTTTAGATGTGTTGGGAGTTCAATAATAGCCCCGTTTGCAGTAAAAAAAAATTAGATAAATTGAGATAAAATATAGTTTTAGGTTAAATTTAGTGTTTTTTTTTTTGAAAAGTAACAAATTGTGAGAACGATTTTTCAAATTCGTTCACACGAATTCAAAAAAATTCACAAAAAATAACTATAATGGTATTTGTTTGAAAGCTTTTGACATGAAGAATATGATTGTATAAAAAATTTACACATTCGATTAACTTACTTTCAGATTTTTTTATTTTTTTAACTAAATATTAGAATTTTTTGAAATTAGTGATTACGAAAAAATTAGAAATAGAGAAGTTATTAGAAATTTATAAAGTTTTTTTAAATTTGTTAGTATGCCAAATAAGGCCAATATAATACAAATCTCTACAAATACGAATTACAAGATAATAAAATTTAAATTCTTTACTCATTACATAAAACGCGAGACATTAACTTTTATAATTTTATACAATTTTATATAATTCTAAACATATACAAAATATGTGACAAAATTAAAATAATTTTTAGTTAATTTTTTAAGATAAATTTTATTTTGGCTAAAGTTAAAAAAAATAAATAAAGAGGCAGGAGAGAGGCGATTGAAATAATTGTGGTTGTCGACTAAGGGTTTGTTTGGAGTAAAAAAAAATAAGATAAATTGAGATAAATGGTAGTTTGGGGAGAGTTCGTAATACGTACAGTGAGAGAAAAAAATTGATGTGATATAAAGTTAACAAAGATTTATAGAAATTTTCAGAAATTTTCAACAAATTATTGCATGCCAAACGCAACCTAAAAAGAATACAAACTGGGAGGCACGTCACATTTAAGTACCACTAAAGATGATAGGACGCTGATGTGATGCCTTCAAATGTCTTCAATTCTGTTTTTAATGGTAGTCTTGGTATTGACTTTTTTCTATGTATTTTTTGAGAAAAATTAATAAAAATTATTACTTTATAATTTATGTTTTAAATAAAAAGTTAAAACCTTGTAAAATTTTTTAATAAATTTAGAGCTTTAAACATAGCCTCTAAAGTTCAACTTTTTTTTTTTTTTCCTGTCTTTTTCCAAAATTTTTAATCAAAATTCAAATTTCCTATTTTTGAGCTTTCAACAACAATTTTTTAACTTTTTTTCTCTAAAACTTAGACCGAAACAAATAAAAAATATTGCGAAAGACTTAATATTAATCTAAATAACCATTGTGTATGACAAGAACTGTAAGCCATTTTAAAATTTAATTTTTGTTAATTTATTTGAACTTCAACATCATAAAATTATAAATTATAGGCCTATTTGGTGATATCAAAAGTTACCAACTTTAACTAATTTTTGTATTTTCTTCCAATTAAAATTTTTCACATATCATCTTTATATCACATTTTTCTACTTTTATTATATTTTTTACCCCATTTTTGTCAACCAAACATATGTTACCGTCAATTTTTAGAACATTAATTTTTTTTTGGATAACCGGAGAATATTGAAATTGATTCTTAAAAACATAGAGAGTAAATTATACTTTACTCTTATAATTTATCATTAATTTCATTTTAGAATATATACTTTAAGTCATTTTAATTTGTATCTGCATTTTCACATTATTTTATTTTATTTTATTTTTCTCTTTAGTTGTTTTTGAAAATATTTAACGGAAGAGGATAAATTGAAATAATTTAAAAGTATATAAAGTAAATTTAGATGATTTAAAATATAAAAATTAAACTAAAATCGAGGATAGAATATATAAATATTAAGTATAATTTACTTAAACATAAATGACCAGATGGACTTGCGACGAAGCAGTTCACATGCCGTTTCGTAGTCATATCTTTGCTTTAATGACAACGAAGTGTGGGGGTAAGAACGAAAAAATAATAATTATTATTATAATAATAATGAAGAAGTGGACTATTGAGTCACTGATAATTGAGACGGTCAAAGTGCTTGATAATTGAACTGTAGATTTTGCTAAGATAAGGGTGCGATTGTTACGTGATTAAAAAGACACGAATGCTAGTATATTAATCTTATAATTTTTGTTTATTTTAGTTGTATTGTGTATATTTTATAAAAATTTAAATGAATTAATATTTTTCTCCTTAAGTTGCTAAGTGTTGTTTTTCAATAAGTTAAATAAAAATAAAAATTAATAATTGCTCACATAACAATTATATGGTTAAAATATGAATTATGAATTGAGTTAGTAACAGGGAGACGTAGGATGCATTTGGAATGATAAAAAGTAGGATAAATGGTATATTTAGAATTATAAAAAATGAGATAAAATGTGATTTGGAGAAACTTTTTACGTTTGGTGCACACATCTCAAATCGAATTTTTTGGAGATGAATAGTAAGATTCTTGTTTCAACGAATTGGATTTCCGTTTGAACAGATTCAAAATTTTAAACAGTCATAATTTTTTTACACTACAATCCATCCAAACGGATTGTAAAAATCATTTGGACGGAAATTGGTTGCGAATCCGTTAGAACGGTTTTTACAATCTATTCGAACGGTTTCTACAAGCCTACAAAAAATAGTTAAAATGGGTGTCATTCGGTAGATTGGGAGTTCATGGTAAGAATGACGAAAAAAATTTTTGCTATTTGATTAATCGAATTCTAGTTATCGACTTTTTTTTGAAAGAAGTGAACTTTTTTTGAACTTTGAGAAGGTAAGAATGTGTAAAAATATAATAAAGATTTTTAGAGTTTTCAAAAGTTTTCAGAAAATTCATCAAATTTTTATGCATCAAATGCACCAAAAATGAGATAAGATGAGATAAGTTGTGAGTTCGTAATTTGTACAGTAAATTAAAAAATAAATAATTTTAAAAATTTTTCACTATTTTTTTAAAATTTTTATCATTCTAAAAAGAGTAATAATTTTCTCTACTTAAAACATGCTCAATTTGTAACTTTATGAATATTTAAGTTTCCTTTGGGAATTAAGTAGTTTTTTTTTTTAATTTTTTTTAATTGTATATATTTTTTCCCTCAAAATTTGTTATATATATTTTTTGGGTGCCTTTTAGGTACATTATTCACATCTATAAAAAAAAATTACAAAACAATGTTTCCAAAAAAAAATTTTTGAATATATAAAATATTTATTTTTAAGACAAGATAGCTTTTTTATCCATACATGAATTTTTCTATTCTTAATTATTTATTTTTTAATTTTTATGAATGTGAATAATATTTCTAAAAATTATTAAAAAATTAAATTTAAATTAAAAAAAATCATATAGAATGAAAGAAAGCTAAAGATAAAAAATAAAATTGGCGACTTAATTTCCAAACGTAACCTTGTTTGTCAAATTCGTGTAATGCATAAAAAAAATAAAATAAAATTAAAAAAAACAGACAGCACGCCATGTAATAAGACAAAAAAATACGGGGGTACAGTCAAAGGGCAGAAGAGGAAATCACCCTGCCCGATAAATAATTAAAAAATAAATGCCAAAAAGTTATTTTTTCCTCCAATAAAACAAATAAATAAAAAATAATAATTATTATAATAAATTATTAATAAAATATGATTTGCCGTTCACACAGTTGAAGATTCGAATCTGCCTGTCCGAAATTCTAATCCAACGGCTATAAGTTTCTCCCCACTGCTCTCCCGCACAAAACATTTGGGTCATCGCAGGTCTCCCGTCTCCGTAGCCTCTGTCTTGCACTCTTTCTTTCTCCTCTTTTAACGAAAAACAGCCCTTTGAGCCAGCTCCTCTCTCTCTCCCCCCCCTCTCTCTCTCTCTCTCTCTAGCAATCCGTGTCTATTACTCTTCATCTTCTTCCTCGAATTCTAAATCTGGGTTTTCTTGCATTCCCGAAATCCTGAGCCGGGTCTGAGTTTGATTTTCCACGCACCCGCTTGCCTGACCGAGTAGATCGGTATCTGTATATACAAGTTGTGAGGATTTGTATATGCGGATACGATGATGGCAGTGGCGTCCCCGAAGAAGTCGATCAACTCGGTGTTCCAGAGGGTTGGGGTGTTTGGAGGGAGCAACCAGAAGAGGTGTAAGTATGAGATTAACGAGGATGATGATGATGAGGGAAGGACGATGGAGATGGTGCAGATTGGAGCCAATAGGACCAAGAATGTGCTGATCTTGATGAGTGATACCGGCGGCGGCCACCGTGCCTCGGCGGAGGCGATTCGAGACGCGTTCAGATTGGAGTTTGGGGACGAATATCAGGTAAATTGAACCTCGTCCTCTTTTGGGTCTTGGATGTTTTCCGCTTGCCTGTGGTTGAGTGATAAAATAGGTGTGTGTGTGTATATATGTAAGTATATTCGATTTTTGAAGTTGAGTTTCTTCTATGATTTTGATGTTGGGTTGTGTTAATTGGAAATTTAAGTGGTTGTGGAATTTCCACTGAGGTCCTTTGTGGGTGTTTGAATTGGAGTTAGGATTGATAATTTGGACAACTAGGTTGAACATTTTCTAGGTTTCCATGGGTCAAATTTTACTGTATCTTTGTTTACTCTTCTAGTTTGGATTTCTGGTTTCCTACCTTTTATTGTTATTATTGTTATTATTTTTTTTTTTCATGATTTGATGATCTGAGCTTATTACTAAGAAAAGTTTTGTTCTTAATTGATCCTCTTTCTCCGATGAAATAAATTTTCTCCTTTTCATTTTTCCTGTCTATCAAAATAACGATCAGTTAAAGTTTTCTTAACTTTGCCCTCTGTAAATTCTGTATGCTTTACTTGTTTTGCAATAAATTATGCCATGATTTTTTCCAATTTTTTGACCTTTGAGAATAGATGAAGTAGTAAATTTTTTTTTTCTTTTCCTTGGAATACTCCAAAGTTGCCGGCTTTTTCCCCCTTTCTTTTGGTAGATTTTTTTGTGGTGCTTCCTTCAACTCTAAAATTGATTTCAGGCCTATATTTTGGGAATAATATATTATTATCAGGAACTTCACACAATGTTTACATTTGTAGGGTTTCTCAGTTACATTCAAGATTTCTTTTATCGGCTTTTTTTTTGGCTGACGGGACCCTTTGTTTTTCTTCTGATTTCAGGTTTTTGTGAAGGATGTTTGGAAGGAGTATGCGGGCTGGCCATTGAATGACATGGAGAGACAATACAAATTCATGCTTAAACACGTACAGCTTTGGAAGGTTGCATTTCACAGTACGTCTCCTCGATGGATACACTCGTGCTACCTTGCCGCCATGGCTGCCTTCTATGCCAAGTATGTTAACCGTTTTAACTTTGGTAAAGTGGCAGATATTTTAAATATTTATCCATCTCTCGGCTGCAATCACAATTTTATATGAAAATTTACATTATTTACTCCTTGATACTTTTGTTTGGTCACCATAATTCCTTATTTTCTATCTTAAATTCTTCTGTGCCACAACGCACTTGCAGAATATGCTTCTGCTCTACTTTATGTTGTCCTTTTAAGTGAATACTTTCTTGTCACGACTTTCCTGCTAATCAATTTTTGCAAGTTAACGTATGATTGTTCATGTGGTGGCTTCCATTTAACATGAAAGGCACACTTAGCATTAGCTCGAATTTATTCGTAATTGGGTGCCTTCCCCTTAGTGTTTATTTCAGCAAATTTCGGTTATAAATAAAAATGGTTTGTGAAAGAAAATTTGGTGATTTATAGATAAAAATATGAATGGTATGGCATTCTCTAATTTTTCCACATTTATTGGTTGAAGGGAGGTCGAGGCTGGTCTTATGGAGTACAAGCCAGACATTATTATTAGTGTCCATCCTCTCATGCAACACATCCCTTTATGGGTTCTAAAATGGCAAGGTCTACAAAAGAAAGTAATCTTTGTCACCGTCATCACTGACCTCAATACTTGCCACCGAACATGGTCAGTCACTAACTCAACGTTGAAATTCCTTTTACCATCTATGCGCTATATATGATCTTGGTTTATGGTAAACTTTTGACTTGGGAACCATTGTATATTTAGGTTCCACCCCGGGGTTAATCGATGCTACTGCCCCTCAGAGGAGGTAGCAAAGAGGGCTTTGCTTGATGGCCTAGAAGAGTCTCAAATACGTGTTTTTGGCTTGCCAATCAGACCCTCCTTTTGCCGTGCTGTTCTTTCCAAAGTAAATATTTGGCAATTGTTTTAACGCAAACTTTGATTTGATGGATCTTGATGCTAATTATTCCATGATTGAGCTTCTTTTCTTAACTCTTTCTATAGGATGATTTAAGAGTAGAACTTGAGATGGATCCAGAATTGCCTGCGGTTTTGCTCATGGGAGGTGGTGAAGGAATGGGACCTGTGAAGAAAACTGCAATGGCTCTTGGAGAATCTCTGTTTGATAAGGAACTTGGGAAGCCAATTGGGCAATTGATTATTATTTGTGGCCGTAATAAAGACCTAGCTTCCTCATTACAGTCACTTGAATGGAAGATCCCAGTAAAGGTGATTTATTTGCTTTTGGAACCAAATACCCATGAAAATGAAAACGTGCATTTTAGCAATCGAACCACAATTTTTCTTTGACTAGGCAAAATTGAACCTTTTTTTTTTTATTCTGCCTGCATTGTAGATTAGAGGGTTTGAGACTCAGATGGAGAAATGGATGGGTACTTGTGACTGCATTATTACGAAAGTATGTTTCAAATATCCTACTTGATATTCCTTTCTATACCATATCCACTATATACATTGTCAAGAATCAATGGCTCACGGATTCTTTGGGTTTCTGCAGGCAGGACCTGGTACAATTGCAGAGGCATTGATCAGAGGGCTTCCCATTATTCTCAATGACTACATTCCTGGACAAGTAAGTGATGGAAACACTTTTTTTTTTTTAGGCATTTTTCTAGCAAAACAAGATGAACCCCATTGTTGATTTTCCCTTTTTTTCCAGGAGAAAGGAAATGTTCCCTATGTAGTAGACAACGGAGCAGGTGTCTTCACAAGAAGTCCAAATGAAACAGCCAGGCTTGTGGCCGCATGGTTCAGCACCAGAACAGATGAACTGAAGAGAATGTCAGAGAACGCGCTTAAACTTGCGCAGCCAGAAGCTGTGTTTGACATTGTGAAAGACATCCACGAACTTGCATGCCAACGAGGTCCCTTAGCCAATATTCCCTATGAATTAACATCATCATTTTCTAGCCTAATTTAACCATGATCATTTGACTTTCCTAGTATCATTCTTTGGCCTCAGAGGATTGATAGCATTGCTTGTTGTGTAATTTTTCGTGGAGAAGCTAGCTCTCATGTTTGCAAGGGTTGAGATTTTCCTCCTCCTTTTTTTTTTTTTTTGGGTGGGGAGGGGGGTGTGTCTTCAGTGAGAGGGAGCTATCATTTACTGAGGAGAAAAAAAAAAGGGAGAGAGAGAGAGATATGTTTTGTTGTATTTCTAGTTTTCTATTTTTACTTTTATAAATTCTATTTTTTTTTTCTTTTTGGCTTTTACATATGAATTTATCCAATCAGATGACCTTGTTTTGTTGCTTGTATTTTCTGTAATTGTTGATACTGTAATAGTGACTATTTCAAACTTTCTTTGGAAGTATTCAAGAATTGAAGGTTACTTCTCTTGTATGACATCTCCAAGTTGCTTGTAAAAATGGAGAAAAGAACTCATTGGTTCAGCAGCTAGCATTTCAATCCAAGGACGTGCCATGTGCAGGTTGGTTTGGAAGCAATTAAGTCAAGAATCTTTCTCATTCCTTCATCCTCTGGCTTTGATCCTGTTGCTTTTTGACACCTGAAGTTGCTTAGTTTGATCTCCTCCACACCAGTTTTCATAGCATCGAATAAAGTTCTCACCTTCTACTAATATATATATATTTTTTTATCATCAAAATTTTGCTTTTAAATTTTTTTGGAAAATGCTATTGGACCGATATACTTATATAATAAAGTAGGACGGTTTTTAAAAATATCACCATCACAAATTAAAATTTAAATGTTAAAATTGAGTTTTATTTTTCAATGAATGACTGAGATTTTCACAAAACTTGTATTTCTCTGTCTCATATTGTTAAAACATTACAATTTTAGTTTTTCTTTTGCCTTATAAAAGCATTAAAATTGTAGTATATGATTTTAATAAATTGTGATATATGATTTGAATAAAGGTGAAAAGTTCATGAGTTTTAAAAAAAGACCTATTGTCTTGGGTTCCGAAAAGATATTCATTTGCTAGGTTTGAAAAGGGAGACTTACTTGTTTCAAAAATTTAATATAGTTGTTAAATTTATATATTTTAATTATATTAGTCATTAAATTTAAAATACAAATAAAAAATGGAGTTAATTTAAAAAACACAAATAAAAAAACTTAAATAATAATAAGATTATTTCTCATATAACAACTCATAGTATTTTTTTAATTTAAAAGTACAAAAAAATACGAAAAATTAATTAGGTTCGGAAGTAATTATATTTCTAAATTCTAATTTTAAATTTAAATTAGTCACATTGAATATATTTATTTTATTTTGTATAGCACATATGATTAGTAATAATATTTTTTTTTAAGTTATTTTTATAAAACTAATTAAAAATTTATTATCAAATTTAATGTGGAACTCTCTATTTCATCATTTTACTTTTTTTATTTTACAAATATTTGAATAAATTAGTCTAATGTGTGATTTTTTTTTAAATTCTAATTTTATATTTAAATTGGGAAGGTTGATTACATCTATACAATGAACACATTTCAAAAATGTCTCTTTCACAAACTAAAATTTAAATATTGAAATTGAGTTTTACTCTTTAATGAATAACTGAGATTTTTTACAAATCAAAGTTTTCTATAAAACTCTTGTTAAGTTTTTTGATCGCTTCACATTTAGATAAGCAATTGAGTTGAACTTAAAAATAATATTTGAAGAGTTGGATTGAAAAATAGAATCTACAAAGTTACATTGAAAAATAGAGTTGCATTAAAAAAGATAAAAATTTTACTCCTTGGTATTACAAATATGTATATACTTAATTTTAGTTGAGAAGTACTGTAAGTACGAGTTATTTGATATTACAAATATGTATATACGTAATTTTAGTTGAGAAATACTATAAGTACGAGTTATTTGGCAATATATTTGCATTAGAAGTGTATGTACATAATGCATAGTTACCACTTTATCAGTATAAATTAATTAGGATATAAAAGTAAAATAATGTGGATTAAAATTTTGAAATTTGTAAAATGAACTAATTAGGTTGAGTTTTTATAAGTTTAATTTAAATTTTGAATTTGATGAGAAGTTGAAGAATATCTTAGGAAATTAAAAAGAAAATTTATAAAAAATTAAAAATTCATTTACTTTTTAAACATCACTAATACTCTCAGTGTTTCTTTTATACATGTATAAATAGAACCAAAATAATATAACAATGACAATGTTGTAATAAAATTATATTTATATAGATTTATTTCTTTGAATTACGACAAATGTTTTACATTATTCTGATTATTTTTTCTTGTATAAAATTGTGGCTGCAAATTAGTACTCTTTATTTATTTATTTATTTATTTTTCATTTTCATTAGATTTTTTATATTTTTTAATTAAAATATGATTTCTTTTTACCATGATAGTTTTTACACAAGTTATTAGTATCTTTTAAAAAATTGCAGAAAAAATACTTGAAATATAAAATAAAAAAATCTATAAATGGATCTACCTTAAAATTATGAAGAATATGAGTAAAATTTATAAAATAAAATAAAAATCAAATTTTGATTAAAAAAATTCGATAAACAAAATTACCAAGACTTTTGATTTTTTTTTTTACATATTTTCTTTTATAATATTTATTAACACTAAACTTTTTTTTTTAGTTTTTAATTAAAAAAATAGATAAAACAAACTAAAAAAAACCTGGAATCATTATGGAATGACAGCCTCAGTTGTCGAAACGGCCATTCTATTAAGGCGGCTCCACGATCACAGTATAGCTGAAAGCTTGATCGGTTGTTACGACTTGTAGCCATGGAATGTTAGTTCGTGATCCTTTTCTGTGCATTGAAATGTTACGCATGACCTCGCAAGTCAAGCTTTAATTGTGGGGTCACTCTCGTGAAACATGTCCAAGGTAGACTTCCAAGTATCCCCTGTGCGTCAATGTCCCTCGTATATATATATATATATATATATATTGCAGTAATTAAACCAAATACATTTATGAAGGCGTGGATCGGCTGTATCAGAGGGCGTTTGGTAGCATTAATTTTAGCATATTTTAGTAATTTTTAGCCAAAAGTTGTTAGTTGTAATTTTTGGTGTGTTTGGTGAAACAAGTTACAATTTTAAGTAATTTTTTACAATTTTTAAGTGCTTGATAAAATTTTTAGCGATATTTTTAACAACTTTTGAGTGTTTAGTAAAATTTAGTATTTTTTTACGACTTTTATGCGTTTGGTGAAATTTCTAGTAACTTTTGAATGGACAAATTATTGTAGCAGAATAAAAATGTGACAAAAATTGAAGTTTTACCAAACACTCATTTTGTAACTTTTGATAGACTTTTACATATTTTTGTACTGCCAAACACACCCTCAATCGCATTTGTGAGGACTGCACTATAATAACTAAAGTGTGAAGATCAAAGATCTTAATTTTTTTTTTTTTTAAATTTGAACTATTAAACCAAGATTATTAATTTTAATTTTACTCCAGTTAGATAAGACCATTAAATGACGTAAAGAAAATTAGAATATTTCATTCCTTACACTTCAATTGCTGTAGCGTAAAAAAACACTGCAGCTCTTACAAGCCGCAACAACGGTAGGTTCACCCCACATGGGGCAGGGTTATCGGGTGGGTCGTGAATGAATTGAAATGGATAACACCTAAGCTGGCTTGTATTATATCAGCTCAAAGTCAAATTCATTAATGCCTCATTTGTAAACATCATTTTCTTAGAATTGATTTAATTTGATATATGAAAATTTACGTTTGAAACATATATTTGAATTTAAGAATTGAATTAAATTGATTTAATAAAAATATTAAATTTGACCATGTTAATATGAAACGAAAAATATAAAAAAAAAATGATATACGAAAGTAAATTTGTCAATTTACTAAGATGGCTTAAAAAATAATAATTTTTTATAAAAATATCCCTCAAACTATCTATTTTTTATTTTATTTTCAAACTATTAAACGCATCTATTGCAAATTATCCAATTATGTTCTATTTAGTTCGAACACTAATTGCATCTATTAAAATTAATGAAAAAATTATTATGTACGGGTTATGTGACATTTTTCACCCGACTCCCAAAGGTATAAGAGTCAATTTCTGTCTATGCTTCCCATTTTTGCACCAAAAAGAGGGATAGTTTAAAGGATATATTTATAAAAAAAAAAAAAACTCATAAAAATTTTAGAAAAATTTTTAACAATTTTTAAGACATTGCCAAATGCATAAAATAGAAAAAATTGATAAAAATCTCCCTCTCTCTCAAACGGGCCCTAAATATGAGTTTAAACTTTCAATTTTCGGGAAAAAAAAATTTTCGGGAAAAAAAATTAGACTTTTAAAATATTAAAATTATTGTATATGGAGAGAAGTGAGAAGATAAAACTCAATTAAGCTAGAACAAAATAGAAAAAATAAATAACAAAAAAGCCATTGAGTTTTATTGGAATGGATTAAAAAAATATAATAAAATATTATTTCACAATATATTAGTTTTCTATTTTCTAAATTTCATTTATTTTTTCATTTTCTATTATAATTCAAATAAAAGAAAATTTTAAATCTCAGTCCTTTTTCTCTTTTTCCTTTTTGGCACAGAGAGAAAGCGAGAGATAGAAAACAAAGTTAGATAAATACGAAATAAATAATAAACAAAATAAAGAATTTCTCCCAGAGCTTGGCTGTTGGCTCAATAGCAAATGTCTCATTTTGCCTTACTCATCATTTGGGTTCTAAACCTACGAGTCCCCCGCTTAACTAAAAAAAAAAAAAAATTGAAAAATATAGAACTTAGAGAGTACACGTGTCGATTGCCTCTTTTATATACAGTATGATAATTTTCTAAATTTTATTTATTCTTTCATTCATTTTCTATCATAATTCAAATAAAGTGAATAATTTAATGGATATTTTTATAAAAAACTCTAGGGGAAAACAAACACTTTTTGGTGTCAAATGAGAGAAATAAATATTAATTGACTATTATACTCCTAAAGTGGGGTGAAAAAGGTCACATGTCTCGCACATGACAATTTTTCTGTTAATTTTAATGGATGAAATTAGTGTTCAGACCAAATAGAACGGAATTAAATAGTTCGAGAATATAATAGATACGTTTGATAGTTTGATGGTGAAATAGAAAAATTAAGAATAGTTTGAGATATATTTTTATAAAAAATAAAAAAATAATGAATTCTTATCAAATTTTATTATTTTAATTTAAATTTCAAATGAGATGAAAATCTTAAAATATAAGTTATGAAATAAAATCAAATTTAACTCATCAAATTTTATTCTAATTCCAAACAAATGAATTGATGAAAATTCAGACCAAATAAAATCAAATTTCATCAAATCCACAATTCCGAATATAGTGTAAAGAAAGTATGGATTTAGATATGTCAAGTTCATAATTCTTCTATCCATATTTAAATTGAGTGTCCGACTTGCTTACCCAATTTGACAACATTTATGTATTATAAAATTTATAATATTATATATATTTTATATTGGTATAATATTATAAAATTATATAAAATATATAATATCTAATATCATAAAAAGTATATTATTAAATTGAATAGAAGTATATTTATACCTAAATTAATTAAGTATTAGATAATGGAACTAGTTCTATTCGAATTAATGGA
The DNA here is from genome assembly GCA_019916065.1 of Vitellaria paradoxa. Classification (NCBI taxonomy): domain Eukaryota; kingdom Viridiplantae; phylum Streptophyta; class Magnoliopsida; order Ericales; family Sapotaceae; genus Vitellaria; species Vitellaria paradoxa. The sequence continues at coordinate 49,451,989 of CM034235.1, read as the reverse complement.
TTTAAAACTATATCTATGGTTCCGTTTGGTTTGCTACAAATTTTTAAAAATTTTTGAAAATCTTTTAAAATCTGTAAAAATTATTTATTTTTATCTCACTGCATAATTACGAACTCACAATTTATCTCACTTTATCTCATTTTTATCAACCTAAACATATATATGCTTAATGGAGTCTGGATCTAGGTCAACAACTTAACTCATTGATGGGCCTAGTAGTGAGAACTTTTCGAGCAGTTTAGCTAAATACTATTCTAATCCTAACAAGAAAAATTATTCTCCTACCAGATTTATATTCATGACAGATTAAATTCATTATTCTATACCTAACTTACTTAGGACGTGCTTAGAGTGATAAAAAGTTATAAAATTTAATAAAAGTTATAAGTTCGTAATTTATGTAATGAGATAAAAAATAAATAATTTTAAAAATTTTTAATATTTTTTAACGATTTTCAACCTTTTTCAGAGGTCCAAACGGAGCCATTAATTGGGTTATGTGGGTTGAAGGTGCATTTGAATTAGCAAAGAGTTACAGTATCGTAATTTGTGCAATAAAACAAAAAGTTAGAAGTTTTTAAAAGAGTTTTAGTTTTAGATTTTTTTTTTTTTTGTAAAATTTAAAACTCTAAACGGAGACAATATTTTAAAAATAAAAATAATTTTTATAAAAATATACCAATAGTATTTATAATCATTTCAAAAATAATATACTAATATTATATAAAACATACTAGTAGTATTTGTATATTATTTGTTGTTGATATATTTTTTGTATAATATTATAATATAAAAAATATTTGATAAATTTGACTCCATCACCGGACGAATTAAAATTAGAATGACCAAAATTTGAATTTATTTTTTGTTCAATAATCTGAATTTTATTATTTAAATTTTAAATTCACTAAAAGTCAAAAGAGTAAGAAGCAGGGGAGAGGGAGGCTGAAATCAGTTTTAATATCAATTATGTGACATCGATGTCATGGAGCATTGAATGAAAATTTAATGGTCCAATTACACTTATTTTAATTTTAAAAAAATATGAATATATATAAATTATTAAATTTTAATCTAATAATTCGAGCTCATGATTTATGAGCTAACATTAAAATCAATGCAAGCCTCTCGAAGCCGAAAGGTGGGCTGACCTTGGGCTTTGATATTACCAGCCCGGCTGGCGATTTTGTCGCCCACAATCCAATTGCTTGCCACGGAAAGCCCACCATGTAAACATGTATTTTACATTGTGTTAACAATATGTATAAAAATGGTTATTTTTTATATTAAATAAAATAATTATCAAAGGTAGAATAATTTCTTTTTTGGTATTTATTATTTTGTATATTTTTAAAAGATAATAATTACCAAAGATAAACTTTAATGTCATTAATTTTAAAAGAAGTTTGAAAATTAAGAAAAATCTACCGTAAATAGTTATATATCGTGGTAGAGTTTGACTGCAAGAGTGTTTGACTGTGATAAAAAAATTTAAGGAGTATGGTGATAGAATTTGAGAAGAATTGTAAGAAGCACGGTTACGATAAAGATGCGTCTGGATATAATCTTTATTTTTTATTTTTTTTACCATATTCATGAAAATTGCATACCATCAATTTATAAATTTGAATATGAATTGACGTTACCAACATTTAACTGGGTATTTTTTCTTCACTTTAAAACTTTTAATTTAGAAATAAAAATAATTATTAAATATAGATTATCAGCTATGCATTTATGTTACCAACATAAAAATCATTAATTTCATATCTTTCCCATATTTATATAATGTATGTATGTATATGCACTTCTATTGATAACTGGTCTCACGTCCATTTGTATCCACTGATAACTAATCTCTTTGTCAGTGGCATTTCCCAGTTGTTTTCTGCATTAGATTTGATTCCATATGTACATGTATGTGTTTTATATATATGTATGTATTTGATTATCAATTTTTTGTATTGAAAGATTGTCATACAAAATGGAGTTATAGAAATCCAGTGTTTGTATTACAATATATAAGAGCGTGTGTTAAAATCAATCAAAATGCGTTTAATTAAGATGAGATTAGATCAAAGGATCGTAAGAGATTGGTTAAATAACATTTCGATATTAGATTACTTTTTATAATGAATTTTATGTCTGTTTGCACCTAGTATTAATGCGAATGTATTTGATTGATTATAAGCGCCTTTTTCAAGAGAATTTATGGTATACGGATAAAAATAAAATATCATCATTAAAATTTGTGAATGGTGATTGTTTGTAATTGAAACTCGATGAGCCTTAACTCTAACTACTTGGTTCTAGTCAATCATGTAAATTTATCTTCTCTTAAATATATTTGGTCAAAATAAAATTGTAAATTTGCAATTGTGTCTTTAGACTTAATTATTATAGTCTACGGGTATATGCAAACTGAAATGCATATATCTCACATTTGATCTAATGTGTTGTGGTGTGGTGGTTTATATTTACCCTAGGTTCTCTTCTCTTAAAAATTACTGATTAGTGATAAATTCTTTTACGGTGTGTTTGGTGCAAAGAAAAAATAGGAGGAAGAAAAAGTGAGAGGAAGGAAAAGTGAGAGGAAAAAAATGTGTTTGGTTAAGTGAAAAAGTGGAATAAAATAAAATGATATATATATGAGCATGTACATATTATAATTTATTTTTAAATTAAAATTATTTTAAAAAGAATGGGTCCTATTTGCTAAATTTTTTATCACACATATCTTTTCTTTCTCTTCTCTTCTTTTCTCCAATTTTCCTCCCAAATTTGGGAGGATAAAAATCGGTAGGCCACACCTTCATTTTTCCTTCATGTTTTACCTCCCCTTTTTCTTTCTTTTTTTTTTTTTTTTCACTTTTTTCTCCAATCAAATAATGAAAATGAGGTATTATCCCATCTCCTCATTCTCTCCTTTCTATTTTTCATCCAACTAAACATGTCCTTAAAATATATAACAAATAATATCAGATTTTGTACTATATCTTCCATCTGTTATAATATAAGGGGTGATTAGTAGTATAGTGGTCAATTAGATCATTTTTCCTTTATGTTTTCCCTCTCTTTTTTTCTTTCTTTTCACTTTTTTTCTCCAATCAAATAATAAAAATGAGGTATTATCCCATCTCCTGCTTCTCTCCTTTATATTTTTCATCCAACTAAATATATCCTTAAAATATATAACAAATAATATCAGAGTTTATACTATATCTTCTATCTGTTATAATGTAAGGGGTGATTAGTATTATAGTGGTCAATTAGATCATTTTTCCTTTATGTTTTCTCTCTCTTTTTTCTTTCTTTTCACTTTTTTCTCCAATCAAATAATGAAAATGAGATATTATCCCATCTCCTGCTTCCCTCCTTTCTATTTTTCATTCAACTAAACATATCCTTAAAATATATAACAAATAATATCAAAGTTTATACCATATCTTCCATTTGTTATAATGTAAGCGGTGATTAGTATTATAGTGGTCAATTAAAAAAGTAGCACAAATCTTGCTGGTATGAGCGTAGGCTATGAAATATAATAAAATTTAAGAATAACAACGAGACACTATTCACGATCTATTAGATCTCGACTTAGGGTACGTTTGGAACTCAAAAAAAATCAAAAAAATTTAAAAAAACTTCAAAAGTTTTCAAATCTCTCCAATCAAATTTTGATACTTATCTTTTTTACATCACATCAATCTTACTTTTTAATTTTTTTAATTTTTTTTGGATTCCAAACACTCTCTTAATAAAAATTTATCTCATAATCATTCATTAGTCGAGGAAGCTAAAATAAAGTGTTATTTTGTGTTGATTAAAAAATAAGCCAAGATCAAGCATATGATGGTTCGGCTTTTGCAGTTAAAAAAAAAAATCATAAAATTTTATAATTGCAGTTTCGAAGATGATGAAAAATATAAAATGTTTTAAAACATTGATTACGAAGTTTTATGATTTTTTATTTTTTATTTTTGACTTCAAAGGCACATTTCGTACCAAACTGCTTTCTCTTGGTTCTACCCCAAACAAATCCCCTTGAACCCCGTGAGACAGCAATCACCTGGTTCCGGAGCTCTGGTGATTGGACGGGACAAGAAGCCTTCTTCCAAAATCAGACCCGAGTTTCCACAACAAGCCCTCTTTCGTCTCCGAGCACCGCTGTCGCCGAGCACTTTTCAAATCTCGACCCTCGACGCCACGTCTTTCTCCAGTTGTTCAAATCATGACCATTTGAAGCTACAACTAGGTTCGAATAACAACCACTTGTAATTATTAGTCTCGTTGTTCTTGTTTGTCTGTTTTTTCCAATTTATGAATGATAGTCATTCATATTTTCATCAGCTTTTCTATAGAATCAAAATCTATTTGCTAGGGTTTCAAATGATGAGGTACTTTATGATGTCAAATTATGGTTAATGTGCAAAATTTTCATGTCTTTTTGTTGTTTTTCTCATTGATTTGTTATCCTGTACAGAACTATGCATTTCTGACTGGGAATGCGGATGTGATATTCTGTGTATTACTAGGTGCTCATAGAATGAATTTTCAAGTTCCTAGCATGCAGGCTCTAATGGGCGCAATGTGATATTCCTATGTAGGTATAATTCTATAATTTTTTTTTTAAATTTTTTGCCAGTGATACTGAGGAAGGGATGTTCATATTTGTGTTTGATAAAAGCAATAAAGGTTTACACTAGCGGATCATTAATGTTTACTTCCCTTGTAGTTTCAGCTGTTGATATTGTGATTTTGTGGATGCCTGGTATACATGTTTGTGTTTCTGTTTTTAGCATTTGTTGAAATTAAAATCTTTAGCATCCATTTCTTTTGTTGTACTTATAAGGCTGGCATTGTTGAATGAGAAGTAGCTGATTTTTTATAGAAGCAAAGCTGGTCATATGTACTAGTCCAAATGTACGCCTTATGTGTGTGCTGTTATTAATTTTCTTTTTTCTTCTATCCCAATTTTCTTTTTTACCTTTGCAAATTTTCTCCCTGTAATATTTTTTTCATACGTGTGTGCTGTTATTAATTTTTTTCTTCTTTTCCAACTTTCTGTTTTACCTTTGCAAATTTTTTGCCTTTAATTATTTATTTACTAGCAATAACCCGTGCCTATGAAACTCTAAACGAAACTAGTATAAAGTTTCTTATATAGTTGAAACTTTGGACAAAAAGTTCAAATAGAAAAAACTATGATAATCCATGGTTTTTAATTTTTTTTTTTGGGTCCCAAACTTTAGGCCTTAGCAGCTAATGCATATGTTTTGGTTTCTCTCTCTCTCTCCAATTAATTTTTAATAAGTACCATAAAAACAAACACAAATTATGTGCTTTTTGGAATGTTCAACTTCCTAGAAATCATAATTGAGTGTAATTTAAATTGGCAGTTTTAATTTGCATATGATCTCCACCTTTGAAATTTGATGAAATTTAAAATACCAAAGCCGTTTTGTGAGATAGACGGTAGTAGGGTCCACTAAAATAAGAATGAGCGAGAAGTTAAAATATAAAAATAATCTCAATTGTTGAATGAAAGAAAAATAATTATTAGTCGTCGGATTTTAATTCGTGAGAAAGACATTTAAAAAAAACTGTTCTGTTTTATTATATAGATTTTTTCTTATTTAGATGAAGTTGAAAAAAGAAGTTACTTGAGTTTAGCGAGGTTAAGGATGGAATTTGACTAGTATTTGTGGAATTCAAAAAATGGGAGACAAGGGTGAGTGTGTGTGTGTGTGTTCTTTTTGTTTGGTCAGTATTTTTTTTTTTTTTGGGTTAAAGTTTTTGGCAGCCATGCTCAAACTTGAGATTATCTTGAGCTCAAACTCAAGCTTAGTTTGAGCTTGAGCTTGCTAGTAGCTTAATTGAGCTGTTAGTGAGCCGAGCTCGAATATAACATTTCTTTTTTTATTTTTTTTTGAGCCAAGCTCAAGCTCACGCAAAAATTGGAATTCAAGCTTAAGCCAAATAGTTTATGTTCGAGCTGAGGGTTGAATTGGTTAAAGCTCGGCTCGACTCGATTCCACCGCTAGTGGAATGTTATGGTCCGTGGGCATATGTAGTATGGGATGCATATGTCCCACATCGGTGGTATAGGATACTGATATGATGGTTTATATGCCTTGGTTCAATTTCCCCTAATAGCTAGTTTTTAGGAGTGAATTCTTCTAAGGTATATAACACACTTTTCTTGGCATTCTCTTACATCCAGTGCATTAATTGATTTCTGTCACTCCCATGACTATATCATCTCAAACTTTTTCTTCATTTTAGCATCAATGTTCATGCTTCTGTCCTCTCATGGATGTTTTTCATTTTTGATTTGTTATAATGCTGCTCATCCATCTCATCTTTGTTTGTAAAGTGTTAATTTTGTATTCTACTCACTTTTTTGTTTAGAGATTCAAATTAAATATGTCAATTAATGGGAATCTCAAACTCATGACATTCAACACTGCATGGTTAAGCCTTTATCATAGCAAAGCAGTTTGTTTTTTTATTATTCATTATAGTTCTGAAGGTTTGAAACTACATTATGTGTTGATTACTAATTACTATTACATGTGTTAACTATTATATATTATCAGCTGACTGTGTTGATGTTTTCTTTTGCAGGAAGTTTGTAAGCCAGTGCAATATTCTAATTGCCAAGGTTGATTTATTTTTGTGATAGGAAAGAAATTCAGTCTGGAGTCAACATGGTATGGAAAACTGAACTTTACTTATTTTAAAATTTATTGCATTTCTCTTTCTGTTTTTTTGGACTGAATTCATAATATTTCAAAATGGCCACAAAGATTTTTTCTGGAAACACTTGGTCCACGGTCAACATTTGGATTGTCTTGGTTGTCGATAATAGTTAAACTACAAGAAAGCAGTTTTAAGTACAGACTGATTACCAAGCTCAAGCCTCAAACTTTGAAGGAGCTTAAATAGCTACAACTCTAACCTCATAGCGGATTGAATGATTTGGAGTTTTCCTTCTGTGGATATAATGTTAACATGTTTCTTAGATATGATCTTCCTGTTGTTTCTCTATGAAAATTTATGAAACTTAAGTCTTTCTTACAAGCTTGTATTACCTACAACTTTCATTCGGTTTTGCAAATGTGCCTGTTTGTGGAGGAGTTTATGGCTGTAAGCACCTGATGGCCTCCTAGTTAGTTCATCATTAGTTTTGGGGCTGGGGTAGAAGTTTTTCTGTAAAACTTTTTTCTAATTTGTATTAAAGCCTAAAGAATCAAAATTCTGATAATTATTTAGTGACGTGTGCCAATATAGGTTTACCACTCTAGTTTTGTTGATGAGGAAGGAATTACTAAAGCTTGTGGGTGCCCTCTTCTTCCTCTGAAAAGCCATATAAAGGGTCCCGCTCCAGTTTCAGATCAGGGTTAGACTCCCATTACTTCATTTTTAAGAATTTGTTTTTATTCAGTGTATGACACGTATGTAGCTCGTATGCAGACAGGACAGATATCGTTGATGAGGCGATCACTTTTTTTCGTGCCAATGTCTTCTTCAGAAACTTTGATATCAAAAGCTCAGCTGATAAGCTTCTCATCTATCTGACATTCTATATCAATGTGGCTTTGAAGAGACTCGAGGGGTGCCGGACTTTGGCTGAAGGGACCAAGGCAATCATTAACTTGGGGCTTGAAAATGTTCCCGTGCCTGGGGAGGCGGGTTTTCCCTTTCCAGGGCTCTTTGCCTTACCTCAATCTCACAAAGAATCACGTAAAGTTCATTCAATCTTTTTTTGTACCATGTTATGTTTGTACATTGGTAACTATTGCATCTTTATTGGGTAGGAATTTTATTTTTGGGAAAGGATTTTGAAGTTGCAATCTAACATTTTTTTCTAGTTAGTAGTTTGTCCTTGTACTTTGTGACTCATGCTATTATTTTGAAGATAGTTAAAGCCATATCGTTGATACTTTCGACGTTTTGAATAATTTAAGAGGAAGGCCACCATTTTGCCTTCATCACAGTTTTGGATTCGTAACATTGACAACCATGAAATAATGTGTTAATGTCTTAAGATTGCATTTTTCTTTTTTCTTTCCTGTACTGTTAGCTTCTTTTTCTTGTTTAATAGAATTTCTTGTCGACCATTTCTCTAACAACGAATTTCTCTTACAACGAATTTCTCTTATTTTTCTTATTGGGCGATGTTATTTATAAATTAGAAATATGATATTACTATTTGTATTGATAATAATAGTGCCAAGCCATTTGTATGTTTAAACGTATAGATCTGGCCGTTGCCTGTAAAAATCTATCATTGCGAATGCGAAGGCACATTGACGACAATGGGCCATTGACATGAATGCCCATTATTCTTGGTCAATAGAAATCTTGAAAAATGCCTGGTGCATATGGGGAGCAGAACAGTTTTTGCATTCTCGTGTTCTCAACTTTTGGCTGGTCATTTGGAGTTATATTTCCATTAGTGTTCTGGCTATTGAGGGCCTATTGCCTATTGATAGGGTTGAATGGGTTGGCTTCAAGGCCAACTCGTGTCCCTTGTATGTGCAATTCCTTGTGTGGACAATCTTTCTATAACCCTTTCTTAGAGATGGTTTCTTCTGTAGTTCCTTTATCTGCTCTTAATTGATGCAGCATGTTGCTTGTGCAGAAACAAAGTTAGGTTTGCATAACCTGCCCGTAACTTCTTTTGAAAGGCTTATGTGGGTTAAAATAAATAATCCTTAATTTTTCCCTCTTGCAAATGCTAATTATTTCAGAAAGTAGAGACTGAGAATCATATTATGGGACTTCATGACACCCTAAAAGAAATAATTTATTTATTTTTTTAAACAGCAGTTTTTCCTTCAATATTCCCTGTAGTTTTACGGGTGTTGGTGCTTAGACTATGGAATGACTTTTAAAGCTTTGGAAGTGTTTGGAGATCTAAATATTGTATTGGCCTTCAAATGTGATCTACAAAAACATTTAAGATGGCTTGTTTTAAGATGGCTTGTTTTGAGGGTCATAATGTGCAAATCAAGTAAGTTATAAGTTCTTTTGGCTCGTTCTTCTTTTAACTGAATTATTTTGCATTTCTTGTTCCTTAAACGCTCACAAGTGCACTTGTTAAGGATGATTGTGGGCTTGACAAATATGCAAAAATACTTCTCATGCCAAATTTTTTGAATTCAAAAGTTGGAGTGTGTGTGTTAAAAGAACCCTTACCTTTTTTGTAATTTAACATGCGCAATGCATATTGTTGCTTGTAGAATGAATTTGTTAGATAAGTCATCTATCTGTCAATCAGCCCTGCATAGAATGTTTTAATGGGATAAGTTTCAAACTCTGTTGACCCAAAATTTAAATTCAGAGTACCTTCAGTTAAAATTTCATTGAGAAAAGCTTAATAGATTGTCTAATTCGTACTTGTTAGATATTTATGGTTGCCGGTAAATGGCGAGGCCTGTTAGATGTTTTCTAAACTCAAACAGGCCCAGCTCCATGTGTTCTCCTTTTCTTGCTTGACGTCTGAAAGTTTGAATGCAGAGCTATTCAGGAATTACTTGAAGCAGATAAGGGAGGAAACAAGCGGGAGACTCTTGAGTGTTGCTTACAGGCCCAATGGAACTCCAAATAAATGGTGGTTGGCATTCGCCAAGAGAAAATTTATGAACATCATTGCTCCATGAGTGCTGCTTATTTCAAGGCTATCGAGAGGCAGTCGCCTTTTCGGGGTCCCATTTATTTGACGATTAAGGAGTTGGTTCCAGAAAATCCACAAGAAAATGATCTGAAGAACAAACTTAAGCATGACTGCGTTTATAGCTGGCCAAGCATACAGGTTTGTGTAACTGTGTTTTCTATCTTTGCCTTATTTTACTTCCCTGATGAATGCCGTGATTATTCACGGTTGTTCGTGGCTAATAATGTAAAGTTGTACGCGTGTAAATTACATGTATCCGGAGGACTGATTCCTCATGTATGGCTAATTGTACTTGGCCATACTATTGTTTTATTTCACAGTGAAATGGGCATTACTTGTATGATTGATATCCTAGCTTTGAACAAATCTGATTCTTCTTCCTTGTAGGGGGAGGCAAATATTTCCATCCCCGGGTACTCATAATACCTCTCCCATTGGAAGAGGGTATGGAGATAATTTTGGCAGGGATGAGGTTGGAGATTTTAAGTAATCTCTAAATAGGGCCCACTTATGTATTAATATGTAACATTATTATTTTTATTTTAATTATATTATATGACATTGTTTGATTTAAAATATGTATTATTTTTATGTTTTTTATGGATATTTTTATGTTTAATAATATTATATTACATTATTTGATTACAAATATGTATAGCTTTTTTATTTTTATTTTTTATGAATATTTTATAACATTATTTTGGTTTTCCGAATAATTTTTATTTTTAAACAGTGGTGGGGATGGGAATTTTGCACGTAGAGGGAGAAGGGAGAAGTATTACTGAACGGGACAAGAAATGGGATTTTCTCCTCATGTTTCGCCTCGTTAACATCTTGGTTCCGTATTATCGAGGGAAATTTTACATGTCTGCAGCCTGGTCGGTCACTGGCATTGTTTGTATATTTGAGAAAGAGTACAAGTTTTAATAATAATGCCAACTTAATTGCATAATTACAAGATTGGTTCCCTGCATGGTTCATCTTTGTAGGCGGAAGCCATGGATAATGGATTTGAAAGCAGTCTATTTTCATATTTTTGAAACTCAGCATGTATTGGCCGTGCTAATATATATATATATATATATATATGAATATATGTATATATAGATTTCTTCTACAGTAGCTGCTTCTGATGCTAAGGGTGGGGTTTTTTTTTCTTTTTATTTGGGTAACTTAAAAGCAGTTTTTTTCCCCTTATGTTCTTACTTTTTTTTCACTGAAATTAGATTTATTTAATATTTTCAGGGCATTTAATTTTCATTTGTAAATAATAATAATAATAATGAAATTAAATAACTAAATGCTTCCAAGTAGGGAACCTATGCATGTTTATTTTTTTTATTTCCTCTCTTATTTTTGAAGTATTTTTTTTCTTTGTATTTTTCTTTCTATGAATGTGAAAAATATGCCTTTGAGTTACCGAATTTAAAAGAAAATTAAATTCTAATGAAAAAAAGTCAAATGAGACAAATAAACAAAAGTAAAAGTAAAAATAAAAAAACCAGAAAAAGGAAAAATAATTGTCTTCTTTATTACCGGGCCCGGCCGCATGTGCTGTTGCCGGTCATTGCCTTAGGTTCCATGTCATTTCTTTGCCAATCCGTCACGGATGCGTTAAGACTACGGTATCGATGGCAAAAATTAGTTGGATAGTTGCGTTATTAACAATTAATTTTTTGATTTTTTAAATAATTAAACTTATTTTTTTATATTTTAAAAATTTTTTAACATTAAAAATAAAAAAAATATCAAATTAACAAAAAATTAAATTCAACCTAGAGACAATTTATTTGTGCGCCCCAAGAAGAGGAAAGGGATTTAAATTATTTTTTTATCTAAGGAATTTAAATTATTCTTTATTTAGTTGTTGGTCAAAAAAATATAAAATTTGAGACATTAAAAGTAATTAAATTAAAATTGTTGCATAATATACATTAATATTTTTATATTTAATTTTTTTTATTATTATTAATTTTATTTTTATTGTCCCTTGCAATCGAAGCAAGTTCTAGGGGTAGTGCCTTACCTTTCCGTTCCCTCAAAAACATGGGCGGTGGCATTGTGGGGACCAAATTCACAAAGATATTACTTTATCATGACTCTGGCTCTGTTTGGATTGATAAAAAAAATAGTAAAAAATATTAAAAATGTCTAAAAATTATTTACTTTTTATCTCATTATACGAATTACGAATCCACAACTTATCTCACTTTATCTTATTTTATTTTATTTTTTGTTATTCTAAACGCATTTTATATCTTGACTCGTAACTTTTAACTAGAAATTGGAGAAAACTTGGGGATTAGATCAATAAGGTAACAATTTTTAATGTCCCAACTCCATAATTTGAAGCAACAGCAACCCCACACACAAAAAGACATTCAATAAAAGGAGTTAAAAAAAAATCACGAAATAGACATATGATTTTGTGTGCGTTTAAAATACTAAAAAATGTAATTTTTTTTTTTTGTAAGCTTTATTCTGGTGTTGTCAGACATCACTTTAGGTATATAAAAATTGTGTAATTGGTAGAAAAGTTAGAGATATTTTTTTTAAAGAAAATGTTAGAAAAAAGTTGAACGAAATTGAAAAAGTTAAAAAAAAAAAAGTTAAAATTTTGATAAATTTGTTAGAAAATTTTTGTGCTCCAAACGAAACTTATACGAAGCAAAATTAATAGTGCAAATCTGCAAATCGTTAAATTGATAGATAGTTTTAAACCTCAATCCTGATTAAAGTTATTGATTAAGTGACGTGATTATAGGATTTTCCATATAGGATATTAGAATTCTCATTTCATCCATTGTTAGATTGACTTGGATGATCCAAAAATGGGATAATTCCATTCACCTCTCAACTCAATTTAATTGTTTTCTAATTAAATGAGTTCATTTATATGGACTTTATTATTTTATTTTATTTTCTTGTTTTGAAAAGAGGGCCACCAAATACGTAATATAACTATCTGTTAGAGACTTAGAGTTGACTAACAAAAAAATATCATTGGCCAACAAATGAAGTCATTTATATAGATCTTTTTATTTGTGAGGGTAGAATTATTTGAGATTTAGTTTAATAGCATAAAATTCACCTTATTTTACTAGTTTTACCAAGTGGTGGTCATCGATCGAATATAGGATTTATCAATTTAATATTTTGAAATAGTTCATACATATAATAATAAGATTTTACACATGAGAATTTAAAATTTGTCAATTCAATAAAAATAAAATATGAATTTAAATCATATAATTTGTAACCACTGACACCGTAGGAATAACAAAGGAAGATGCATTTCCTAGCTTTTTCATCAAATTTGGATATATTGCTTTGTAATGTACCGTTTGGTACCAAGAAAAAACTCCAAAAATTACAATAAATCTCTAACAACTCATTTACCTCTAATTTTTTCGCTATCACTAATTTTAAAAAATTCCAATATTTCGTTTAAAAAACGAAAAAAAAAAATTGGAGATAAGTTAATCGAATGTGTAAATTTTTTATACAATCATATTTTTCGTGTCGAAAGCTTTCAAATGAGTACCATTGTCACTATTTTTTGTGAATTTTTTTGAATCCGTGAGAACGGATTTGGAAAATCGTTCCCACAGTTTGCTACTTTTCAGAAAAAAGACACCAAAATTAACCCCAAATCATATTTTATCTCAATTTATCTTATTTTTTCTTACTGCAAACGGACCGTAGTGGTCTTATTAGACATCCAAAGATTCTCAAATGAGAAAAATAACGTCATAAAGAGTCTTATTAGAAAGTGAAGGAATTTATTAAGCATGCAGAAGTGGGAACCCAATAACCCAAAAAGTGAACAGGTAAATGTGCTTGGAGTCAAAGTGCTCTGCCTACATTAAGCAGATGCTGATATTTTCTCCCAGCAACATTGTTTGGTTGAGGAGTATCAACGCACGATGTCTGATATAAGATCCCATTGGAAAGAAAGAAGTCAGTCAAGAAGAATTTACTACCATTGTCGGTTCAGATGGTCTTAAATTTAGGCTTAGTTTGGGAAGAAAAAAATTTAATTTTATTTTTGTACTTGACATTTTTTTTAACGTTTAGAAAGAAAAAAATAAATAAAAAAATAAAAAAACTGGCATTTTGTGGCTAACTTTTAAGCAGTCATCTCCGCCTCCGGGTGCCGATGTTGATTTGGCGACTTTCACCCTTAGTTTATCTATTTATTTATTTTTATTAATTTGATATATTTACACTTCATGATTTAAAAAAATTTTAAAAATTTAAGGCATTTAAAAAAAAAAGGCTAAAAATCTAGAGCTACCAAAAACTATCTTTTTCTTTGGTTTCCAAACAGAACCTTAGCATTGAACTGTGTTTGAACCATCTTATGAAAAAAAAAAAAAATTGGAGGAGTAAGATGAGAAGTAAAAGACTTGTTTTTCATCAAGTACACCCAAGTGCACATGGTACAGTCATCATCAACGATTGTGAAAACCACCCAAGAAAGTAGTCAAGGATGGTCCCCAAACATCACAATGCAAAAGCTCAAAAAGAGAATCGGTAACAGTAGAACTTGAAGAAAAAGATTTTTTTTTTTTTTCTTCAGAGTTAAAGGACATACAGTGCATTGCCAAGAATAATTACAAGAATTGTTTGGAGTGCATCCACGAAGTAATTGGAACCTGTTATTGTATAGCTGTCCTAATCTATAATGCCAAAGAAAAGAAGGATCAGAGTTGACAGCATTGCAGGACTGTGTTATATAGCCTTTTAGGGCTGAATCAAAATTGGAGATGTTGTGCTAGGCATGAGATAGAGAAGTTCAATTTTTTTTTTTTTTTTTTTTTCCTTCCAGCCCATCCAAACAAAAATTCTAACACGATGATTAGGCAACAATTTAAAGTTTTAAGAAGTTCGACAGAAATGAGGTTGAAAAAAAGAAGAAGAAGAAGAAGAAGAAACACAGAGAACATCAAAAGACTTGAGTGAAGAATTAAGTTTAATGGTTCCAATATGTCTTACTCAAGCAGAAGCAATTGGGTAATTTTAACAAACATATTAGTGATAGGGTTGGAAATAGAAAAATGATACGTGCTAGTTACCATATGCTATGTAGAATTTTTCCTTCTTCTTTTTTATGACTCAGGGTGTCTGGTCCACTTTACGTGCATCTTGACTAATCCTTACGAGTCGTGAATTTAATGACCGGAATGATCCTAACGAGACTCGAACTAAAAACCACTTAGTAAAACCAAAGTTAAAATTCCATCAAACACTAAGAAAAGAGACTTTTGAATTTCTAACTGAAACTCTATAGGTGCGTTTTGCTGAATGTCTCTAAAAATAATTCACATTTTATCTCACTACACGAATTACGAACTTATAACTTATCTCACTTTTTATCACTCCAAACACACCCTATATACACAGGGCATAATTATCTCGTATTTAATACATTAATATTATTTTTTAATTTTATTTAAAATTTATCCAAAGAAAAGACTTCTGAACTTTTTATCTCTATCTATACATGTCATAATTATTATAATTATCTCATGTTTAATGCATTAATCTTTAATTTTTTAATTTTATTTAAAATTAAGAAAAAACTTTTGAATTTTTTACTTTAACTATATTTATAAATGTCATAATTGTCTCATGTTTAAACCATTAATTATTATTTTTTTAACCAAAGAGGCTAGGTGTATAATTGTTATAATTATCTCATATTTAATGCATTAATTATTATTTTTTAATTTATTTAAAAATATATCAGAGAAACATCAAATATACTGTCTCCCCTAAAAATTATCTCATATTTAATACATTAATTATTATTTTTAATTATTTAAAATAATATTGGACAAACATCAAATAGACAAACTCCCCCTAAAAAGTTCTCCCAAAATTTCAAGACAAAGCACTATTGAAATGCAAATGGTTATGCAAATAGATTAGTTTCGTATACATGGCAATGTCCGATGAGTCCTCAAGGGGAATTTAGAGTTTCCAAAAAGTAAAAAAAAAAAAAAAATCAAAAGTTGGTATTGAAATATGTAAAAATGATATATGGTTAAATTTGATTAGAAGAAGTTAAAAATTTTTGTAATTTTTTTAAGGTTTTTTTGAAAAAATTTGGGCGTCAAATCGAGCTATTTTGCGGCCGTTTGGTAACGATGCTATTTTTTGTTTTTACATGGTTTTTGTTTTCTCCTATTGTTTTCTTTTTCTAAAATAAAAATTAAAATTGCGTTTGGAAATATAATTTTATTTGCAGTTACTAATTTTTTATTTTCATAAAATTAATTGAATTTATTAAATAAATTTTGTATTAATTTAATTTTATTATATTATTTATTAAAAATAATTGAATAAAATATAAATATTATATTATTTAATCCAGTAAATATAAAATATATTAATTATAATTTAATTATATTATTTACTAAAAATAATTGAACAAAATATATTTCATATAATTTAAATAATTTAATTACAATATTTATTAAAAATAATTTAATAAATTATAATTCATATTAAAAATTAATTTAATTTAGTTATGACATTTATTAAAAATAATTTAATAAAATATATTTCTATTAATTAAATTATTTATTAAATTAAATTAATATATTTTATTTTATTATTTATTTAAAATAATTTAATAATATATGTTTCTCATTAATTAAATTAACTAATTTAATATAATTATATATTAGAAATAAATTAATAATAGATATTATATATTAATTTAATAAATTTAATTTAATTATATTATTTATTAAAAATATTTTTAGTTTAATAAAATATTTGAATAAAATAATTTATTTTAATATGATGTAACAAAAATAGATAAAGTATTAGAATTGACAAAATGTTTGCAACAAAAAAATAGTGAAACATTTTTTTCTATTTATTTTTCTAAACATTTTTTTCTATTTACGTTTTTCTATTTAATTTTTCATTTTTTTGAAAATAAAAAACGTAAACAAGTTTAACAAATACGTTTCTGTTGGTTAACTTACAAAATTTTAAAAATATAAACAGAAAAACAGAAAAAAAAAAACGTTATCAAATGGGACTTTTCTTTTTATTTTTGGCTTTGGCCCCATAGTACAAAATAAATAAATAAAGATTTTGATGTTTTAGAGTACTCGTTAAGAATCAATGAATGCGTAACATTGTACTCTGGTATAGTTATGCATTGGAAAGGTACTAAATATTATTCAATGACATATTTTATTAGTTTTAAAGGTTCAAGGGAGTTGCAGTGAAAAAATCTTCAATAAAAAATTAAGGGCTGAGATCTTTCATACTTTAATGATTTGTGACCTTTTACATTCTGTATTGATTGTGTTCCAATTAAATTTTTAAAATTTTTATTTAAAAAATAATTTTAATTACATTAAATTAGAGCCATTAGATTAAAGTGTAAAAATCTCAGCCCTTCATTTTTCACTGCAACACCTGCAGTGAATTTTTAATCTATTTTTTATATTTCTTAAATTCTATAATTTTTCCTTTTTTTTTTTAAATAATTTTAATTCCCGCGAACTTTTATTTTTCATTATAAAAAATATCCTTAGTAAGTTATAACTTAGCTAACCAGAACATCTATAAAACAAATACATGATATTCTTCTTTTTCCCTTCAAATTGGATAAATTTTTAGAATGTCTTTGGAGTGGAAATTTTCAAAGATAAAAAGAAAGTGATAGGAATTCAAAACTCTTCCTCTTAATTCCTGATAAAAAATAAAAAAGTAAAAGAGATGTTATTTGGGAAATTAAAAAATTAATTATTGATAAATATGTTTTTATTTTAATACATTTTTAGATTCATTCGAATAAAAATATGTATATAGAATTTTATATTTTCTTTTCATTTTCTTTTAAGATGTGTTTGGAACATGGATTTGTGGAGAGAAAGGAAAAGTGAAAAAAATGATAAGAATGCAAAATAAAGTAAAAAAAGTCAAATTTATGCTATTTTTCTTAATTGAGTTAGAAAAATAAGACTAAAATAAATAGATATTTATCAACAAATTTTAATTTTTATTTGGTTAAGTATATATAAAAATTGGACAGATTATAAATATTATTTTCTTTTTATTTTGTATTTTCCTCCACAAATCCATATTCCAGACATAGCATTATTGTTCCCTTCTATTTTCTTTTGTTTCTCTTGTTTTTTTTTTTTTTCTTTTGGTAATTGCCTTTGTACTTCTATACTTAGGATAAAAATTACTTACACCTCCTATATCTCATTATTGTAACTAATATCTCCTATACTCCTAACTAAAATGCAAAGTTGGACGGCATCAGGTTACATGATAAAAAGACAAAATTACCCGTTTTTTTTTCGCTACTTTCTTCTCTCTCATCTGTTCTTCTATTTTTCTCTTCAAAATGGCTTTCACCATTACTGAAAGTTACAAACAAATAAAAATTAATGTTGAAAACAACTAAACATGAAAACACAGTAAAATATGCAATTATATATGTGATTCAAGATGTAAAAAACACACAAAATATGTGCAAAACTCACAATATATATATATATATATATATATATATATATATATATATATATATACTAGCAATTGTTTGTACCTGAAGTCACAGAAATATAATTTAGTATGTAAATAATTTAAATTTAAATTTATAAAATAAACTTATATAAAAAAAGTGTAAAAATAACCTATAAAAATAAAATCATTAATAAAAAAGATTAAGGTATAATTTTTTTTTGCTAATTATAAAATTTTATTATACATTACAAATATTATCACATTTTTAAAAATATTAATCTAAAATCTTTTATATAAAAAGTATTAAAAAAAATATGGGAAGAGGAAGAGAAAAATAAAATAATTCTAACCATTTAGCAAATTCCATAGTTGAAAATATCTCTAATTCAAAATTTTGAATTTCTTTATTATATAAATGACACATAGTGTAAAAGTGTATGTTATATTTTTTTAAAATATTAATTTAAAATATTTTATATAAAAGTATTTAAAAATATCAGAAGAGTGAGAAACAAAAAGAAAAATAGTTCTAGCCATTTAGCAAATTCAACAGCTGAAAATATCTCAAATTTAAAATTTTAAACTTTGTTATTATATAAATGACACAAAGTGTAAAAGTGTATATATAATTTTACAGAATATAATATATATTTATTTGAATTTCAAATTTTAAATTCGAAGGATGTTTTATTACATGGATATGTAATAAGTGATGAAGTGGTGGAGGTTTAGTAATGATTAAGATAAATGTCAAATCAGATGATGTGTTTTATTATATAGATATACTTATATATAACACAAATCAAAACTAGATAGAAGATTAGACATCCAAAACCTTCATTGGTTGAAGAGGCCTTAACCCAGATTTCATATCCTAGTTTTGAGTAAAGCAACAAACGCAAACCCCATGATTCCCTCAATCTCCTACTCTTGAAACGCATTAATTTAACAAAAAATAAGAGAATTGGATACCCATATGAAAAAACAAGACTTTCGTGAAGATTTAATCAAGCCCGATTCGAATTTCTTAAGAGTTTGAAATTACTTTTAGAGGTTTTTGGAGGCCGGTCACTATTTATAGACTTATAAGAATTTAAGTCATACCTAAAAAAACTTGTTTGTGAATAAGTCACACTTGCAACAAAAAAACAAAAAAGGACATCACGCATTTTTTACTATATTTCAAAACCGTCAGTTTTATCCGAAAATAGTGTACACTTCACTCATAACTTCCACGACTTTCTATCTTCTTTACAAAGCAAGTAAAACTGATTTTTGGAAACAAAATCAAAACTGTTTAGGAAAAACCTAATTCCGTGACTTTCCATCTTCTTTACAAAGCAAGCAAAATTGATTTTGGGAAACAAAATAAAAATTGTTTGGGAAAAACCTAAATCGATTATCATTCCTAAGTATCTTTATTTTTTCTGATTTTGAAACAGTACCAATATTGTTTTGAAGATAGCTCAAAATGCTAATCAGCCCCATGAATTTCTGTTGCCCAAAACTTGTCATTTGCTTATAATTCATGGTGCTGTTTTGAAAACAGTATCGGTACTGTTTTCATACTACCATAAAAAATATCAATCGATGCATAACACAAACCATCAATACGAGCCAATATCATCATATTTTTTGAAACAGTGCCGGTACTATTTTGAAGATAACTCAAAACGCCGATCGGCCCCATGGATTTCTCTTACCCTTAAAACTCGTTATCTGCTTATAATTCATGGTGCTGTTTTGAAAACAGTATCGATCAAAACAGTACCGGTAAAACAGTACCAGTACTGTTTTGTTTTGTACCGGTATTATTTTCATACTGCCTAAAACATCAATCGATACATAACACAAACCAACCATACGAGCCAACATCATCATATTTTTTGAAACAGTACCGGTACTGTTTTGAAAATAGTTAAAAACGTCGATCGGCCCCATAGGTTTCTATTGCCCTTAAAACTCGTCATCTGCTTATAATTTATAGTGCTATTTTGAAAACTTCATACTGCCTAAAAAACATCAATCGATACATAACATAAACCAATCATACGAGCCAACATTATTATATTTTTTGAAAAAGTACCGGCACTATTTTAAAGATAGCTTAAAATGTCGATCGGCAAAATCAATCCATTTTGAAGATAGACCAAAGAAGCTCTATCTTTTTCATTTCTTCACGACTAAAACTGTAAATAATAAAATTGAAAACAAGGAAGGAAAAAACGGAAGAAGCGCGATTCTCGGTAAACCATATCTTCATGTGATTCCCGAAAACAACTTGTGTAACTTAATCATAGAAATAAGGATATTATTGATATGTTAGAAATTATGTTAAAAACAAACTCGTAGGACCTACTCAAAAATGTAACTTAAACACAAAACTTTCTACATTAATGTGACTTAAAAGTAATACTTTTTTTTTGTATGACTAATAGCCTTAAAAGATTACAAAATATGACTTAAATACAATTTTTCATTACTTTTATATATACATATATATCTATGTAATTGTTATGCTTGAAAACCGACAACATTTCTTAATTTTACTAAAAATGATTTAAAAATTATTACTTATAGATCTGGCGCAGTTTGCATTGTTATTGCAGTTGCTTTAATTTTATTTTGTTTATCTTTAAAAAACTAATTCTTGGAGAAAATATGATATTTCTTTTATTTATACATATACATATATACACATATACATATTTAGACAAACATATAGGCCACGTTTGTTTGCGAGATAAATCACATAGGATTGGACTCAGCATCCATGGGCCAACTTATGAAATGTTTGGTTGGCTTAAATTTCCTTCGGATACGTTCTCCTATCGGATTGACAGTGAAGCAAAATTGCGGACAATCTAACCTTAGGGGGTTGTAGTATAACGAGTGAGAAGACGTGGGATTGGGGGAAAATTTACAAATTTACCCCAATAATGTGAGGACTAAGCAAAACGCAAATTATAGCTCCAACATCTCTCTGCATCTCTGTTTTCTATCCCTACATCTTTATTGTCTCTCTCTGCAGCTCTCATTTCTCCTTGTACACTGTCTTTTCTATCACCGAAGGGTCGCCATGGTCCCGCCCACTGCGTTAGATTCTCACATAGAAGGAAATCTTATTCCTCTGGATTAGAAAATGGAACTATTAGAATATGGCAGACAGGCCCTTTGAATCATAACGAGAATGATGCATCTATTAATGGTCCGACTGAGAAATTAAAGGTTTTGGCTAATAAGGTTGCTCTTAAGATAGCGGATGCTTGATTGAAAGTAGAATGTTTTTAGTTGTATCTCATTAGTGAGTAGTGAGCATGTGGATGTGATTTTCTTTCTAGAGTTATATTTGCTACCTTTGTCAAAGAGTTATATTTACTTGGGCCTGTTGTAATTTCTTATACATTTCATTTTAAGGTACCTTAACTGAAACAATTGTTGGATTTTGTTTGGTGTTATTGCAATTTCATGAATAGTTATTAGATGTGTTTATTCATGTTAATTCGCTAATTAAACAGTTTACATTCATTCAAAACATTGTTGCTCTTCTAGTTCACTCAAAAAAAAAAAAAAAAAAAAGGTTCCAAGTCTAGGTTTAATTAGCTAGTTAGCAAAGAGCTAGCTGCTCTCATGGTCTTGAAGAGCTAGTTGCTCTTATATAAGATTTAATTGTACTGTAAGGGTAATAAAGTCATTTCATACACTAGTCCCGTTATTTATACATTTTTTCTTTATACACACCAAACACAATATTATTTTCCCATATCATATCATAGTATTACTCATCTTCTATCTGTAACATCACAGTATTACGAATCCTACAATATTACTTATCTCTCTCTTTTTTATATCGGCAAATAAACATAGCCATAGTACTGTGTTTGTCTATGCACACACGAATAATACAAACTAAAATTATCTTCTTATTTTTATACTTTTTTCTTGAAAAACTTTGAAATAGTCTATTTGTTATGGTAATCCAAATCATTTATTTCTAAAAATAAAAAGTTGAGAGAATCTGAATAGAAAAAGATGGAAAGAGAATAAAGGTTTAAAGAAAGAAGATACTGAAGATCACATGACATATTCAAGAGCTTGGAATGATATTGTAGGGCATTTTCATCTATTCACTATGTTTTTTTTTTAATGAAAATTAGATGTTGCACTTTTAATGCGTGTGTCACGCATGGTTAAATTAAACAATTTCGTCCAACTTTGCACATTGAATACGAGTATGAGAGATATTAGCACATAATAATAAGTATAGAGGTAAAATGATTTTCACTTCAAGTACAAGAAGTATAAAGACAATTATCCCTTTTTTTTTTACCCAACAAGAATCCGAAACAATATCGTAAGGTATTTCATCTAGTTATAATTTTTTTTTGGATGAAAATTAGACACTTATACTTGTAATGCACATGTGTTTTAAGCACAAATAAATTTAATAGTATTGTCCAACTTTACACTTTGAATTCGAGCACAGGTGGATATAAGTAATTTTCACCCAAACTACAAGGGTATAAAGGCAATTCTCTTTTTTATTTTTTCAACCCAACCGTGGCTCAAACACACTCATGTTATCAATCAAAATACTAAAAAAAAAGCATTGAAATTTTTTCTTAGGAAAAAATGGTTAATCACCAAACATACCCTTGAGCATAGGAGCCACATTAATTACATAAAAATACATAATATATTTATTACTTTCTCAAGCCTTTTTTTAGCTTAACAGCTTATCACGTACCCACCCACTCTTCATTCCCAAGCTCCAACCATTTCAGCGACAAAACCAAACACCCTTTTCTATTTCTATCTTCGATTAAAAAGAAAAAAAAAATCACAGAGACAAACAAAAATTATTAAAAAAAAAAACAATTTTTTTTTGGGTTGAAAATTAAAACAAAAAATTAAATGAAAAACAGATCTGAACTCAAGAAATCGAATCGAAACCCTTAACGCCGATCCCATTTTCATAGCTCCCTCTCTGTGTCTCTGCAATTCTCGTCGCTTCGATCTCTCATGGGTTTATCTTCTTACCTCTAATTTCATAAAGCTTCCATAGATATAAATACACTTACAGGATACATACAAATACATATATATCTATA
Source organism: Vitellaria paradoxa (assembly GCA_019916065.1). Taxonomy (NCBI): domain Eukaryota; kingdom Viridiplantae; phylum Streptophyta; class Magnoliopsida; order Ericales; family Sapotaceae; genus Vitellaria; species Vitellaria paradoxa. The sequence continues at coordinate 49,428,691 of CM034235.1, read as the reverse complement.
TATATATATATATAGATATATATCGTGTGTATATATCTGTATAGCTGTGTAGTGTTCTTGGAGATGGCTCATACGAATCATCAGCGGCGGAATGGTGTGACGCTTCCGGAGCTGTGTCCGCACTTGGCGGAGTTTCGATCGAGGCACGGGGTGCGGCCATTCAGGGCGTACAGGAGTGTCTGAGGGTGCGGCCCGCCGGGAAGGGCGGCGATCCGCCGGGATCCCAAGGAGGTGCCGCGATGCGGATCTTGTGGTTCCGTTGCGCCGCCGCGGCTTTATGCTTGTGTTGCCTGCGCCGCTGTCTCTTGCCGGGCTCACGCTCAGTCGCATGCGGCGGCGGCCGGAGGGGGTGGGGGACACGAGATCGCTGTCGATGTCGACCGGGCGGAGCTGTTTTGTTGCTTGTGCCGGGACCAGGTATACGACCGTGACTTCGATGATGCCGTTGTTCTCGCGCAGACTGCCGCATCCACTCTCGGTGGGGGATCTGCAATCCGATCCCCTCCGCCTGAGAACCTTCGTCAAGCGACGGCGCGTGTGATTACCGGCCTTGGACGCCCGATCCGATGGAGCGCGCGTTGGTGGGGAGAAATTCGAGTCCGTTGAATCGGACGACTGGCGGAGACTCGTCTTCGGACCTACCGTGGGGATTGCGAGGGCTCAACAATCTCGGGAACACTTGCTTCATGAACTCTGTGTTGCAAGCATTGCTTCATACTCCACCATTTAGGAACTATTTCTTGAGCGATCGGCACAATCGATATTTTTGTCACCAGCAGAACAGTGTTAAGAAAAATGATGCGAATTACAACAAAATTTCAAGGCTTTGTTTGGCTTGTGATTTGGATGCAATGTTTTCGGCTGTGTTTTCGGGTGATCGGCCTCCTTACAGCCCTGCAAAATTTCTATACAGGTCCTTCTCAAGCTCGGAACTACTTGTTTATGAATTGATTGTTGATTGTGTTTTTGCGGTTTTTAATATTGATAGTTCCAATGTGATACAAAATTTGCTTGTTACAATTGTTGTATAAATTTGGTTTATTGTAAAATTTTTTGAAAGGAAATCGAGGAGAAGACAAGATGAAGTTTTCTTATAGATTTTGGGAACTATCTCTAATTCATTCTGTAGTTTCTCTTATCAGAACTGGTGAGTTGGTTGAAAATTGTTTTCCATCATCTATTGTACATCGATCTTGAATGGTGTTTATATGCTTGTATATGTGTGTATTGGAACTGTTATTCATCTCTTGTTCTGTATTTGGAAGCTGACATTTTCAAGTATAATAATATTTTAGTTTTCTTTTGAGGTTGACTGATTTTTTTTTTTTATTTTTGTAATTCTGTTACAGTTGGTGGCAGCACGCGGCAAACCTTGCAAGTTATGAACAACAAGATGCGCATGAATTTTTCATTTCCATGCTTGATGGGATTCATGAAAAGGTGGAGAAGGATAAAAGAAAACCCCAGAGTCAAGGTACATTCATTCTTTCTGCTTGACTTTTATGTTAGTTGTCTTTGTCTTTGTGAGGTGTCCCTTACTTCAAACTTCGAGGTCCAAAGTCCCACAAACTATAAATTGGGGACCAAAAACAGTTGTGAAGTATTTGTTGCAAATATGCAACTTAGCAAACATGAGTCAGGAAGTCCCAGCTATCAATAATCTGCGCCTGAATATTCTCTCTGTTTTCAGTTGTGAGAATCTGTAAAGCAACTTGTTTAGCTACCTACCTACCTGTTGTAAATATTTGGCCCAAGGAACCTTCTAGGCAGGACTTGTCTTAATGTGGGCCCCGTTCATTTTGGTTGTCTTCTTGTATTCCCCCCATGCTAATGCTGATTGTGTGAATGTGAATTTTTGTAGTTTTTTTCAAACACATGCTGGTTTACTAATATAATTGTGGCATTCTAGAACAATATGTTCTTAGGGACTCACATCAAATACTCAAATCCCTTAACTTCTCTAAAATAGAGAGAAATGAGTGAAAAAGCCCCACATCAGATTCTTTACCTACTCTCTATTTTAGAGAATGTCTAGAGTGGCTTTCCATATGTAGAGAATCATTACAAATTCTCTATTATAGATAATTATTTAGAAAAGCTGATATAGAGTGTTTTTGAGTAGAGAAATCTTGAAGTCATTTTTTGCTTTATTTTAAACTTCTCTAAAATAGAGAGAAATGAGTGAAAAAGCTCCACATCAGCTTCTTTACCCACTCTCTATTTTAGAGAGTAGCTAGAGTGGCTTTCTAAATGTAGAGAATCATTACAAATTCTCTATTATAGATAATTATTTAGAAAAGCTGATATAGAGTGTTTTTGAGTAGAGAAATTTTAAAAGTCATTTTTGCTCTATTTTAGTTTATGAAGTTAAAATTGTAAACATGATGCTGCTTACCCTCTTTTGAATTGCAAATAGGTGGTGCAATTGTGAAGTTTAAGAATGAAAAGTTATTGGATGATTTGGTTCATGTCGTTGCCACTCTTGAATTTTTATTGGTCCAAGATGTTGTAACAATTTGTTTATTTTGCTTCAAGATGTTGAGAAGCTGATTGCCTTCTTTCTACGACTAGGATTATACACAAATAATTGTCAAAATTTAGTCCAAGTAGCAGCATCGTCGTAACCTGCTAACCAAGACTTGGGAACCCTCTTGTGGATACACTACAATTTTTCTGTCTAAATAAACTCTATAGGACCCTGTAATTGAGGCACAATGAAGCTTGCTGCTGTTCTAAAATAATCTAAGCAATCACCTGATGCCCCTGCCTTCTTTATTTTGGTTCTAGAATTATATTATTGTCAAATTGATCCAAAATACTTTCAAAGATTAAGATAACTGCAATATTCAACTGCAGGGAGTGGGTTTAGGTCCTTGTTGCTTTAGACGTTGGCAAGTGCTCTCAGATTTAGGGCATTAATGTGCAAGATCTGCTTCACTCCAGTAAGTGTCCTTGTTCCTTAAGTCTAATTGGTTTCAAGATAGGAATTTCTTGTGCCTCATTAATTCTCATGTTAACTCCACTTGTGCCATTGTTGTGGTGTCGTCTTTTTGACATGGCGGATGGAAACCCTACAGAGTGTTCAGAGAGGTTAGCGACCAGGCTTAATTAAGTTGAACCATTGCAATCTCAAATTCTTTACAGATTATATTTTTGGGGACCTCATGTTTCTGGTGGAGATTTTGGTATACAACATTTTTTGAACTTCTTGACATAGTTCCAACTAGTTGGCATTAAGCGGTGGGAGTCATCTCATCGGCACTTTTACACTCTTGATAACTGTGCTGCAATGATTTCCTCTCCAAGTTGTTCTGCCCATTATCTAGGATGTCAGCACAAGTATGTGTGTTAGAAGCATCTCTTGTTAACAACTTGTTGCGAGCAAGTTATCTTGGATGTGATCAAGGCGTTGAGGAAAGGTAGGTGGTAGTACAAATATTTAGGTTTAGAGCATCCAAATATGATTCTAATTTTCTACCAAAGGTAGAAATTATCCAAATCAAATAAGGGAAACAATAATACTTGGGCTGGTAATAGTTTGATGTAGATATAGTCCCTCCCCCCTTTTTTCTCCCTCCTTCTCCTTTCTTTCAAAACCCAGTTCTTTTGCAAGTAGATATAGATTTCTACATGAAACATTAGTTGCTAAAGTTCTCATACATATTTGTATTCGTGTTCGTGTTATGGTTGAATGCTTTTCATATCAAATGTTTTAATCATCTCTAACTTAATGACTGTTTATTGACCTTATTTGTTCGATAGTGCAGGCAACGGAGACTGCTGTATTGCGCATAGGGTGTTCTCTGGCATCTTGAGATCTGATGTCATGTGTACTGCATGTGGCTTTACATCTACAACATATGATCCTTGTGTGGACATCTCATTGGACTTGGAACCAAACCAGGGGGCTTCTGCAAAGATGTCATCCACAAAACCCCTTCATTCTTGCAATGGCAAGGCAGATTCTATGAATTCAAGCCAAACTTGTGGAATATCTACTCTCATGGGTTGTTTGGACCGTTTTACAAGACCTGAGAGATTAGGATCTGACCAAAAGTTCTTTTGCCAACAGTGTCAAGTGAGACAGGAATCTCTCAAACAGATGTCCATAAGAAAGCTTCCGTTGGTTTCTTGCTTTCACATCAAAAGGTTTGAGCATTCTGCAACCCGAAAAATGTCAAGAAAGGTTGACCGCCATTTACAGTTCCCGTTTTCATTAGACATGTCACCTTATCTCTCATCATCTATCTTGAGAGGTCGATTTGGAAACAGAATTTTCACTTTCGATGGGGAGCCGGATGCTTCCAGTGAGTTGTCTTCACAGTTTGAGTTGTTTGCTGTTATCACTCACGCTGGCAAACTAGACGCTGGCCATTATGTGACCTATTTGCGGTTAAGTAATCAATGGTACAAGTGTGACGATGCTTGGATTACTCGAGTGAATGAGAACATTGTGAGGGCTGCACAAGGATACATGATGTTCTATGTGCAAAAGATGCTTTATTATAAAGCAAGTGAAAAGCCAGTCGGCTCATGATGTGGCCTACAGAAACTGGGTTGGTGCTGGTGGATACAACAAAGTGCAGAGAAAGTGTTTCGAACCATTCAATGGGCGGTCATGGTTAATTCGAATTATTGAAGAAAATGACCATTGCGACATAACCATGAAAACCAATATCATCGAGTTGCTGTTTTCTTCACTTAAAGAGCAAGCAGCTTTTGACGCTCTGAGAACAATTTTTGAGAGGTAAACTGTAAATCTCAGTTGGAGCTTAAAATTGGCCTGAATTTTTGAGGCATTGATCTCCTGCATGCGGAAAGCCTATAACATATAATTGTTTTGGGGGGGGGGGGGAACTATAAGAGAGGAAAAAGAAATAGAAAGGAATCGTTTCAATTGATTCATTTTCCGCTCCTCATTAAGTGTTATTGGTGGGTTGATTTATTATTTTTTTTTTTTTTTGGCTTATTTTTTCGCTTTTTCTAATGGATTTATCTGGAATGCAGTTTGCTGATGTACTAATCCCAATACATGAGCATGCATGCTTTACTCTGAGATGTAGAGATCCCTTTTAACACACTGGTTTTCATATATAGGATGTGTCTTATTGGGGGACATGGGGCTGTGTTCTGCATTGAACTATTATTCTCGTTGACCTCACAATTCCCTTAATTTTTTATTTTTTTTCTCTCCGGGTATGGAATCCTGTTGGGATATATCTTTCAAAACCGGGGATATGCAATATCACTTTCCATGTTATACTGTATATCTCCATCTCCTTAAGAATGCACAAAATCATCTGATGGTCAAATTTTCTATCAAATTATGTTTGTTTTATTTGATTTCAAATTTCACAAAATGATTAAAAAAAAATAGTGCTTTATTAAATTCAACTCTATGCATTTAGTTCGAGTTATCTCCCAATTAAAAGTAACCTCGATAACAATTGAATCCAGGAATAGGAATGCTTATCACACTGTACGTGCAGAAACTGAGCCATTGATCAAAGCTTTTATCACAATTAAGTAGTCCTTGCCCGGGCAGTTATTTGCCAATCCAAAATTCCATCCCTGGCTTTTCTGTGAATAGCGGGGAGCAAAATGAGGTTTATTGGCTCCAGACCACCCCCCCCCCCCCCAAAAAAAAACCCCTTCTCAATTTAATATATTGCTGTCCCATCTCTCATCTAAGCTCATATGGCATGTCCTAGAATTTTTTTTTTTAGATGAAACTAATTTCTCTTCTCAAATGGTTGGCTGTCTTTCTCTTTCTCTCCTCTTACAGATTCCTCTACAGGGATGGCTATCTTGGCTAACCTGTCCAAACTTTACCTAATCCCTGTCCCGAATGGGTAGGAGATTCGGTGATTTTTTGGGAGATCGGATAGGATATAGGGACATTTTGTAAAAAATTTCAGGGATCGAGTAAAATACAAATACGAGTTTGCTGTGCCCTGTATTCTATTCTATCCTACCCATTTCCCAACCCATTCACGCCCCACCCGTTATGGAATCAATCAATATTGGGGTCGCACCAGGTCCTCTACCAGTGTTGGATGTGAAGAATGAATCAGTAAGCCTCATTTCATTAACAAATTTGATTCGAGTGGTTACTGATCACCTCCAAACATTGAACAAAAATCTAAAATTGGTGAGTACTTTTTGTGAAAATTATGCTATTAGCTTTTATATTAGTACAGTTTGGCTGAATAATTGTATTGTTACATTTGTGTGTGTCTATATGCTAGCATGCTTTTGTTTGTTATGTAAGCATATGCATGTATATTAATAAATAAATGTGTAGAAATATTGTTCTATTAATAGACTAAATGATTTTATGATTGATAGTGCAGAGTTTATTTATCCCAAAAAAAAAAAGACTTGTGTTAATGGATTTGGGCTTGAATCTGAAATTTAAAATTTTTATATTTTATGCCATTTCGAGTATTCAATTTCTTGTAGGGATACTTGTTTCTCGTTTGCGGCAGGGATGGAGGATAAAAATCAATTCTCAGTAGAATTGGGTAGGATATAAGAATTGATTTGAGTTTGGAATCAAGTACGGGGATAGTCGTACCTGTTCCATGTCCATCCCTATTTCTTTAAAAATAGAAAACAAAAACTTTTATATTATCTTAATTGAAAAAAATCTCTCTTTTCATACTTAATGTATGCAAGTTTCTTGTAATAAAAACCATAAATACCATTTATTATATTTTCTGATGTGCTTTTGTTTGTGTCATTTAATTATCCACGGCGATCATTACCTCAAGTAAAAATTAACAACAAATTGATTTTTGTGATAGATTAATAATTCTCTTAATTTGTTTAACCTTAAAAGCAGATATCTCTCTCTCCCTTCTCATGCGTTTGTCTTCCTCTCTCTCAAAAAAATAAGTTCACTCTTTCTATGTTTCTTAAATGTAAAACACACACTCCTCTCTCTTCCCCCCCCCCCCTATTTAATACATATCTTACTAACAAAATAAATGTTTTTATAATATTTTCAAATTGATAATGCTTTGTGGTATTGTTTTTAATTTCGTATAGGTCATTGTTATCCAACATGAAAATTAAATGATTTTTTTTCTCTCTCTGCCCCCTCATCTCGTAGGAAACATGTCTCCATCACTCCTTGTTTTTTAAATGTCAAACTCTCTCCCTCTACCTCTCTCCCATATTTATTAATATAGACAATCATATTACTAGCAAAGAGTCATATAAATATTTTATTTATTATATTTTCTAATGCACATTGTTTTATGTTATTTTGTCCATATAAAAAAATGGCGATTTTTGAAAATGTATCTATCACAACTTAGATCTAAAGGATAAAATTGAGTTTTACTTTTCAACGAATGGTTGAAATTTTTCACGAAATTTTGTTTCTTTGTCTATATTATCGAAACATTACAACTGCATTTTTTCTTTTATTTATAAATATACTAGAATTGTAGTATATGATTTAATAAAGGTAAAAAGTTCATGAGTTTTGAAAAAAGGTCTTATTTTTTTGAGTTCCGAAAAGGAATTCTTTTGGTGAAAGAGACACCTACTTACTTAAAAATTTAATGTACTTGTTAAATTTATATATTTCAATTACATTAGTAATTAAATTAAAAATATCGATAAAAAAGAATACAGATAAAAAATAGAGTTAAATTAAAAACACAAATAAACAAAGCTTAAATAATAATTAGATTATTTCTAATATAACAACAACTCTTACTATTTTTCAAATTTGAAAGTACAAAAAAAATATCGAATATTAATTAGATTTGAGAGTAATTATTTTTCTAAATTCTTACTTTAAATTTAAATTAGTTACATTGACTATATTTATATTATTTTATAAAGTGCATACAATTAATAATAATATTCTTTATTTAAGTTATTTTTAAAAAATTAAAAATTTATTATTAAATATAATATAAATTTTTATATTCATTATTCTATTTTTTTATTTTTACAAATATTTGAATAAAATTAATCTTGGGGGTGTGAATTTTTTTTATAAACTCTAATTTTAAATTTAAATTGGTACGTTAACTATAGATATATAATAAACGTATTTCAAAAGTGTCTTTATTGCAAACTAAAATTCAAAGGTTGAGATTGAGTTTTATTTTTCAATAAATGACTTGATATTTTACAAATTAAAAACTTCCTATCAAACGTCACATTCTGATAGACCATTAAGTTAAATTTAATGATAATATCTGAAGAATTGCATTGAAAAAGAGAGTTACATTGAGAAAGATAAAAATTTTATTTCTCGATATTACAAATGCATGCATATTTATTTTTAGTTGAATTTGCCGCAGGCACAAGTTATTCGCTAATAATTTCATACGAGTCAATGTTATCTCTAGTAGAAATCAATCATTTTTGTGCTTAATCAATCATTTAAAAAATATTTATAAAAGTAAAATAATTAGAAATTAGTATAATATTATAGGAAGATATTTCTTCTATTGACTTAGATTGAGTTTTAGTTGTATTCACTTGGGCCGTTCGGCAACACATACAAAAAAAAAATTAAAAATAAAAATAAAATAAAATAAAAATAAAATAATTTCACTTGTATTTGAGACATGTCACTAAATAACTAGTTGGGTGTTTGGTAAAATGTAATATAAAAAATTTTATCTAAAGGTAATTCTTTTAACACTTTGAGATGCCAAATTACTATAAAGCAAATGTGTCTAATAACCTTTTTTTTTTTTTGTGGAATTCTTATTGGTGAGATTTCATTTAATTACACCTTTTGAAATTGGGATGGACTTTATGGTAGGAATTTTTTTTTTTTCTTTATTATTTATGATGAGAAATCTAATTTTTCAAAGTTTATTAGAAAAAAAAACATTGCGTTGAGTAGGCCATTTACATGAAAAGTAACTAGAATGATATGAATAACTTATTAATCTATCACTTGAAAGTAAAATAATTTTATAGAATTTTATTTTAATTACAAATTTAATAAATTTTTTAATTTTTAATGCGTGACTGCGTAAAATATTATAGTTGTAGTGATATTTAGATGGTCAAAATTTATTAAAAATTTATAAAAATTATTAAATTTTTTAACTTATATCGATTAAATTTTGTTAGTCACTTTTACATCATTTTTTATTATTTTTTAATTCAAATACCATCGCTAAAAAAAAAAAAAAAATTGAAATAAAGGAAAGAAACGGCGTCGGATCAATAGCATCACGTGCTTGCGAAACCCTCACGAACTCCGAGAGACTGCTTCGGTTCCAAAACCAATCATCTGTCTTTCAAACCCAATCAACCAAAGCCACACGTCGATCTTTTTTTTAAAAGTCTTTTCATACTCTCTCTCTCTCTCTCTTTCTCTCCACCTAAACATATATTACATACATATATACACGCAGATTTTAGGGCGCAAAATTGTTCCAGCGTCGTTTTTCACGTCTTATCTGATAAACCCAGCCCCTCCTTCTATATCTCTTTTGTCTCATTCTCTGAATTAAGCAAGCCTCTATATATCCGTCAATTTGTTTCTTATCCTTCAGTAGATTCTCCCCAATAATTGAAGCTCGGGTTCGTGAAATTTTGCTCTTCGAAAAATTGTTCATCTTTCGGAACCCGATGCGATTTTTCTCTTCGACAGCTATTTCCTGCTGATTTTGGGAACTGGGTTTGGTTTCGATTTTGGTTTCTTGCGTGATTACATGTGGGCTTCGCCTAATTTAGATTGTGATGATTAGAATAATTTCAATGAAGATGTTTGCCGAGGACGAAGAACCGATTGTTTTTACTGATTTGGTGGTTTGCGAATTCAATTTCTGTTCTGAAAATAGAAGCTGAGAGAAAATCGTATTTTCATCAGGCAAAACCCTAACTCCTATTTGCAGTTGCTTTTGCCTTTTTTGTTGGGACTACTTTTGAATAGCTAGAAGCTAGAGAAAATGGAAGCAAGATAAGAAAGTTTTGATATATATATATATATATATATTTGCATGCTTTCAATTCATGAATTCTGTCAAATGCTGTTTTATTTTCATTGACTCTTATGATGCTTAAGCAGAGGAAAATATGTTAGGTAAAGTTTTGGCCTTAAGTTTATGAAAATAAAACTAATTTATTTTGGAAGTTTTTATTTTCAGCACCTGAGCTGACAAATTTAGTTACTCTTCCTTTTGTATTTTTAAATGAGGAAAGGGGGAGTTGTTGTTGCAGAGAAACGCATAATGATACATCTTCCTTTGTCATTTGCAGTAAGCATGATGGGCATTAAGGATTGGGTTTTGTCTCAGTTGGTATCCATGTCGGTTGTGTCATCAAGGCCGTTGTCGGCCAGTGACAGGTTCTTCGGTGAGCAACCCCTGAACGAAGAGGTCAGCAACCAAGGTATAACCTTATCTCTTCTCTTAATTGGATGTGATTACAAAACATTAAATTCATATATTCTAAAGGTGCATCTAGTAATTTCAATGTTTATTAGTCTGAAACTGCTGTGTCCATGTGTGCACTCACAAGCATGCCCGGGTAAAGTTTCGGTTCTTTTGGATTCTGTCCACCTCTTATCCTCTTTGTTTTTGCTCCAATCGTTTGTATTTAGATTCATGGATCCAAGATTGTGAGAATACGGGCTATCTGTTTAATTGGAAGTGATAAATTTTCATAAAAACTCTGTATAGTTTTATCCTCCCAATCATCAAGGAATTACCTGAACATGAGCTCAAAGGCATTCTTCTTTTTGGCTGCTCCCTGACCTTATGAGATTATGGTCTCGTTTGATTATGCGATTATTGTACGTCTCTTGTTAAATGAAGCTGGCATTGGCATTAAAGATCTAAAGTTGTCTAATGACGCATTGGTGGCCAAATGGCTGTAGAGATACTTGTGTGACAGGGATATGTTGTAGCGGATAGTCCTCACTCTAAAATTTGGGGCAGAATGGAGGGATTGGATCACAACTCCTCAATTGGCTTTAGTCCTTGGATAAATATCAGGATAGGTTGGCTGGGATTTCTGGTGCATATCAGATGTCGGACAGGTAGCGTTATGGGGCTTGAGTTCTAGAACCAAATGGATCCCATAAAGGAGTTTGGAGGATTTCTATCTTGAGTGTTCAGTATCGTAGAGGATAATGAAGCTTGGTAGCAAATTGCATAGTTCAAAGTGGCAAAATATGGAGTGGCTGATGGCACTGGGGAGGAACCTGAATGATCAGGAGATTGATATGATGTTGAGATGTTAGAGTTGCTGGGTACGAGGAGGCCATCGGAAGTTGATGATGAGGTGCAGAGGATTGCGTCTAAGAAATGCACATTTGAAGTGAAGTCTTACTTCAAGGCTCTGCAGAGGATTGCGTCTAAGAAATGCACATTTGAAGTGAAGTCTTACTTCAAGACTCTGGGGGAGCAGAGAGACCGAGTTTCTGTGGAAGATCTGGATAGGCGGTGTGACTCCGAAAGGGGCATTCTTTGCTTGGTCTTTGATCTGAAGGAAGACCTTAAAAGGAGGTGTTTTGCATTGGCTAGTAGATAGGTTTGTGCAAAAGCAATGAGGAGTCAATCAACCACTTATTCATTCACTGCGGATAGATGAATTAGCTGTGGGATCTCCTGCTCACTACGTTTGAAGTACAATGGGTTTTTCCAAGTAAGGTTTAAGGCTTGTTTGCCGCTTGGTGGGGTTCAAAGCCGAGGAAGTAGTATAGAAAAGGCTAGCATATCACTATTTTTTGCTTAGTCTGGTTGGTTTTGGGAGAGAGGAGCTGTAGAATTTTCCAAGATACGGAATTGCCCCTCTACAAAATTAAGACTGCTTTTCGGTCACAATTGTATAGTTTGGTGAAGGGGGTTATATATATCCGGATATTGAGTCCTTTTTGAATTTTGTGGATGGATCTATTTGTTGATTTTAAGTGGTTGGTTGTACTCGGTATTTCCTTAATGCCTTTTTTCTTTTTTCATTTTGCTAATAAAATTTCATTTATTCACCCCCCCCCCCAAAAAAAAAAGAAAAAATGTTTCTAAGTTGGTTGATCCCTCGAGTAAGCTCTAAATTTCATGGACTCTTATTAATGAATGTTTGTTCCTGTGTGGTATTAGGAGTATGGTATGTTTATCCCAGTATAATTGAATATTCATGCAAACATTTTTAACAATTCAATTTTAGCACATAATTATGCATAAAACCTGCATTTTATGCACGGATTATTCTAGTGGAACCTTGTTAATACCATGTTATTTTTAAAATAAAATAATTATATTGTTATTTTCCATGTCCCATATCCTTAAATATGGGAATTAATTAGTGGGTTAGCTATAATATGAGAGCTATTTGTCTTTCACTGTATTCGGATGAAGGTCTAATTGCATCAAGCATAATGTTTTCTAGCTTGTAGTTCAATACCTGTAATAACCTTTCTATACCCTGGCCATGGATATGTGATAGTTAAAATGCTGCCTTAGGACCCACATTGGAAGTCATCTATTGACTTGTGTTTTGGAACTTTTTCTATTGACTTGTGTTTTGGAACTTTCTTAATTCTGTTATTGATACATTTTATTCATAAAAATAAAGGGCCACAATAACCATCTTAATTTTGGTTTTAGCTCACATACCAATTTGGTTGCAGTGCCTGTGGCTGCTGATACATCTCGCTCGTCCATTGGTAATCATGAAAGTCAACATCATCACCCCTCCCAGCAAGTTATGGAAAACTTTGGTCAGTCTCATTCTATTGGCCATGAAAAGAAGTTGGATCCATTGGCAAAAATTGAGGCTCTCCAAATTAAGTTCTTGCGTCTTGTCCGACGTCTTGGGCAGTCACAAGACAATCTTGTAGTGGCAAAGGTCTTATATCGGTTACACCTTGCAACTTTGATACGAGCGGATGAATCAGATCTTAAAAGCCAATCTTAGAAGTGATAGAGCTAGGAAAATAGCAGCAGAACAAGAGGCATCTGGACTACCTGAACTGGATTTCTCATTCAGAGTACTTGTACTGGGGAAAACAGGTGTTGGGAAAAGTGCAACCATAAATTCTATATTTGATCAAACCAAGGCCATGACTGATGCATTTCAACCTGCCACTGATCACATCAAAGAGATTGTGGGGATGGCAAAGGGAATAAAGATATCATTCATTGACACTCCAGGTCTACTGCCTTCCTCTACAAATACTTTCAAAAGAAATAGGAAGATTTTGTGCTCTGTGAAGAGGTTCATCAAAAAATCCCCACCAGACATTGTTTTTATTTTGAAAGGCTTGACCTGATGAATGTGGGTTATAGCGATTTTCCTCTTTTGAAACTTATAACTGAAGTCTTTGGTTCTGCAATTTGGTTCAGCACCATCCTTGTCATGACTCATTCTTCCCCAGCTCTTCCTGAAGCGCCCAATGGGTATCCTGTCAGCTATGAGTCTTATGTGACTCGGTGCACAGATTTGATGCAGCATTATATTCACCAGGCAGTTTCAGATTCAAAACTTGAAACTCCTGTACTTTTGGTGGAGAATCATCCTCATTGTAAAACAGATATTAACGGTGAGAAAATTCTTCCAAATGGACAGGTTTGGAAATCTCAGTTCTTGTTGTTGTGCGCAAGTACTAAAGTTCTGGGTGATGTCAATACTATACTGGAATTGCAAGACAGTATTGAACTTGGGCCGTTGAAAAGTACACGGTTGCCTTCTATACCTCATCTTCTCTCATCTTTTCTAAGGCATCGTACAGTGATGGGCCCAAGTGGAGTGGAGAATGATACCGAGGAGAGTTCTTTTTCAGACACGGAGGAAGAAGATGAGTATGACCAATTACCTCCTATTCGAATTCTGACAAAATCTCAGTTTGAGAAATTGACAAGCATGCAGAAAAAGGACTATCTTGATGAGTTGGATTATCGGGAGATCCTTTATATGAAGAAACAATTGAAAGAAGAGTATCGCAGGCGGAGGGAGAAGAAGCTACACAAAGATGCGAGTTTGCCTAATGATGATAATTCGGATAACCAGGAGCCTCCAGAGGCTACGCAGTTACCGGATATGTCTATCCCTCCAAGTTTTGACTCAGATTGCCTTGTACATAGATATCGTTGTGTTGTAACAGGAGACCAGTGGCTGGCAAGACCTATTCTTGATCCACATGGATGGGATCATGATGTGGGTTTTGATGGGATAAACCTGGAGATAGCCACAGAAATAAACTGTAATGTCTTGGGATCTTTTGCAGGACAAATGAGCAAGGACAAGCAAGATTTCAGTGTTCAGTCAGAATGTACCGCAATCTATGTGGATCCCAAAGGACCTTCTTATAGTGTTGGTCTTGATGTTCAATCTGTGGCTAAAGATCTGATCTACACAGTTCACAGTAATGCTAAACTGAGGTGTTTAAAGCACAATGTCACTGAATGTGGGGTTTCTGTGACATCTTTTGGCAAAAAGTATTATATTGGTGCCAAACTTGAAGATGGTGTCTCAGTTGGGAAGAGAATGAAGTTATTGATGAATGCTGGTTGCATGGGGGGCCTTGGACAAGTAGCCTGTGGTGGGACTTTGGAAGCTACTTTAAGGGGCCGGGACTACCCTGTAAGAAATGACAGTGTGAGTCTGACGATGACAGTCCTCTCATTTAACAAAGAAACCGTGTTGGGGGGAAATCTTCAGTCAGACTTCCGACTAAGTCGAGGAACAAGAATGTCAGTCAGTGCCAATTTAAACAGCCAGAAAATGGGTCAGGTTTGTGTAAAGACAAATAGCTCTGACCATGTGGAAATAGCTCTCATTGCAGTTGTCTCAATTTTCAGGGCTTTGTTTAGGAGGAGGGCTTCTAATAGCAGTGAAGCACTAGAAACAGGATAAACATAGCTTTGGTCTTTTGGTTTGGTGCAAGGCTTTGTTAGCTTTTTGAGGTAGAATTTTCTTGAAACTGCCGTTTCTATCCGGAACCTTTATATGAGTATTCTTCTTCCCTGTCCAAGATCTGAAATGGGTATCCAATTTCCAAGGGGTCTGATTTGCTAGACAAATGGGGGCACAATCCTTCACATTTTTGAGTTTTAACCTGTCATCATCCGAGAAAGAGCACATCAATAGCTCCTGGCCTAGCTGTTGGCGGTGTCCCAAGAGGTTGGTAAATTGTATACTGAGGTGATAGTTGTATAGAAAATCGAGGGAGATGCTAGTCTTCTTTTGTTCTGGGTAGTATTTGTTAGAAATGAAAAGGCGAGCCAGATTCTTTATCTAGGTGAGAGAGTGTTGTTGAGCGTCATTTTTGTTATATGCCACTGAATCATTTACTCCGATGTATTTTTCTATCGACTGTGCCATGTATGCAGTAACTTGTTCAACATGGATTCTGAGATTGGCAGAAAATAAGCTCCCCTGGTTAGAATTTTTGTTTCTAAATTCCCGTCCACCTGGTATCCTCTGCAGCTCCCTGTTCCATATGTTTTAAAATATATAGTCTTTTGGATAACGAAAGGCACCCTTTGTTACTGGAAATCTCTATTTTAAAGTAGCCATATTGACATGGCACTAAATGACACGGGTGTGGGATTTATGTTGAATACGGTGAAATTTTGTCAAGTGTATCTGATTTTAGAAAAGATGAAGGTTAGATGTAAGAAATCTTTTAGGTTACTTGTGGCTCTAAACTCTTGTTTTTTTATAATATAAAAAAGATAAAAATACCAATCAGCTTTTATAATTTATTTGGGGGTTATTTGACAAAGTTGTTAGTTTTTAGTTTTGTATTTAATTTTTAATTTTTGTGTTTAGTTTTCATTTTTATATTAGAAAAAATAAAAATTTGAAAGTTAATAATAATTGTTAGTTAATAATTATAATATTGAGCCGGTGGTTGGTGATGGAGCGGCGGCGAGTTAGAATTGAGTGGGTGACTGGTTGGTAAGATGTGAGTGACAATCAGTAGCGGAGGTGGTGATTGGAGGTGGATAACATGCAACGGCAGTAGTCAAGATGGGTTCCGATCAACAATAACAGTGTGGTCAAAAGTGGTCTGTGAGTAATGATGTGGCGGTTGACGATAAAGGAGGTGGCGATGGATGACGGTAATAACAATTGGTGGTGGTGGAGGTAAAGGAGGAGGAAAATAAAGACTTAAGAAAATATATTTTTATTTTTGCATAATTTAAAAAAAATTAAAAATTATATTTATTTTTTTAAAAACTGAAAATTGGAAATAAATTTATCAAATGAGTTTTTTTTTTTTTAATTTTCAAAAAATTGAAAATAAAAATTAAAACTGGAAGTTTTGTCAAATGAAAATTAAAAGAAAGACACATTTATTTTGGAGGTGTTTGGTTGATAAAAATAAGGCGTAAAGTATAATAAAAGTAAAAAATGTGACATAAAAGTGAAATGTGAAAAATTTTAATTGGAAGAAAATACAAAGAGTAATTAAAGTTGGTGAGTTTTGATGATTTTTGGTAGTATTAACAAGACCTTTATATAGAA